>OY776278.1:26071049-26671049 GCA_963675445.1 Linnaemya vulpina
AAAATCAACGGTCTTATATTTCTTTTATAATGTTATTCAAAAAAAAAAAGTGCATTAATGAAAAATATTTTGTTAAATCTTTTTCATTCATACATATTTTTGTTACGCGTTTCCTTATTGAAAACATTCACACCATGAAAATCCTTCAACATTAACCCGTGAAACTCCATATCTTTAACATAATAAAAAGCAAAATGAAAGCGAAGGCATAAAATGTCTTCTTACTTGGATTAGTTTGAAAAAAGTATCCTGAGAAATGAGCTCTTAAATAGTGTTCGCATGAAAGGGTTAATAAATCAACTGTTGAGAAGTGAATAATTGTAAATATAATTTGCAGAGATTAAAAAAGTAGCGTGGAAAAATTTATATTAAACAAATTTGAATGTCGTAATAAGTTCAAAACTTGTAAAACTGACAAGTCTTTTAATATCGTTTAAAGTTTTAGTTGCATAAAGACAATTTAAATCAAGTCCTCCGAACAAAAATAATTTCACATAATTTGTTTTTATCTTAAGAAACTTTATTTGAAATTGTTATATTACCAAATTTTATCCAAAAAGTACGGGACCACAGCTACTATTTGGCAAGAATTAGCAAATGTTTTGCACTCTACTTGGTCTATCAATTCAGGATATAAACAAATAAATTACATATATAATAAACTTTTGAAAATTAAATTTGTGATGTGAAATTTAATCACAAACTTTTTGCAATACAAATAAAATAAAGAAAATTTTACAACAACAAAATCCGTTCTAGATAACAACGAAACAATCCATTGCAATTAAATAAAAATTATTGGCTGATATTTATAGACTTTCTACTTACTATAGCCAACTGCGGCTAACATTCCCTTTCAGTTCATCTTTGTGTCAAGCGTCCTTCGAAACATTTTATAATTTTATTCTAAAAGCAACTTTTATCCGCTATTAGCATTTTTAAATATTTCTTTGGTTAAAAAAAAAATAACTCCTGCACATGTTTGCACTACAAAAGCGTTTCGAAAAAAAATAATAGATTAGTTTTATTGTTATTTCAACAAAAATTGTCCATTTGCCACCGTACACAAAAAAAAAAAACAAAACTTCAAATGCCCACTTCCGTTTGCAAAGAAAACCATGAAGGCGAAAATTCTGTATGTGTGCGTGTGTGTCCTTTTGTTTACTAAACAATGCCAGAGTAGAATTTCTTTCCCCTCCTCGCCCAAAAGCAATAATAAATGAATCAAACAAATGCAAAACAAAAAAGTGTATTCGCAAAAAAATAACTTTCAACTAAAACACACGTAACTTTATTGTTCTAGAGTTTGACAACATTTTCAATCTTTTGTTATCTTTTCAATATCCCTTTTTTTTCTTTTTTATTATTCTCCTTTCTTCTAATCCTTTTATATTCTATCAACACTTCTGCATCCTGTTTGAAAACATGGGCTGAAAAAAAAATAAAACAAACTCTATTCCATATCACTTTGACGCAACATCCAAACCAACCAATAAACTGCACAACCAACCAAACCGAATCTGCGATGCATGTTTGTATGTGTGTGTGTGTGTGTGTATGATTGCAGCCAAGTACCAATTATAAAGCAGAAAAAGTCGTGTCAGATAAACTGAATTTTCCAAAACATACCGGAATAAGAGAAGCTTCATTGTTGGTGGTCAAGGAGAAGTGCGGACGTTATACCCTGATACGTGAGCCATTGTATTTGGATCGTTGTGTGGTATGCAGTGAAGCCGATTGGGATGAATATTTTGAAATTCAAGAGATTTCTTCCAAGGATACATTCATCTTCAAGGTAAATAGAAATGATAAAAATTTTAATTTTTTGTTTCCTTAATTAAGCATGCGAAATAAAACTTAATTGTACGGATATTGGATTATATGAAAGTTTTAAACATTTTTTTATGATACGACAGCAATTGTCATGTTCAATTGAACTAAATGCTTAGGAAACTAAAAGATATGAAAACTTCGAGTGAAGTTGAAAGACATGTTTGTTTGAAGGACACGGCTGTATACCAAAAATGGGTGCTTTAAAAATCGCCCAAATCAAAAGTGATACAAAAAAGAAACATGATTATAAGTCATACATCAAAACCATGAAAAAATTATTACAATTAAAACCGTATCGCTTATAATTTTAAAAACTTAAGAAACTTCCATTAAATGTATATGATTAACTCTCATGGGTAGTGAACTTTGTTTTTTATTTACATGAAAATTAAAGGAGGCTATTAAAACACTTTCTGACGAACTTACATGGATGTCAGGTAAAGTGAATACGCTGAGTAAAAATTATTTTTCAAGTCAAATTGTGCCACTTCTACGAATCCTGAATACTGGCTCCACTTACTAAATATTTAAAGCAAACTAGAAACAAACATATCCTGTAACTGTAACTGTAACAGTTTTCATATCCTTGTGAGAAAAAATAAAAATAACTTAAATAAAACCCTCTTTTTTGTAATTAATATAAATAGTTTTATTTGGAAATTTACATACAAACAATATTAAAATTAATTAGCTAATAAAAAATCGCTCCGTACGTACACGCCGATCGATTTTGTTTTTACAATTATCGGCTCGACAAAAATCATGAATGACAATCAAGGATTTTCCTAAATTGCTCAGGATACCCACACTGGCGTGATATAATACTCGCATGTAAACACTTTTCCTTTGCTTATCCATTTGGTTCTCGACATTTTTGAGTCTTGTTTCCTTCCATATTTTTCTCTCACTCATACTGTGAAAATGTCAACAATAAAAATTGGCTTGAAGGTTGTTGTTAAGCATTGAAAAGCAACACTGTGAAACAATTGAAAGCATAAAAAACAAATTCAGATCTGATAATGGCGACGTTGTGGAATGCAAAGATAAAAACGGCAAATTGTTTTAGTCCCCCATTATTTGTTACGTTATTTTATATTTCTTCAAAAAATTACTTGTATTGGAAAGTATTGTTTAATTTAAATATAATCGTGCTAATCATTTTTGCCCAACATTTAAAAAAAAAAAAATTTTCAAGAAATCATTTGTAAATAATTCAAAATTTCTATGATTTCCACGTAAAAACTTAATATGCGTTTTTAATACTAAAATTTTTTCAACAAAAACTTTTGTTTTAATTACAAACTTGAATCGTCCGGTGGTCAGAACTCGACCGGTTGAGTTTTGTAGTTAAAACAAATCCTTAACCCTAGACGGTTACTCTTCATTTTTGTATATTATGATTAATTGTCGTTGAATGGACGAATAATTTTTAAAAACAGGCCTAACGGAAAAATTTTTAATGTTAAAAATAAACAAAAATATTTTTAATTAAATTTTTTATTTAGAAATAATATAAGATAAAAATAATATAAATTAATATTATTATTATTATTATTATTATTATTATTATTATTATTATTATTATTATTATTATTATTGTTATTATTATTGTTATTATTATTATAATTATTATTATTATTATTATTATTATTATT
The DNA here is from genome assembly GCA_963675445.1 of Linnaemya vulpina. Lineage (NCBI taxonomy): Eukaryota > Metazoa > Arthropoda > Insecta > Diptera > Tachinidae > Linnaemya > Linnaemya vulpina. The sequence goes on from OY776278.1 coordinate 26,074,538, forward strand.
ATTATTATTATTATTATTATTATTATTATTGTTATTATTATTGTTATTATTATTGTTATTATTATTATAATTATTATTATTATTATTATTATTATTATTATTATTATTATTATTATTATTATTATTATTAATTTGGCTACCTGGATGAAATCCAATTACTTTTTAATCAACTCATCATTGTTTTTATTTCAAATGAGCGATTTTTCGCCGAATGTAGTCAACATTGTTCTATGTTTCTTTAAAAAACATGCTTTCAAACTCATTTCGCATGTTTCTAGTTATATGAAAAGCATTTTATACAAAAAAGTTTTTCATTTAGATTGACAGCATTTCGAACGAAAATTTGAACAGGGTACCAGGCTTTTTTGAGGTTAGCAAAACAAGCCGAAAATAAACACTGTGATATATGCATTTTGTAATAACTCCAAGTTTTGTTTTTCAATCTCGCTATAGAATAAATAATAAAACAATATTTCTTTAATTTTAATTATGTGCTAGTTCCTTTTTCCCAAAATTTAATTAAAAAATTCAAATCGATCACTTGTTAATTAAAATTAAAGAATTTAAAAGACCCCAAAATATGAACTGAATATGAACTAAAAAAATATTTCTTTTTATTTTTAGGCCGAAGACAATGTACGGACAAAGCAGTGGTATACACAATTGCAATATCATGCTCAGGGTATGGGAGCCTGGCGCAAAAGACGCAACGCTTTAGCCAACATTATGATTAATGGCATGCTAACGCGCAGTTAAAGAAATCGTAGGTCTACTAAATGCAATTAAAATGTCATTATATTAGAACTTTAATTCAAATGTATAATAATAGTAATGAAACGAACGAAATATGGAAATTAAAATCAAAATATTTACTTATATTTTTGTTAACACACAGCACACACACCCACACCCGAGCGCTTACATATCCATACGTAGTTATTTGTTTATGTATGTCAGCACGTATAAAAAATATGGTTAAAATCTTTTTCTCTCATTAAAATATAGTTTAAAATATTTGTATGTATTTGCTATGAAGTATATGTCTGTAACTAGTTGTAGATACGAGTATTTAGCAGTTAGCAGCGATAGAAGTATTTGAAAATTTTAATAAAAATAAATAAAACTCCTTTTGTTCAATATGTAATTAAATATATTAAAAATAAAACAACTATTTGTATATTTACACTAACAATTAAATTGAAAGTATATTATTTTATGTATTTAAGAGTATCGCTATCTAATTAATATTATAATTATTATTATTCAAAATTCAAAAACAAATAAATAAATTATCCATTTCAATATGTTATTCATAAAACTAATATTCAATATTTTAACTTTATTGTAAAACAAAATAAAGTTATTTTAAAAAAATACAAAGCGAAAAATTCAGGCACGTTCGGACATGACAAATACTTGCCAAAAAACGTAGTCCTTAACTGCTAACGAAAAGGCATTTAAATTCAGGCAAGTGTTTATCAAACCAAAGAGTTTCATATAAACTTTTCACTTGATAAACACTGATCTGACTATAGTCATTTTTCATTGATATATAATGGTTACATGTTTCGGGCTGATGTATGACTACTGTAAATGTACTTGAGAAATTATTTTAACATTTAAGGAACTCTCTTTCTACATTTTAGGAACAGGCGACCCTGATAAAATTTTAAATTTCAACTTTTCTTTTACAAATAAAAAATGAGCTGCTCTACTTTTGAAATGATATACAAAACCAACATCTTTACTTTTCAAAATGTTTTATTTTGGAAAATACTGGCAAAAATAAGAATTCAAACAAAAATTCAGCCATTTCTAAAAAATTTTTTTAAAAATCGATTTTTTGAACAAAGAGGTACGTACCCCTTATGAAATTTTCAATTTTCGCATTTGTCGTATAAAATTAAAAATTAGCTACCATACTTGAAAAAGCGATTTGTTTTGAAAAATACTGGCAAAAATAAGACTTCAAACAAAAATTCAGCCATTTCTAAAAAAATTTTTTAAAAATCGATTTTTTGAACAAAGAGGTACCCCTTATGAAATTTTCAATTTTCGCATCTGTCGTATAAAATTAAAAATAAGCTCCCATACTGGAGAAAGCGATTTGTTTTGAAAAATACTGGCAAAAATAAGACTTCAAACAAAAATTCAGCCATTTCTAAAAAAATTTTTAAAAAATCGATTTTTTGAACAAAGAGGTACCCCTTATGAAATTTTCAATTTTCGCATCTGTCGTATAAAATTAAAAATAAGCTCCCAAACTTGAAAAAGCGATTTGTTTTGAAAAATACTGGCAAAAATAAGACTTCAAACAAAAATTCAGCCATTTCTAAAAAATTTTTTTGAAAATCGATTTTTTGAACTAAGAGGTACCCCTTATGAAATTTTCAATTTTCGCATCTGTCGTATAAAATTAAAAATAAGCTCCCATACTGGAAAAAGCGATTTGTTTTGAAAAATACTGGCAAAAATAAGACTTCAAACAAAAATTCAGCCATTTCTAAAAAATTTTTTTTAAAATCGATTTTTTGAACTAAGAGGTACCCCTTATGAAATTTTCAATTTTCGCATCTGTCGTATAAAATTAAAAATAAGCTCCCATACTGGAAAAAGCGATTTGTTTTGAAAAATACTGGCAAAAATAAGACTTCAAACAAAAATTCAGCCATTTCTAAAAAATTTTTTTGAAAATCGATTTTTTGAACTAAGAGGTACCCCTTATGAAATTTTCAATTTTCGCATCTGTCGTATAAAATTAAAAATAAGCTCCCATACTGGAAAAAGCGATTTGTTTTGAAAAATACTGGCAAAAATAAGACTTCAAACAAAAATTCAGCCATTTCTAAAAAATTTTTTTGAAAATCGATTTTTTGAACTAAGAGGTACCCCTTATGAAATTTTCAATTTTCGCATCTGTCGTATAAAATTAAAAATAAGCTCCCATACTGGAAAAAGCGATTTGTTTTGAAAAATACTGGCAAAAATAAGACTTCAAACAAAAATTCAGCCATTTCTAAAAAATTTTTTTAAAAATCGATTTTTTGAACTAAGAGGTACCCCTTATGAAATTTTAAATTTTCGCATCTGTCGTATAAAATTAAAAATAAGCTCCCATACTGGAAAAAGCGATTTGTTTTGAAAAATACTGGCAAAAATAAGACTTCAAACAAAAATTCAGCCATTTCTAAAAAATTTTTTTAAAAATCGATTTTTTGAACAAAGAGGTACCCCTTATGAAATTTTCAATTTTAGCATCTGTCGTATAAAATTAAAAATAAGCTCCCATACTGGAAAAAGCGATTTGTTTTGAAAAATACTGGCAAAAATAAGACTTCAAACAAAAATTCAGCCATTTCTAAAAAATTTTTTTAAAAATCGATTTTTTGAACAAAGAGGTACCCCTTATGAAATTTTCAATTTTCGCATCTGTCGTATAAAATTAAAAATAAGCTCCCATACTTGAAAAAGCGATTTGTTTTGAAAAATACTGGCAAAAATAAGACTTCAAACAAAAATTCAGCCATTTCTAAGAAAATTTTTTAAAAATCGATTTTTTGAACTAAGAGGTACCCCTTATGAAATTTTCAATTTTCGCATCTGTCGTATAAAATTAAAAATAAGCTCCCATACTTGAAAAAGCGATTTGTTTTGAAAAATACTGGCAAAAATAAGACTTCAAACAAAAATTCAGCCATTTCTAAGAAAATTTTTTAAAAATCGATTTTTTGAACAAAGAGGTACCCCTTATGAAATTTTCAATTTTCGCATCTGTCGTATAAAATTAAAAATAAGCTCCCATACTGGAAAAAGCGATTTGTTTTGAAAAATACTGGCAAAAATAAGACTTCAAACAAAAATTCAGCCATTTCTAAAAAAATTTTTTAAAAATCGATTTTTTGAACTAAGAGGTACCCCTTATGAAATTTTCAATTTTCGCATCTGTCGTATAAAATTAAAAATAAGCTCCCATACTTGAAAAAGCGATTTGTTTTGAAAAATACTGGCAAAAATAAGACTTCAAACAAAAATTCAGCCATTTCTAAAAAATTTTTTTAAAAATCGATTTTTTGAACTAAGAGGTACCCCTTATGAAATTTTAAATTTTCGCATCTGTCGTATAAAATTAAAAATAAGCTCCCATACTGGAAAAAGCGATTTGTTTTGAAAAATACTGGCAAAAATAAGACTTCAAACAAAAATTCAGCCATTTCTAAGAAAATTTTTTAAAAATCGATTTTTTGAACAAAGAGGTACCCCTTATGAAATTTTCAATTTTCGCATCTGTCGTATAAAATTAAAAATAAGCTCCCATACTGGAGAAAGCGATTTGTTTTGAAAAATACTGGCAAAAATAAGACTTCAAACAAAAATTCAGCCATTTCTAAAAAAATTTTTTAAAAATCGATTTTTTGAACTAAGAGGTACCCCTTATGAAATTTTCAATTTTCGCATCTGTCGTATAAAATTAAAAATAAGCTCCCATACTTGAAAAAGCGATTTGTTTTGAAAAATACTGGCAAAAATAAGACTTCAAACAAAAATTCAGCCATTTCTAAGAAAATTCTTAAAAATCGATTTTTTGAACAAAGAGGTACCCCTTATGAAATTTTCAATTTTCGCATCTGTCGTATAAAATTAAAAATAAGCTCCCATACTGGAAAAAGCGATTTGTTTTGAAAAATACTGGCAAAAATAAGACTTCAAACAAAAATTCAGCCATTTCTAAAAAAATTTTTTAAAAATCGATTTTTTGAACTAAGAGGTACCCCTTATGAAATTTTCAATTTTCGCATCTGTCGTATAAAATTAAAAATAAGCTCCCATACTTGAAAAAGCGATTTGTTTTGAAAAATACTGGCAAAAATAAGACTTCAAACAAAAATTCAGCCATTTCTAAAAAATTTTTTTAAAAATCGATTTTTTGAACTAAGAGGTACCCCTTATGAAATTTTCAATTTTCGCATCTGTCGTATAAAATTAAAAATAAGCTCCCATACTGGAAAAAGCGATTTGTTTTGAAAAATACTGGCAAAAATAAGACTTCAAACAAAAATTCAGCCATTTCTAAGAAAATTTTTTAAAAATCGATTTTTTGAACTAAGAGGTACCCCTTATGAAATTTTCAATTTTCGCATCTGTCGTATAAAATTAAAAATAAGCTCCCATACTGGAAAAAGCGATTTGTTTTGAAAAATACTGGCAAAAATAAGACTTCAAACAAAAATTCAGCCATTTCTAAAAAATTTTTTTAAAAATCGATTTTTTGAACTAAGAGGTACGAAATTTTCAATTTTCGCATCTGTCGTATAAAATTAAAAATAAGCTCCCATACTGGAAAAAGCGATTTGTTTTGAAAAATACTGGCAAAAATAAGACTTCAAACAAAAATTCAGCCATTTCTAAAAAAATTTTTTAAAAATCGATTTTTTGAACTAAGAGGTACCCCTTATGAAATTTTCAATTTTCGCATCTGTCGTATAAAATTAAAAATAAGCTCCCATACTTGAAAAAGCGATTTGTTTTGAAAAATACTGGCAAAAATAAGACTTCAAACAAAAATTCAGCCATTTCTAAAAAATTTTTTTTAAAATCGATTTTTTGAACTAAGAGGTACCCCTTATGAAATTTTCAATTTTCGCATCTGTCGTATAAAATTAAAAATAAGCTCCCATACTGGAAAAAGCGATTTGTTTTGAAAAATACTGGCAAAAATAAAACTTCAAACAAAAATTCAGCCATTTCTAAAAAATTTTTTTGAAAATCGATTTTTTGAACTAAGAGGTACCCCTTATGAAATTTTCAATTTTCGCATCTGTCGTATAAAATTAAAAATAAGCTCCCATACTGGAAAAAGCGATTTGTTTTGAAAAATACTGGCAAAAATAAGACTTCAAACAAAAATTCAGCCATTTCTAAAAAATTTTTTTGAAAATCGATTTTTTGAACTAAGAGGTACCCCTTATGAAATTTTCAATTTTCGCATCTGTCGTATAAAATTAAAAATAAGCTCCCATACTGGAAAAAGCGATTTGTTTTGAAAAATACTGGCAAAAATAAGACTTCAAACAAAAATTCAGCCATTTCTAAAAAATTTTTTTAAAAATCGATTTTTTGAACTAAGAGGTACCCCTTATGAAATTTTAAATTTTCGCATCTGTCGTATAAAATTAAAAATAAGCTCCCATACTGGAAAAAGCGATTTGTTTTGAAAAATACTGGCAAAAATAAGACTTCAAACAAAAATTCAGCCATTTCTAAAAAAAATTTTTTAAAAATCGATTTTTTGAACAAAGAGGTACCCCTTATGAAATTTTCAATTTTAGCATCTGTCGTATAAAATTAAAAATAAGCTCCCATACTGGAAAAAGCGATTTGTTTTGAAAAATACTGGCAAAAATAAGACTTCAAACAAAAATTCAGCCATTTCTAAAAAATTTTTTTAAAAATCGATTTTTTGAACTAAGAGGTACCCCTTATGAAATTTTCAATTTTCGCATCTGTCGTATAAAATTAAAAATAAGCTCCCATACTGGAAAAAGCGATTTGTTTTGAAAAATACTGGCAAAAATAAGACTTCAAACAAAAATTCAGCCATTTCTAAGAAAATTTTTTAAAAATCGATTTTTTGAACAAAGAGGTACCCCTTATGAAATTTTCAATTTTCGCATCTGTCGTATAAAATTAAAAATAAGCTCCCATACTGGAGAAAGCGATTTGTTTTGAAAAATACTGGCAAAAATAAGACTTCAAACAAAAATTCAGCCATTTCTAAAAAAATTTTTTAAAAATCGATTTTTTGAACTAAGAGGTACCCCTTATGAAATTTTCAATTTTCGCATCTGTCGTATAAAATTAAAAATAAGCTCCCATACTTGAAAAAGCGATTTGTTTTGAAAAATACTGGCAAAAATAAGACTTCAAACAAAAATTCAGCCATTTCTAAGAAAATTTTTTAAAAATCGATTTTTTGAACAAAGAGGTACCCCTTATGAAATTTTCAATTTTCGCATCTGTCGTATAAAATTAAAAATAAGCTCCCATACTGGAAAAAGCGATTTGTTTTGAAAAATACTGGCAAAAATAAGACTTCAAACAAAAATTCAGCCATTTCTAAAAAAATTTTTTAAAAATCGATTTTTTGAACTAAGAGGTACCCCTTATGAAATTTTCAATTTTCGCATCTGTCGTATAAAATTAAAAATAAGCTCCCATACTTGAAAAAGCGATTTGTTTTGAAAAATACTGGCAAAAATAAGACTTCAAACAAAAATTCAGCCATTTCTAAAAAATTTTTTTAAAAATCGATTTTTTGAACTAAGAGGTACCCCTTATGAAATTTTCAATTTTCGCATCTGTCGTATAAAATTAAAAATAAGCTCCCATACTGGAAAAAGCGATTTGTTTTGAAAAATACTGGCAAAAATAAGACTTCAAACAAAAATTCAGCCATTTCTAAGAAAATTTTTTAAAAATCGATTTTTTGAACAAAGAGGTACCCCTTATGAAATTTTCAATTTTCGCATCTGTCGTATAGAATTAAAAATAAGCTCCCATACTTGAAAAAGCGATTTGTTTTGAAAAATACTGGCAAAAATAAGACTTCAAACAAAAATTCAGCCATTTCTAAAAAAATTTTTTAAAAATCGATTTTTTGAACTAAGAGGTACCCCTTATGAAATTTTCAATTTTCGCATCTGTCGTATAAAATTAAAAATAAGCTCCCATACTGGAAAAAGCGATTTGTTTTGAAAAATACTGGCAAAAATAAGACTTCAAACAAAAATTCAGCCATTTCTAAAAAATTTTTTTAAAAATCGATTTTTTGAACTAAGAGGTACCCCTTATGAAATTTTCAATTTTCGCATCTGTCGTATAAAATTAAAAATAAGCTCCCATACTGGAAAAAGCGATTTGTTTTGAAAAATACTGGCAAAAATAAGACTTCAAACAAAAATTCAGCCATTTCTAAAAAAATTTTTTAAAAATCGATTTTTTGAACTAAGAGGTACCCCTTATGAAATTTTCAATTTTCGCATCTGTCGTATAAAATTAAAAATAAGCTCCCATACTTGAAAAAGCGATTTGTTTTGAAAAATACTGGCAAAAATAAGACTTCAAACAAAAATTCAGCCATTTCTAAGAAAATTTTTTAAAAATCGATTTTTTGAACTAAGAGGTACCCCTTATGAAATTTTCAATTTTCGCATCTGTCGTATAAAATTAAAAATAAGCTCCCATACTTGAAAAAGCGATTTGTTTTGAAAAATACTGGCAAAAATAAGACTTTAAACAAAAATTCAGCCATTTCTAAGAAAATTTTTTAAAAATCGATTTTTTGAACAAAGAGGTACCCCTTATGAAATTTTCAATTTTCGCATCTGTCGTATAAAATTAAAAATAAGCTCCCATACTGGAAAAAGCGATTTGTTTTGAAAAATACTGGCAAAAATAAGACTTCAAACAAAAATTCAGCCATTTCTAAAAAAATTTTTTAAAAATCGATTTTTTGAACTAAGAGGTACCCCTTATGAAATTTTCAATTTTCGCATCTGTCGTATAAAATTAAAAATAAGCTCCCATACTTGAAAAAGCGATTTGTTTTGAAAAATACTGGCAAAAATAAGACTTCAAACAAAAATTCAGCCATTTCTAAAAAATTTTTTTAAAAATCGATTTTTTGAACTAAGAGGTACCCCTTATGAAATTTTAAATTTTCGCATCTGTCGTATAAAATTAAAAATAAGCTCCCATACTGGAAAAAGCGATTTGTTTTGAAAAATACTGGCAAAAATAAGACTTCAAACAAAAATTCAGCCATTTCTAAGAAAATTTTTTAAAAATCGATTTTTTGAACTAAGAGGTACCCCTTATGAAATTTTCAATTTTCGCATCTGTCGTATAAAATTAAAAATAAGCTCCCATACTTGAAAAAGCGATTTGTTTTGAAAAATACTGGCAAAAATAAGACTTCAAACAAAAATTCAGCCATTTCTAAAAAATTTTTTTAAAAATCGATTTTTTGAACTAAGAGGTACCCCTTATGAAATTTTAAATTTTCGCATCTGTCGTATAAAATTAAAAATAAGCTCCCATACTGGAAAAAGCGATTTGTTTTGAAAAATACTGGCAAAAATAAGACTTCAAACAAAAATTCAGCCATTTCTAAAAAAAATTTTTTAAAAATCGATTTTTTGAACAAAGAGATACCCCTTATGAAATTTTCAATTTTAGCATCTGTCGTATAAAATTAAAAATAAGCTCCCATACTGGTAAAAGCGATTTGTTTTGAAAAATACTGGCAAAAATAAGACTTCAAACAAAAATTCAGCCATTTCTAAAAAATTTTTTTAAAAATCGATTTTTTGAACTAAGAGGTACCCCTTATGAAATTTTCAATTTTCGCATCTGTCGTATAAAATTAAAAATAAGCTCCCATACTTGAAAAAGCGATTTGTTTTGAAAAATACTGGCAAAAATAAGACTTCAAACAAAAATTCAGCCATTTCTAAGAAAATTTTTTAAAAATCGATTTTTTGAACAAAGAGGTACCCCTTATGAAATTTTCAATTTTCGCATCTGTCGTATAAAATTAAAAATAAGCTCCCATACTGGAGAAAGCGATTTGTTTTGAAAAATACTGGCAAAAATAAGACTTCAAACAAAAATTCAGCCATTTCTAAAAAAATTTTTTAAAAATCGATTTTTTGAACTAAGAGGACCCCTTATGAAATTTTCAATTTTCGCATCTGTCGTATAAAATTAAAAATAAGCTCCCATACTTGAAAAAGCGATTTGTTTTGAAAAATACTGGCAAAAATAAGACTTCAAACAAAAATTCAGCCATTTCTAAGAAAATTTTTTAAAAATCGATTTTTTGAACAAAGAGGTACCCCTTATGAAATTTTCAATTTTCGCATCTGTCGTATAAAATTAAAAATAAGCTCCCATACTGGAAAAAGCGATTTGTTTTGAAAAATACTGGCAAAAATAAGACTTCAAACAAAAATTCAGCCATTTCTAAAAAATTTTTTTAAAAATCGATTTTTTGAACTAAGAGGTACCCCTTATGAAATTTTCAATTTTCGCATCTGTCGTATAAAATTAAAAATAAGCTCCCATACTGGAAAAAGCGATTTGTTTTGAAAAATACTGGCAAAAATAAGACTTCAAACAAAAATTCAGCCATTTCTAAAAAAATTTTTTAAAAATCGATTTTTTGAACTAAGAGGTACCCCTTATGAAATTTTCAATTTTCGCATCTGTCGTATAAAATTAAAAATAAGCTCCCATACTTGAAAAAGCGATTTGTTTTGAAAAATACTGGCAAAAATAAGACTTCAAACAAAAATTCAGCCATTTCTAAAAAATTTTTTTAAAAATCGATTTTTTGAACTAAGAGGTACCCCTTATGAAATTTTAAATTTTCGCATCTGTCGTATAAAATTAAAAATAAGCTCCCATACTGGAAAAAGCGATTTGTTTTGAAAAATACTGGCAAAAATAAGACTTCAAACAAAAATTCAGCCATTTCTAAGAAAATTTTTTAAAAATCGATTTTTTGAACTAAGAGGTACCCCTTATGAAATTTTCAATTTTCGCATCTGTCGTATAAAATTAAAAATAAGCTCCCATACTTGAAAAAGCGATTTGTTTTGAAAAATACTGGCAAAAATAAGACTTCAAACAAAAATTCAGCCATTTCTAAAAAATTTTTTTAAAAATCGATTTTTTGAACTAAGAGGTACCCCTTATGAAATTTTAAATTTTCGCATCTGTCGTATAAAATTAAAAATAAGCTCCCATACTGGAAAAAGCGATTTGTTTTGAAAAATACTGGCAAAAATAAGACTTCAAACAAAAATTCAGCCATTTCTAAAAAAAATTTTTTAAAAATCGATTTTTTGAACAAAGAGATACCCCTTATGAAATTTTCAATTTTAGCATCTGTCGTATAAAATTAAAAATAAGCTCCCATACTGGTAAAAGCGATTTGTTTTGAAAAATACTGGCAAAAATAAGACTTCAAACAAAAATTCAGCCATTTCTAAAAAATTTTTTTAAAAATCGATTTTTTGAACTAAGAGGTACCCCTTATGAAATTTTCAATTTTCGCATCTGTCGTATAAAATTAAAAATAAGCTCCCATACTTGAAAAAGCGATTTGTTTTGAAAAATACTGGCAAAAATAAGACTTCAAACAAAAATTCAGCCATTTCTAAGAAAATTTTTTAAAAATCGATTTTTTGAACAAAGAGGTACCCCTTATGAAATTTTCAATTTTCGCATCTGTCGTATAAAATTAAAAATAAGCTCCCATACTGGAGAAAGCGATTTGTTTTGAAAAATACTGGCAAAAATAAGACTTCAAACAAAAATTCAGCCATTTCTAAAAAAATTTTTTAAAAATCGATTTTTTGAACTAAGAGGACCCCTTATGAAATTTTCAATTTTCGCATCTGTCGTATAAAATTAAAAATAAGCTCCCATACTTGAAAAAGCGATTTGTTTTGAAAAATACTGGCAAAAATAAGACTTCAAACAAAAATTCAGCCATTTCTAAGAAAATTTTTTAAAAATCGATTTTTTGAACAAAGAGGTACCCCTTATGAAATTTTCAATTTTCGCATCTGTCGTATAAAATTAAAAATAAGCTCCCATACTGGAAAAAGCGATTTGTTTTGAAAAATACTGGCAAAAATAAGACTTCAAACAAAAATTCAGCCATTTCTAAAAAATTTTTTTAAAAATCGATTTTTTGAACTAAGAGGTACCCCTTATGAAATTTTCAATTTTCGCATCTGTCGTATAAAATTAAAAATAAGCTCCCATACTGGAAAAAGCGATTTGTTTTGAAAAATACTGGCAAAAATAAGACTTCAAACAAAAATTCAGCCATTTCTAAAAAAATTTTTTAAAAATCGATTTTTTGAACTAAGAGGTACCCCTTATGAAATTTTCAATTTTCGCATCTGTCGTATAAAATTAAAAATAAGCTCCCATACTTGAAAAAGCGATTTGTTTTGAAAAATACTGGCAAAAATAAGACTTCAAACAAAAATTCAGCCATTTCTAAGAAAATTTTTTAAAAATCGATTTTTTGAACTAAGAGGTACCCCTTATGAAATTTTCAATTTTCGCATCTGTCGTATAAAATTAAAAATAAGCTCCCATACTGGAAAAAGCGATTTGTTTTGAAAAATACTGGCAAAAATAAGACTTCAAACAAAAATTCAGCCATTTCTAAGAAAATTTTTTAAAAATCGATTTTTTGAACAAAGAGGTACCCCTTATGAAATTTTCAATTTTCGCATCTGTCGTATAAAATTAAAAATAAGCTCCCATACTTGAAAAAGCGATTTGTTTTGAAAAATACTGGCAAAAATAAGACTTCAAACAAAAATTCAGCCATTTCTAAAAAATTTTTTTAAAAATCGATTTTTTGAACTAAGAGGTACCCCTTATGAAATTTTAAATTTTCGCATCTGTCGTATAAAATTAAAAATAAGCTCCCATACTGGAAAAAGCGATTTGTTTTGAAAAATACTGGCAAAAATAAGACTTCAAACAAAAATTCAGCCATTTCTAAAAAAAATTTTTTAAAAATCGATTTTTTGAACAAAGAGGTACCCCTTATGAAATTTTCAATTTTAGCATCTGTCGTATAAAATTAAAAATAAGCTCCCATACTGGAAAAAGCGATTTGTTTTGAAAAATACTGGCAAAAATAAGACTTCAAACAAAAATTCAGCCATTTCTAAAAAATTTTTTTAAAAATCGATTTTTTGAACTAAGAGGTACCCCTTATGAAATTTTCAATTTTCGCATCTGTCGTATAAAATTAAAAATAAGCTCCCATACTTGAAAAAGCGATTTGTTTTGAAAAATACTGGCAAAAATAAGACTTCAAACAAAAATTCAGCCATTTCTAAAAAATTTTTTTAAAAATCGATTTTTTGAACTAAGAGGTACCCCTTATGAAATTTTCAATTTTCGCATCTGTCGTATAAAATTAAAAATAAGCTCCCATACTGGAAAAAGCGATTTGTTTTGAAAAATACTGGCAAAAATAAGACTTCAAACAAAAATTCAGCCATTTCTAAGAAAATTTTTTAAAAATCGATTTTTTGAACAAAGAGGTACCCCTTATGAAATTTTCAATTTTCGCATCTGTCGTATAAAATTAAAAATAAGCTCCCATACTGGAAAAAGCGATTTGTTTTGAAAAATACTGGCAAAAATAAGACTTCAAACAAAAATTCAGCCATTTCTAAAAAAATTTTTTAAAAATCGATTTTTTGAACTAAGAGGTACCCCTTATGAAATTTTCAATTTTCGCATCTGTCGTATAAAATTAAAAATAAGCTCCCATACTTGAAAAAGCGATTTGTTTTGAAAAATACTGGCAAAAATAAGACTTCAAACAAAAATTCAGCCATTTCTAAGAAAATTTTTTAAAAATCGATTTTTTGAACTAAGAGGTACCCCTTATGAAATTTTCAATTTTCGCATCTGTCGTATAAAATTAAAAATAAGCTCCCATACTTGAAAAAGCGATTTGTTTTGAAAAATACTGGCAAAAATAAGACTTCAAACAAAAATTCAGCCATTTCTAAAAAAATTTTTTAAAAATCGATTTTTTGAACTAAGAGGTACCCCTTATGAAATTTTCAATTTTCGCATCTGTCGTATAAAATTAAAAATAAGCTCCCATACTTGAAAAAGCGATTTGTTTTGAAAAATACTGGCAAAAATAAGACTTCAAACAAAAATTCAGCCATTTCTAAGAAAATTTTTTAAAAATCGATTTTTTGAACTAAGAGGTACCCCTTATGAAATTTTCAATTTTCGCATCTGTCGTATAAAATTAAAAATAAGCTCCCATACTGGAAAAAGCGATTTGTTTTGAAAAATACTGGCAAAAATAAGACTTCAAACAAAAATTCAGCCATTTCTAAGAAAATTTTTTAAAAATCGATTTTTTGAACAAAGAGGTACCCCTTATGAAATTTTCAATTTTCGCATCTGTCGTATAAAATTAAAAATAAGCTCCCATACTGGAAAAAGCGATTTGTTTTGAAAAATACTGGCAAAAATAAGACTTCAAACAAAAATTCAGCCATTTCTAAAAAAATTTTTTAAAAATCGATTTTTTGAACTAAGAGGTACCCCTTATGAAATTTTCAATTTTCGCATCTGTCGTATAAAATTAAAAATAAGCTCCCATACTTGAAAAAGCGATTTGTTTTGAAAAATACTGGCAAAAATAAGACTTCAAACAAAAATTCAGCCATTTCTAAAAAATTTTTTTAAAAATCGATTTTTTGAACTAAGAGGTACCCCTTATGAAATTTTAAATTTTCGCATCTGTCGTATAAAATTAAAAATAAGCTCCCATACTGGAAAAAGCGATTTGTTTTGAAAAATACTGGCAAAAATAAGACTTCAAACAAAAATTCAGCCATTTCTAAAAAAAATTTTTTAAAAATCGATTTTTTGAACAAAGAGGTACCCCTTATGAAATTTTCAATTTTAGCATCTGTCGTATAAAATTAAAAATAAGCTCCCATACTGGAAAAAGCGATTTGTTTTGAAAAATACTGGCAAAAATAAGACTTCAAACAAAAATTCAGCCATTTCTAAAAAATTTTTTTAAAAATCGATTTTTTGAACTAAGAGGTACCCCTTATGAAATTTTCAATTTTCGCATCTGTCGTATAAAATTAAAAATAAGCTCCCATACTTGAAAAAGCGATTTGTTTTGAAAAATACTGGCAAAAATAAGACTTCAAACAAAAATTCAGCCATTTCTAAAAAATTTTTTTAAAAATCGATTTTTTGAACTAAGAGGTACCCCTTATGAAATTTTCAATTTTCGCATCTGTCGTATAAAATTAAAAATAAGCTCCCATACTGGAAAAAGCGATTTGTTTTGAAAAATACTGGCAAAAATAAGACTTCAAACAAAAATTCAGCCATTTCTAAGAAAATTTTTTAAAAATCGATTTTTTGAACAAAGAGGTACCCCTTATGAAATTTTCAATTTTCGCATCTGTCGTATAGAATTAAAAATAAGCTCCCATACTTGAAAAAGCGATTTGTTTTGAAAAATACTGGCAAAAATAAGACTTCAAACAAAAATTCAGCCATTTCTAAAAAAATTTTTTAAAAATCGATTTTTTGAACTAAGAGGTACCCCTTATGAAATTTTCAATTTTCGCATCTGTCGTATAAAATTAAAAATAAGCTCCCATACTGGAAAAAGCGATTTGTTTTGAAAAATACTGGCAAAAATAAGACTTCAAACAAAAATTCAGCCATTTCTAAAAAATTTTTTTAAAAATCGATTTTTTGAACTAAGAGGTACCCCTTATGAAATTTTCAATTTTCGCATCTGTCGTATAAAATTAAAAATAAGCTCCCATACTGGAAAAAGCGATTTGTTTTGAAAAATACTGGCAAAAATAAGACTTCAAACAAAAATTCAGCCATTTCTAAAAAAATTTTTTAAAAATCGATTTTTTGAACTAAGAGGTACCCCTTATGAAATTTTCAATTTTCGCATCTGTCGTATAAAATTAAAAATAAGCTCCCATACTGGAAAAAGCGATTTGTTTTGAAAAATACTGGCAAAAATAAGACTTCAAACAAAAATTCAGCCATTTCTAAGAAAATTTTTTAAAAATCGATTTTTTGAACAAAGAGGTACCCCTTATGAAATTTTCAATTTTCGCATCTGTCGTATAGAATTAAAAATAAGCTCCCATACTTGAAAAAGCGATTTGTTTTGAAAAATACTGGCAAAAATAAGACTTCAAACAAAAATTCAGCCATTTCTAAAAAAATTTTTTAAAAATCGATTTTTTGAACTAAGAGGTACCCCTTATGAAATTTTCAATTTTCGCATCTGTCGTATAAAATTAAAAATAAGCTCCCATACTGGAAAAAGCGATTTGTTTTGAAAAATACTGGCAAAAATAAGACTTCAAACAAAAATTCAGCCATTTCTAAAAAATTTTTTTAAAAATCGATTTTTTGAACTAAGAGGTACCCCTTATGAAATTTTCAATTTTCGCATCTGTCGTATAAAATTAAAAATAAGCTCCCATACTGGAAAAAGCGATTTGTTTTGAAAAATACTGGCAAAAATAAGACTTCAAACAAAAATTCAGCCATTTCTAAAAAAATTTTTTTAAAATCGATTTTTTGAACTAAGAGGTACCCCTTATGAAATTTTCAATTTTCGCATCTGTCGTATAAAATTAAAAATAAGCTCCCATACTTGAAAAAGCGATTTGTTTTGAAAAATACTGGCAAAAATAAGACTTCAAACAAAAATTCAGCCATTTCTAAGAAAATTTTTTAAAAATCGATTTTTTGAACTAAGAGGTACCCCTTATGAAATTTTCAATTTTCGCATCTGTCGTATAAAATTAAAAATAAGCTCCCATACTGGAAAAAGCGATTTGTTTTGAAAAATACTGGCAAAAATAAGACTTCAAACAAAAATTCAGCCATTTCTAAGAAAATTTTTTAAAAATCGATTTTTTGAACAAAGAGGTACCCCTTATGAAATTTTCAATTTTCGCATCTGTCGTATAAAATTAAAAATAAGCTCCCATACTGGAAAAAGCGATTTGTTTTGAAAAATACTGGCAAAAATAAGACTTCAAACAAAAATTCAGCCATTTCTAAAAAAATTTTTTAAAAATCGATTTTTTGAACTAAGAGGTACCCCTTATGAAATTTTCAATTTTCGCATCTGTCGTATAAAATTAAAAATAAGCTCCCATACTTGAAAAAGCGATTTGTTTTGAAAAATACTGGCAAAAATAAGACTTCAAACAAAAATTCAGCCATTTCTAAAAAATTTTTTTAAAAATCGATTTTTTGAACTAAGAGGTACCCCTTATGAAATTTTAAATTTTCGCATCTGTCGTATAAAATTAAAAATAAGCTCCCATACTGGAAAAAGCGATTTGTTTTGAAAAATACTGGCAAAAATAAGACTTCAAACAAAAATTCAGCCATTTCTAAAAAAAATTTTTTAAAAATCGATTTTTTGAACAAAGAGGTACCCCTTATGAAATTTTCAATTTTAGCATCTGTCGTATAAAATTAAAAATAAGCTCCCATACTGGAAAAAGCGATTTGTTTTGAAAAATACTGGCAAAAATAAGACTTCAAACAAAAATTCAGCCATTTCTAAAAAATTTTTTTAAAAATCGATTTTTTGAACTAAGAGGTACCCCTTATGAAATTTTCAATTTTCGCATCTGTCGTATAAAATTAAAAATAAGCTCCCATACTGGAAAAAGCGATTTGTTTTGAAAAATACTGGCAAAAATAAGACTTCAAACAAAAATGCAGCCATTTCTAAAAAAATTTTTTAAAAATCGATTTTTTGAACTAAGAGGTACCCCTTATGAAATTTTCAATTTTCGCATCTGTCGTATAAAATTAAAAATAAGCTCCCATACTTGAAAAAGCGATTTGTTTTGAAAAATACTGGCAAAAATAAGACTTCAAACAAAAATTCAGCCATTTCTAAAAAATTTTTTTAAAAATCGATTTTTTGAACTAAGAGGTACCCCTTATGAAATTTTAAATTTTCGCATCTGTCGTATAAAATTAAAAATAAGCTCCCATACTGGAAAAAGCGATTTGTTTTGAAAAATACTGGCAAAAATAAGACTTCAAACAAAAATTCAGCCATTTCTAAAAAAAAATTTTTAAAAATCGATTTTTTGAACAAAGAGGTACCCCTTATGAAATTTTCAATTTTAGCATCTGTCGTATAAAATTAAAAATAAGCTCCCATACTGGAAAAAGCGATTTGTTTTGAAAAATACTGGCAAAAATAAGACTTCAAACAAAAATTCAGCCATTTCTAAAAAATTTTTTTAAAAATCGATTTTTTGAACTAAGAGGTACCCCTTATGAAATTTTCAATTTTCGCATCTGTCGTATAAAATTAAAAATAAGCTCCCATACTGGAAAAAGCGATTTGTTTTGAAAAATACTGGCAAAAATAAGACTTCAAACAAAAATTCAGCCATTTCTAAAAAAATTTTTTAAAAATCGATTTTTTGAACTAAGAGGTACCCCTTATGAAATTTTCAATTTTCGCATCTGTCGTATAAAATTAAAAATAAGCTCCCATACTTGAAAAAGCGATTTGTTTTGAAAAATACTGGCAAAAATAAGACTTCAAACAAAAATTCAGCCATTTCTAAAAAATTTTTTTAAAAATCGATTTTTTGAACTAAGAGGTACCCCTTATGAAATTTTAAATTTTCGCATCTGTCGTATAAAATTAAAAATAAGCTCCCATACTGGAAAAAGCGATTTGTTTTGAAAAATACTGGCAAAAATAAGACTTCAAACAAAAATTCAGCCATTTCTAAAAAAAATTTTTTAAAAATCGATTTTTTGAACAAAGAGGTACCCCTTATGAAATTTTCAATTTTAGCATCTGTCGTATAAAATTAAAAATAAGCTCCCATACTGGAAAAAGCGATTTGTTTTGAAAAATACTGGCAAAAATAAGACTTCAAACAAAAATTCAGCCATTTCTAAAAAATTTTTTTAAAAATCGATTTTTTGAACTAAGAGGTACCCCTTATGAAATTTTCAATTTTCGCATCTGTCGTATAAAATTAAAAATAAGCTCCCATACTGGAAAAAGCGATTTGTTTTGAAAAATACTGGCAAAAATAAGACTTCAAACAAAAATTCAGCCATTTCTAAAAAAATTTTTTAAAAATCGATTTTTTGAACTAAGAGGTACCCCTTATGAAATTTTCAATTTTCGCATCTGTCGTATAAAATTAAAAATAAGCTCCCATACTTGAAAAAGCGATTTGTTTTGAAAAATACTGGCAAAAATAAGACTTCAAACAAAAATTCAGCCATTTCTAAGAAAATTTTTTAAAAATCGATTTTTTGAACTAAGAGGTACCCCTTATGAAATTTTCAATTTTCGCATCTGTCGTATAAAATTAAAAATAAGCTCCCATACTTGAAAAAGCGATTTGTTTTGAAAAATACTGGCAAAAATAAGACTTCAAACAAAAATTCAGCCATTTCTAAGAAAATTTTTTAAAAATCGATTTTTTGAACAAAGAGGTACCCCTTATGAAATTTTCAATTTTCGCATCTGTCGTATAAAATTAAAAGTAAGCTCCCATACTGGAAAAAGCGATTTGTTTTGAAAAATACTGGCAAAAATAAGACTTCAAACAAAAATTCAGCCATTTCTAAAAAAATTTTTTAAAAATCGATTTTTTGAACTAAGAGGTACCCCTTATGAAATTTTCAATTTTCGCATCTGTCGTATAAAATTAAAAATAAGCTCCCATACTTGAAAAAGCGATTTGTTTTGAAAAATACTGGCAAAAATAAGACTTCAAACAAAAATTCAGCCATTTCTAAAAAATTTTTTTAAAAATCGATTTTTTGAACTAAGAGGTACCCCTTATGAAATTTTCAATTTTCGCATCTGTCGTATAAAATTAAAAATAAGCTCCCATACTGGAAAAAGCGATTTGTTTTGAAAAATACTGGCAAAAATAAGACTTCAAACAAAAATTCAGCCATTTCTAAAAAAAATTTTTTAAAAATCGATTTTTTGAACAAAGAGGTACCCCTTATGAAATTTTCAATTTTAGCATCTGTCGTATAAAATTAAAAATAAGCTCCCATACTGGAAAAAGCGATTTGTTTTGAAAAATACTGGCAAAAATAAGACTTCAAACAAAAATTCAGCCATTTCTAAAAAATTTTTTTAAAAATCGATTTTTTGAACTAAGAGGTACCCCTTATGAAATTTTCAATTTTCGCATCTGTCGTATAAAATTAAAAATAAGCTCCCATACTGGAAAAAGCGATTTGTTTTGAAAAATACTGGCAAAAATAAGACTTCAAACAAAAATTCAGCCATTTCTAAAAAATTTTTTTAAAAATCGATTTTTTGAACAAAGAGGTACCCCTTATGAAATTTTCAATTTTCGCATCTGTCGTATAAAATTAAAAATAAGCTCCCATACTTGAAAAAGCGATTTGTTTTGAAAAATACTGGCAAAAATAAGACTTCAAACAAAAATTCAGCCATTTCTAAAAAATTTTTTTAAAAATCGATTTTTTGAACTAAGAGGTACCCCTTATGAAATTTTCAATTTTCGCATCTGTCGTATAAAATTAAAAATAAGCTCCCATACTGGAAAAAGCGATTTGTTTTGAAAAATACTGGCAAAAATAAGACTTCAAACAAAAATTCAGCCATTTCTAAAAAAAATTTTTTAAAAATCGATTTTTTGAACAAAGAGGTACCCCTTATGAAATTTTCAATTTTAGCATCTGTCGTATAAAATTAAAAATAAGCTCCCATACTGGAAAAAGCGATTTGTTTTGAAAAATACTGGCAAAAATAAGACTTCAAACAAAAATTCAGCCATTTCTAAAAAATTTTTTTTAAAATCGATTTTTTGAACTAAGAGGTACCCCTTATGAAATTTTCAATTTTCGCATCTGTCGTATAAAATTAAAAATAAGCTCCCATACTGGAAAAAGCGATTTGTTTTGAAAAATACTGGCAAAAATAAGACTTCAAACAAAAATTCAGCCATTTCTAAAAAAAATTTTTTAAAAATCGATTTTTTGAACAAAGAGGTACCCCTTATGAAATTTTCAATTTTAGCATCTGTCGTATAAAATTAAAAATAAGCTCCCATACTGGAAAAAGCGATTTGTTTTGAAAAATACTGGCAAAAATAAGACTTCAAACAAAAATTCAGCCATTTCTAAAAAATTTTTTTAAAAATCGATTTTTTGAACTAAGAGGTACCCCTTATGAAATTTTCAATTTTCGCATCTGTCGTATAAAATTAAAAATAAGCTCCCATACTGGAAAAAGCGATTTGTTTTGAAAAATACTGGCAAAAATAAGACTTCAAACAAAAATTCAGCCATTTCTAAAAAAAATTTTTTAAAAATCGATTTTTTGAACAAAGAGGTACCCCTTATGAAATTTTCAATTTTAGCATCTGTCGTATAAAATTAAAAATAAGCTCCCATACTGGAAAAAGCGATTTGTTTTGAAAAATACTGGCAAAAATAAGACTTCAAACAAAAATTCAGCCATTTCTAAAAAATTTTTTTAAAAATCGATTTTTTGAACTAAGAGGTACCCCTTATGAAATTTTCAATTTTCGCATCTGTCGTATAAAATTAAAAATAAGCTCCCATACTGGAAAAAGCGATTTGTTTTGAAAAATACTGGCAAAAATAAGACTTCAAACAAAAATTCAGCCATTTCTAAAAAATTTTTTTAAAAATCGATTTTTTGAACAAAGAGGTACCCCTTATGAAATTTTCAATTTTCGCATCTGTCGTATAAAATTAAAAATAAGCTCCCATACTTGAAAAAGCGATTTGTTTTGAAAAATACTGGCAAAAATAAGACTTCAAACAAAAATTCAGCCATTTCTAAAACATTTTTTTAAAAATCGATTTTTTGAACTAAGAGGTACCCCTTATGAAATTTTCAATTTTCGCATCTGTCGTATAAAATTAAAAATAAGCTCCCATACTGGAAAAAGCGATTTGTTTTGAAAAATACTGGCAAAAATAAGACTTCAAACAAAAATTCAGCCATTTCTAAAAAAAATTTTTTAAAAATCGATTTTTTGAACAAAGAGGTACCCCTTATGAAATTTTCAATTTTAGCATCTGTCGTATAAAATTAAAAATAAGCTCCCATACTGGAAAAAGCGATTTGTTTTGAAAAATACTGGCAAAAATAAGACTTCAAACAAAAATTCAGCCATTTCTAAAAAATTTTTTTAAAAATCGATTTTTTGAACTAAGAGGTACCCCTTATGAAATTTTCAATTTTCGCATCTGTCGTATAAAATTAAAAATAAGCTCCCATACTGGAAAAAGCGATTTGTTTTGAAAAATACTGGCAAAAATAAGACTTCAAACAAAAATTCAGCCATTTCTAAAAAAATTTTTTTAAAATCGATTTTTTGAACAAAGAGGTACCCCTTATGAAATTTTCAATTTTCGCATCTGTCGTATAAAATTAAAAATAAGCTCCCATACTGGAAAAAGCGATTTGTTTTGAAAAATACTGGCAAAAATAAGACTTCAAACAAAAATTCAGCCATTTCTAAAAAAAATTTTTTAAAATCGATTTTTTGAACAAAGGGGTACCCCTTATGAAATTTTCAATTTTCGCATCTGTCGTATAGAATTAAAAATAAGCTCCCATACTTGAAAAAGCGATTTGTTTTGAAAAATACTGGCAAAAATAAGACTTCAAACAAAAATTCAGCCATTTCTAAAAAAATTTTTTAAAAATCGATTTTTTGAACAAAGAGGTACCCCTTATGAAATTTTCAATTTTCGCATCTGTCGTATAAAATTAAAAATAAGCTCCCATACTGGAAAAAGCGATTTGTTTTGAAAAATACTGGCAAAAATAAGACTTCAAACAAAAATTCAGCCATTTCTAAAAAATTTTTTTGAAAATCGATTTTTTGAACTAAGAGGTACCCCTTATGAAATTTTCAATTTTCGCATCTGTCGTATAAAATTAAAAATAAGCTCCCATACTGGAAAAAGCGATTTGTTTTGAAAAATACTGGCAAAAATAAGACTTCAAACAAAAATTCAGCCATTTCTAAAAAAATTTTTTAAAAATCGAAATTATGAAATTTCAATTTTCGCATCTGTCGTATAAAATTAAAAATAAGCTCCCATACTGGAAAAAGCGATTTGTTTTGAAAAATACTGGCAAAAATAAGACTTCAAACAAAAATTCAGCCATTTCTAAAAAATTTTTTTGAAAATCGATTTTTTGAACTAAGAGGTACCCCTTATGAAATTTTCAATTTTCGCATCTGTCGTATAAAATTAAAAATAAGCTCCCATACTGGAAAAAGCGATTTGTTTTGAAAAATACTGGCAAAAATAAGACTTCAAACAAAAATTCAGCCATTTCTAAAAAATTTTTTTGAAAATCGATTTTTTGAACTAAGAGGTACCCCTTATGAAATTTTCAATTTTCGCATCTGTCGTATAAAATTAAAAATAAGCTCCCATACTGGAAAAAGCGATTTGTTTTGAAAAATACTGGCAAAAATAAGACTTCAAACAAAAATTCAGCCATTTCTAAAAAATTTTTTTAAAAATCGATTTTTTGAACTAAGAGGTACCCCTTATGAAATTTTCAATTTTCGCATCTGTCGTATAAAATTAAAAATAAGCTCCCATACTGGAAAAAGCGATTTGTTTTGAAAAATACTGGCAAAAATAAGACTTCAAACAAAAATTCAGCCATTTCAAAAAAAATTTTTTAAAAATCGATTTTTTGAACAAAGAGGTACCCCTTATGAAATTTTCAATTTTCGCATCTGTCGTATAAAATTAAAAATAAGCTCCCATACTGGAAAAAGCGATTTGTTTTGAAAAATACTGGCAAAAATAAGACTTCAAACAAAAATTCAGCCATTTCTAAAAAAAATTTTTTAAAATCGATTTTTTGAACAAAGGGGTACCCCTTATGAAATTTTCAATTTTCGCATCTGTCGTATAGAATTAAAAATAAGCTCCCATACTTGAAAAAGCGATTTGTTTTGAAAAATACTGGCAAAAATAAGACTTCAAACAAAAATTCAGCCATTTCTAAAAAAATTTTTTAAAAATCGATTTTTTGAACAAAGAGGTACCCCTTATGAAATTTTCAATTTTCGCATCTGTCGTATAAAATTAAAAATAAGCTCCCATACTGGAAAAAGCGATTTGTTTTGAAAAATACTGGCAAAAATAAGACTTCAAACAAAAATTCAGCCATTTCTAAAAAAATTTTTTAAAAATCGATTTTTTGAACTAAGAGGTACCCCTTATGAAATTTTCAATTTTCGCATCTGTCGTATAAAATTAAAAATAAGCTCCCATACTTGAAAAAGCGATTTGTTTTGAAAAATACTGGCAAAAATAAGACTTCAAACAAAAATTCAGCCATTTCTAAGAAAATTGCCATTTCTAAAAAATTTTTTTAAAAATCGATTTTTTGAACTAAGAGGTACCCCTTATGAAATTTTCAATTTTCGCATCTGTCGTATAAAATTAAAAATAAGCTCCCATACTGGAAAAAGCGATTTGTTTTGAAAAATACTGGCAAAAATAAGACTTCAAACAAAAATTCAGCCATTTCTAAAAAATTTTTCTAAAAATCGATTTTTTGAACTAAGAGGTACGTACCCCTTATGAAATTTTCAATTTTCGCATCTGTCGTATAAAATTAAAAATAAGCTCCCATACTGGAAAAAGCGATTTGTTTTGAAAAATACTGGCAAAAATAAGACTTCAAACAAAAATTCAGCCATTTCTAAAAAATTTTTTTAAAATCGATTTTTTGAACTAAGAGGTACCCCTTATGAAATTTTCAATTTTCGCATCTGTCGTATAAAATTAAAAATAAGCTCCCATACTGGAAAAAGCGATTTGTTTTGAAAAATACTGGCAAAAATAAGACTTCAAACAAAAATTCAGCCATTTCTAAAAAATTTTTTTTAAAATCGATTTTTTGAACTAAGAGGTACCCCTTATGAAATTTTCAATTTTCGCATCTGTCGTATAAAATTAAAAATAAGCTCCCATACTGGAAAAAGCGATTTGTTTTGAAAAATACTGGCAAAAATAAGACTTCAAACAAAAATTCAGCCATTTCTAAAAAATTTTTTTAAAAATCGATTTTTTGAACTAAGAGGTACCCCTTATGAAATTTTCAATTTCCGCATCTGTCGTATAAAATTAAAAATAAGCTCCCATACTGGAAAAAGCGATTTGTTTTGAAAAATACTGGCAAAAATAAGACTTCAAACAAAAATTCAGCCATTTCTAAAAAATTTTTTTAAAAATCGATTTTTTGAACTAAGAGGTACCCCTTATGAAATTTTCAATTTTCGCATCTGTCGTATAAAATTAAAAATAAGCTCCCATACTGGAAAAAGCGATTTGTTTTGAAAAATACTGGCAAAAATAAGACTTCAAGCAAAAATTCAGCCATTTCTAAAAAAATTTTTTAAAAATCGATTTTTTGAACAAAGAGGTACCCCTTATGAAATTTTCAATTTTCGCATCTGTCGTATAAAATTAAAAATAAGCTCCCATACTGGAAAAAGCGATTTGTTTTGAAAAATACTGGCAAAAATAAGACTTCAAACAAAAATTCAGCCATTTCTAAAAAATTTTTTTAAAAATCGATTTTTTGAACAAAGAGGTACCCCTTATGAAATTTTCAATTTTCGCATCTGTCGTATAAAATAAAAAATAAGCTCCCATACTGGAAAAAGCGATTTGTTTTGAAAAATACTGGCAAAAATAAGACTTCAAACAAAAATTCAGCCATTTCTAAAAAATTTTTTTAAAAATCGATTTTTTGAACAAAGAGGTACCCCTTATGAAATTTTCAATTTTCGCATCTGTCGTATAAAATTAAAAATAAGCTCCCATACTGGAAAAAGCGATTTGTTTTGAAAAATACTGGCAAAAATAAGACTTCAAACAAAAATTCAGCCATTTCTAAAAAAATTTTTTTAAAAATCGATTTTTTGAACAAAGAGGTACCCCTTATGAAATTTTCAATTTTCGCATCTGTCGTATAAAATTAAAAATAAGCTCCCATACTGGAAAAAGCGATTTGTTTTGAAAAATACTGGCAAAAATAAGACTTCAAACAAAAATTCAGCCATTTCTAAAAAATTTTTTTAAAAATCGATTTTTTGAACAAAGAGGTACCCCTTATGAAATTTTCAATTTTCGCATCTGTCGTATAAAATTAAAAATAAGCTCCCATACTGGAAAAAGCGATTTGTTTTGAAAAATACTGGCAAAAATAAGACTTCAAACAAAAATTCAGCCATTTCTAAAAAATTTTTTTAAAAATCGATTTTTTGAACAAAGAGGTACCCCTTATGAAATTTTCAATTTTCGCATCTGTCGTATAAAATTAAAAATAAGCTCCCATACTGGAAAAAGCGATTTGTTTTGAAAAATACTGGCAAAAATAAGACTTCAAACAAAAATTCAGCCATTTCTAAAAAATTTTTTTTAAAATCGATTTTTTGAACAAAGAGGTACCCCTTATGAAATTTTCAATTTTCGCATCTGTCGTATAAAATTAAAAATAAGCTCCCATACTGGAAAAAGCGATTTGTTTTGAAAAATACTGGCAAAAATAAGACTTCAAACAAAAATTCAGCCATTTCTAAAAAATTTTTTAAAAATCAATTTTTTGAACAAAGAGGTACCCCTTATGAAATTTTCAATTTTCGCATCTGTCGTATAAAATTAAAAATAAGCTCCCATACTGGAAAAAGCGATTTGTTTTGAAAAATACTGGCAAAAATAAGACTTCAAACAAAAATTCAGCCATTTGTAAAAAATTTTTTTAAAAATCGATTTTTTGAACAAAGAGGTACCCCTTATGAAATTTTCAATTTTCGCATCTGTCGTATAAAATTAAAAATAAGCTCCCATACTGGAAAAAGCGATTTGTTTTGAAAAATACTGGCAAAAATAAGACTTCAAACAAAAATTCAGCCATTTCTAAAAAATTTTTAAAAAATCGATTTTTTGAACAAAGAGGTACCCCTTATGAAATTTTCAATTTTCGCATCTGTCGTATAAAATTAAAAATAAGCTCCCATACTGGAAAAAGCGATTTGTTTTGAAAAATACTGGCAAAAATAAGACTTCAAACAAAAATTCAGCCATTTGTAAAAAATTTTTTTAAAAATCGATTTTTTGAACAAAGAGGTACCCCTTATGAAATTTTCAATTTTCGCATCTGTCGTATAAAATTAAAAATAAGCTCCCATACTGGAAAAAGCGATTTGTTTTGAAAAATACTGGCAAAAATAAGACTTCAAACAAAAATTCAGCCATTTCTAAAAAATTTTTTTAAAAATCGATTTTTTGAACAAAGAGGTACCCCTTATGAAATTTTCAATTTTCGCATCTGTCGTATAAAATTAAAAATAAGCTCCCATACTGGAAAAAGCGATTTGTTTTGAAAAATACTGGCAAAAATAAGACTTCAAACAAAAATTCAGCCATTTCTAAAAAATTTTTTTTAAAATAGATTTTTTGAACAAAGAGGTACCCCTTATGAAATTTTCAATTTTCGCATCTGTCGTATAAAATTAAAAATAAGCTCCCATACTGGAAAAAGCGATTTGTTTTGAAAAATACTGGCAAAAATAAGACTTCAAACAAAAATTCAGCCATTTCTAAAAAATTTTTTAAAAATCAATTTTTTGAACAAAGAGGTACCCCTTATGAAATTTTCAATTTTCGCATCTGTCGTATAAAATTAAAAATAAGCTCCCATACTGGAAAAAGCGATTTGTTTTGAAAAATACTGGCAAAAATAAGACTTCAAACAAAAATTCAGCCATTTGTAAACAATTTTTTTAAAAATCGATTTTTTGAACAAAGAGGTACCCCCTTATGAAATTTTCAATTTTCGCATCTGTCGTATAAAATTAAAAATAGGCTCCCATACTGGAAAAAGCGATTTGTTTTGAAAAATACTGGCAAAAATAAGACTTCAAACAAAAATTCAGCCATTTCTAAAAAATTTTTTTAAAAATCGATTTTTTGAACAAAGAGGTACCCCCTTATGAAATTTTCAATTTTCGCATCTGTCGTATAAAATTAAAAATAGGCTCCCATACTGGAAAAAGCGATTTGTTTTGAAAAATACTGGCAAAAATAAGACTTCAAACAAAAATTCAGCCATTTCTAAAAAATTTTTCAAAAATCAATTTTTTGAACAAAGAGGTACCCCTTATGAAATTTTCAATTTTCGCATCTGTCGTATAAAATTAAAAATAAGCTCCCATACTGGAAAAAGCGATTTGTTTTGAAAAATACTGGCAAAAATAAGACTTCAAACAAAAATTCAGCCATTTGTAAAAAATTTTTTTAAAAATCGATTTTTTGAACAAAGAGGTACCCCTTATGAAATTTTCAATTTTCGCATCTGTCGTATAAAATTAAAAATAGGCTCCCATACTGGAAAAAGCGATTTGTTTTGAAAAATACTGGCAAAAATAAGACTTCAAACAAAAATTCAGCCATTTCTAAAAAATTTTTTTAAAAATCAATTTTTTGAACAAAGAGGTACCCCTTATGAAATTTTCAATTTTCGCATCTGTCGTATAAAATTAAAAATAAGCTCCCATACTGGAAAAAGCGATTTGTTTTGAAAAATACTGGCAAAAATAAGACTTCAAACAAAAATTCAGCCATTTCTAAAAAATTTTTTTAAAAATCGATTTTTTGAACAAAGAGGTACCCCTTATGAAATTTTCAATTTTCGCATCTGTCGTATAAAATTAAAAATAAGCTCCCATACTGGAAAAAGCGATTTGTTTTGAAAAATACTGGCAAAAATAAGACTTCAAACAAAAATTCAGCCATTTCTAAAAAAATTTTTTAAAAATCGATTTTTTGAACAAAGAGGTACCCCTTATGAAATTTTCAATTTTCGCATCTGTCGTATAAAATTAAAAATAAGCTCCCATACTGGAAAAAGCGATTTGTTTTGAAAAATACTGGCAAAAATAAGACTTCAAACAAAAATTCAGCCATTTCTAAAAAATTTTTTTTTAAATCGATTTTTTGAACAAAGAGGTACCCCTTATGAAATTTTCCATTTTCGCATCTGTCGTATAAAATTAAAAATAAGCTCCCATACTGGAAAAAGCGATTTGTTTTGAAAAATACTGGCAAAAATAAGACTTCAAGCAAAAATTCAGCCATTTCTAAAAAAATTTTTTAAAAATCGATTTTTTGAACAAAGAGGTACCCCTTATGAAATTTTCAATTTTCGCATCTGTCGTATAAAATTAAAAATAAGCTCCCATACTGGAAAAAGCGATTTGTTTTGAAAAATACTGGCAAAAATAAGACTTCAAACAAAAATTCAGCCATTTCTAAAAAATTTTTTTAAAAATCGATTTTTTGAACAAAGAGGTACCCCTTATGAAATTTTCAATTTTCACATCTGTCGTATAGAATTAAAAATAAGCTCCCATACTGGAAAAAGCGATTTGTTTTGAAAAATACTGGCAAAAATAAGACTTCAAACAAAAATTCAGCCATTTCTAAAAAATTTTTTTAAAAATCGATTTTTTGAACAAAGAGGTACCCCTTATGAAATTTTCAATTTTCACATCTGTCGCATAAAATTAAAAATAAGCTCCCATACTGGAAAAAGCGATTTGTTTTGAAAAATACTGGCAAAAATAAGACTTCAAACAAAAATTCAGCCATTTCTAAAAAATTTTTTTAAAAATCGATTTTTTGAACAAAGAGGTACCCCTTATGAAATTTTCAATTTTCGCATCTGTCGTATAAAATTGAAAATAAGCTCCCATACTGGAAAAAGCGATTTGTTTTGAAAAATACTGGCAAAAATAAGACTTCAAACAAAAATTCAGCCATTTCTAAAAAATTTTTTTAAAAATCGATTTTTTGAACAAAGAGGTACCCCTTATGAAATTTTAAATTTTCGCATCTGTCGTATAAAATTAAAAATAAGCTCCCATACTGGAAAAAGCGATTTGTTTTGAAAAATACTGGCAAAAATAAGACTTCAAACAAAAATTCAGCCATTTCTAAAAAATTTTTTTAAAAATCGATTTTTTGAACAAAGAGGTAACCCTTATGAAATTTTCAATTTTCGCATCTGTCGTATAAAATTGAAAATAAGCTCCCATACTGGAAAAAGCGATTTGTTTTGAAAAATACTGGCAAAAATAAGACTTCAAACAAAAATTCAGCCATTTCTAAAAAAATTTTTTAAAAATCGATTTTTTGAACAAAGAGGTAACCCTTATGAAATTTTCAATTTTCGCATCTGTCGTATAAAATTGAAAATAAGCTCCCATACTGGAAAAAGCGATTTGTTTTGAAAAATACTGGCAAAAATAAGACTTCAAACAAAAATTCAGCCATTTCTAAAAAATTTTTTCAAAAATCGATTTTTTGAACTAAGAGGTACCCCTTATGAAATTTTCAATTTTCGCATCTGTCGTATAAAATTTAAAATAAGCTCCCATACTGGAAAAAGCGATTTGTTTTGAAAAATACTGGCAAAAATAAGACTTCAAACAAAAATTCAGCCATTTCTAAAAAATTTTTTTAAAAATCGATTTTTTGAACAAAGAGGTAACCCTTATGAAATTTTCAATTTTCGCATCTGTCGTATAAAATTGAAAATAAGCTCCCATACTGGAAAAAGCGATTTGTTTTGAAAAATACTGGCAAAAATAAGACTTCAAACAAAAATTCAGCCATTTCTAAAAAATTTTTTTTAAAATCGATTTTTTGAACAAAGAGGTAACCCTTATGAAATTTTCAATTTTCGCATCTGTCGTATAAAATTGAAAATAAGCTCCCATACTGGAAAAAGCGATTTGTTTTGAAAAATACTGGCAAAAATAAGACTTCAAACAAAAATTCAGCCATTTCAAAAAAATTTTTTTAAAAATCGATTTTTTGAACAAAGAGGTACCCCTTATGAAATTTTCAATTTTCGCATCTGTCGTATAAAATTGAAAATAAGCTCCCATACTGGAAAAAGCGATTTGTTTTGAAAAATACTGGCAAAAATAAGACTTCAAACAAAAATTCAGCCATTTCTAAAAAATTTTTTTAAAAATCGATTTTTTGAACAAAGAGGTAACCCTTATGAAATTTTCAATTTTCGCATCTGTCGTATAAAATTGAAAATAAGCTCCCATACTGGAAAAAGCGATTTGTTTTGAAAAATACTGGCAAAAATAAGACTTCAAACAAAAATTCAGCCATTTCTAAAAAATTTTTTTAAAAATCGATTTTTTGAACAAAGAGGTACCCCTTATGAAATTTTCAATTTTCGCATCTGTCGTATAAAATTGAAAATAAGCTCCCATACTGGAAAAAGCGATTTGTTTTGAAAAATACTGGCAAAAATAAGACTTCAAACAAAAATTCAGCCATTTCTAAAAAATTTTTTTAAAAATCGATTTTTTGAACAAAGAGGTACCCCTTATGAAATTTTAAATTTTCGCATCTGTCGTATAAAATTAAAAATAAGCTCCCATACTGGAAAAAGCGATTTGTTTTGAAAAATACTGGCAAAAATAAGACTTCAAACAAAAATTCAGCCATTTCTAAAAAATTTTTTTAAAAATCGATTTTTTGAACAAAGAGGTAACCCTTATGAAATTTTCAATTTTCGCATCTGTCGTATAAAATTGAAAATAAGCTCCCATACTGGAAAAAGCGATTTGTTTTGAAAAATACTGGCAAAAATAAGACTTCAAACAAAAATTCAGCCATTTCTAAAAAAATTTTTTAAAAATCGATTTTTTGAACAAAGAGGTAACCCTTATGAAATTTTCAATTTTCGCATCTGTCGTATAAAATTGAAAATAAGCTCCCATACTGGAAAAAGCGATTTGTTTTGAAAAATACTGGCAAAAATAAGACTTCAAACAAAAATTCAGCCATTTCTAAAAAATTTTTTCAAAAATCGATTTTTTGAACTAAGAGGTACCCCTTATGAAATTTTCAATTTTCGCATCTGTCGTATAAAATTTAAAATAAGCTCCCATACTGGAAAAAGCGATTTGTTTTGAAAAATACTGGCAAAAATAAGACTTCAAACAAAAATTCAGCCATTTCTAAAAAATTTTTTTAAAAATCGATTTTTTGAACAAAGAGGTAACCCTTATGAAATTTTCAATTTTCGCATCTGTCGTATAAAATTGAAAATAAGCTCCCATACTGGAAAAAGCGATTTGTTTTGAAAAATACTGGCAAAAATAAGACTTCAAACAAAAATTCAGCCATTTCTAAAAAATTTTTTTTAAAATCGATTTTTTGAACAAAGAGGTAACCCTTATGAAATTTTCAATTTTCGCATCTGTCGTATAAAATTGAAAATAAGCTCCCATACTGGAAAAAGCGATTTGTTTTGAAAAATACTGGCAAAAATAAGACTTCAAACAAAAATTCAGCCATTTCAAAAAAATTTTTTTAAAAATCGATTTTTTGAACAAAGAGGTACCCCTTATGAAATTTTCAATTTTCGCATCTGTCGTATAAAATTGAAAATAAGCTCCCATACTGGAAAAAGCGATTTGTTTTGAAAAATACTGGCAAAAATAAGACTTCAAACAAAAATTCAGCCATTTCTAAAAAATTTTTTTAAAAATCGATTTTTTGAACAAAGAGGTAACCCTTATGAAATTTTCAATTTTCGCATCTGTCGTATAAAATTGAAAATAAGCTCCCATACTGGAAAAAGCGATTTGTTTTGAAAAATACTGGCAAAAATAAGACTTCAAACAAAAATTCAGCCATTTCAAAAAAATTTTTTTAAAAATCGATTTTTTGAACAAAGAGGTACCCCTTATGAAATTTTCAATTTTCGCATCTGTCGTATAAAATTGAAAATAAGCTCCCATACTGGAAAAAGCGATTTGTTTTGAAAAATACTGGCAAAAATAAGACTTCAAACAAAAATTCAGCCATTTCTAAAAAATTTTTTTAAAAATCGATTTTTTGAACAAAGAGGTACCCCTTATGAAATTTTAAATTTTCGCATCTGTCGTATAAAATTAAAAATAAGCTCCCATACTGGAAAAAGCGATTTGTTTTGAAAAATACTGGCAAAAATAAGACTTCAAACAAAAATTCAGCCATTTCTAAAAAATTTTTTTAAAATCGATTTTTTGAACAAAGAGGTACCCCTTACGAAATTTTCAATTTTCGCATCTGTCGTATAAAATTTAAAATGAGCTCCCATACTGGAAAAAGCGATTTGTTTTGAAAAATACTGGCAAAAATAAGACTTCAAACAAAAATTCAGCCATTTCTAAAAAATTTTTTTAAAAATCGATTTTTTGAACAAAGAGGTACCCCTTATGAAATTTTCAATTTTCGCATCTGTCGTATAAAATTAAAAATAAGCTCCCATACTGGAAAAAGCGATTTGTTTTGAAAAATACTGCAAAAATAAGACTTCAAACAAAAATTCAGCCATTTCTAAAAAATTTTTTTAAAAATCGATTTTTTGAACAAAGAGGTAACCCTAATGAAATTTTCAATTTTCGCATCTGTCGTATAAAATTGAAAATAAGCTCCCATACTGGAAAAAGCGATTTGTTTTGAAAAATACTGGCAAAAATAAGACTTCAAACAAAAATTCAGCCATTTCTAAAAAAATTTTTTAAAAATCGATTTTTTGAACAAAGAGGTACCCCTTATGAAATTTTCAATTTTCGCATCTGTCGTATAAAATTAAAAATAAGCTCCCATACTGGAAAAAGCGATTTGTTTTGAAAAATACTGGCAAAAATAAGACTTCAAACAAAAATTCAGCCATTTCTAAAAAATTTTTTTTTAAATCGATTTTTTGAACAAAGAGGTACCCCTTATGAAATTTTCCATTTTCGCATCTGTCGTATAAAATTAAAAATAAGCTCCCATACTGGAAAAAGCGATTTGTTTTGAAAAATACTGGCAAAAATAAGACTTCAAGCAAAAATTCAGCCATTTCTAAAAAAATTTTTTAAAAATCGATTTTTTGAACAAAGAGGTACCCCTTATGAAATTTTCAATTTTCGCATCTGTCGTATAAAATTAAAAATAAGCTCCCATACTGGAAAAAGCGATTTGTTTTGAAAAATACTGGCAAAAATAAGACTTCAAACAAAAATTCAGCCATTTCTAAAAAATTTTTTTAAAAATCGATTTTTTGAACAAAGAGGTACCCCTTATGAAATTTTCAATTTTCACATCTGTCGTATAGAATTAAAAATAAGCTCCCATACTGGAAAAAGCGATTTGTTTTGAAAAATACTGGCAAAAATAAGACTTCAAACAAAAATTCAGCCATTTCTAAAAAATTTTTTTAAAAATCGATTTTTTGAACAAAGAGGTACCCCTTATGAAATTTTCAATTTTCACATCTGTCGCATAAAATTAAAAATAAGCTCCCATACTGGAAAAAGCGATTTGTTTTGAAAAATACTGGCAAAAATAAGACTTCAAACAAAAATTCAGCCATTTCTAAAAAATTTTTTTAAAAATCGATTTTTTGAACAAAGAGGTACCCCTTATGAAATTTTCAATTTTCGCATCTGTCGTATAAAATTGAAAATAAGCTCCCATACTGGAAAAAGCGATTTGTTTTGAAAAATACTGGCAAAAATAAGACTTCAAACAAAAATTCAGCCATTTCTAAAAAATTTTTTTAAAAATCGATTTTTTGAACAAAGAGGTAACCCTTATGAAATTTTCAATTTTCGCATCTGTCGTATAAAATTGAAAATAAGCTCCCATACTGGAAAAAGCGATTTGTTTTGAAAAATACTGGCAAAAATAAGACTTCAAACAAAAATTCAGCCATTTCTAAAAAAATTTTTTAAAAATCGATTTTTTGAACAAAGAGGTAACCCTTATGAAATTTTCAATTTTCGCATCTGTCGTATAAAATTGAAAATAAGCTCCCATACTGGAAAAAGCGATTTGTTTTGAAAAATACTGGCAAAAATAAGACTTCAAACAAAAATTCAGCCATTTCTAAAAAATTTTTTCAAAAATCGATTTTTTGAACTAAGAGGTACCCCTTATGAAATTTTCAATTTTCGCATCTGTCGTATAAAATTTAAAATAAGCTCCCATACTGGAAAAAGCGATTTGTTTTGAAAAATACTGGCAAAAATAAGACTTCAAACAAAAATTCAGCCATTTCTAAAAAATTTTTTTAAAAATCGATTTTTTGAACAAAGAGGTAACCCTTATGAAATTTTCAATTTTCGCATCTGTCGTATAAAATTGAAAATAAGCTCCCATACTGGAAAAAGCGATTTGTTTTGAAAAATACTGGCAAAAATAAGACTTCAAACAAAAATTCAGCCATTTCTAAAAAATTTTTTTTAAAATCGATTTTTTGAACAAAGAGGTACCCCTTATGAAATTTTAAATTTTCGCATCTGTCGCATAAAATTGAAAATAAGCTCCCATACTGGAAAAAGCGATTTGTTTTGAAAAATACTGGCAAAAATAAGACTTCAAACAAAAATTCAGCCATTTCTAAAAAATTTTTTTAAAAATCGATTTTTTGAACAAAGAGGTACCCCTTATGAAATTTTCAATTTTCGCATCTGTCGTATAAAATTTAAAATAAGCTCCCATACTGGAAAAAGCGATTTGTTTTGAAAAATACTGGCAAAAATAAGACTTCAAACAAAAATTCAGCCATTTCTAAAAAATTTTTTTAAAAATCGATTTTTTGAACAAAGAGGTAACCCTTATGAAATTTTCAATTTTCGCATCTGTCGTATAAAATTGAAAATAAGCTCCCATACTGGAAAAAGCGATTTGTTTTGAAAAATACTGGCAAAAATAAGACTTCAAACAAAAATTCAGCCATTTCAAAAAAATTTTTTTAAAAATCGATTTTTTGAACAAAGAGGTACCCCTTATGAAATTTTCAATTTTCGCATCTGTCGTATAAAATTGAAAATAAGCTCCCATACTGGAAAAAGCGATTTGTTTTGAAAAATACTGGCAAAAATAAGACTTCAAACAAAAATTCAGCCATTTCTAAAAAATTTTTTTAAAAATCGATTTTTTGAACAAAGAGGTACCCCTTATGAAATTTTAAATTTTCGCATCTGTCGTATAAAATTAAAAATAAGCTCCCATACTGGAAAAAGCGATTTGTTTTGAAAAATACTGGCAAAAATAAGACTTCAAACAAAAATTCAGCCATTTCTAAAAAATTTTTTTTAAAATCGATTTTTTGAACAAAGAGGTACCCCTTACGAAATTTTCAATTTTCGCATCTGTCGTATAAAATTTAAAATGAGCTCCCATACTGGAAAAAGCGATTTGTTTTGAAAAATACTGGCAAAAATAAGACTTCAAACAAAAATTCAGCCATTTCTAAAAAATTTTTTTAAAAATCGATTTTTTGAACAAAGAGGTACCCCTTATGAAATTTTCAATTTTCGCATCTGTCGTATAAAATTAAAAATAAGCTCCCATACTGGAAAAAGCGATTTGTTTTGAAAAATACTGCAAAAATAAGACTTCAAACAAAAATTCAGCCATTTCTAAAAAATTTTTTTAAAAATCGATTTTTTGAACAAAGAGGTAACCCTTATGAAATTTTCAATTTTCGCATCTGTCGTATAAAATTTAAAATAAGCTCCCATACTGGAAAAAGCGATTTGTTTTGAAAAATACTGGCAAAAATAAGACTTCAAACAAAAATTCAGCCATTTCTAAAAAATTTTTTTAAAAATCGATTTTTTGAACAAAGAGGTAACCCTAATGAAATTTTCAATTTTCGCATCTGTCGTATAAAATTGAAAATAAGCTCCCATACTGGAAAAAGCGATTTGTTTTGAAAAATACTGGCAAAAATAAGACTTCAAACAAAAATTCAGCCATTTCTAAAAAATTTTTTTAAAAATCGATTTTTTGAACAAAGAGGTACCCCTTATGAAATTTTCAATTTTCGCATCTGTCGTATAAAATTGAAAATAAGCTCCCATACTGGAAAAAGCGATTTGTTTTGAAAAATACTGGCAAAAATAAGACTTCAAACAAAAATTCAGCCATTTCTAAAAAATTTTTTTAAAAATCGATTTTTTGAACAAAGAGGTACCCCTTATGAAATTTTCAATTTTCGCATCTGTCGTATAAAATTGAAAATAAGCTCCCATACTGGAAAAAGCGATTTGTTTTGAAAAATACTGGCAAAAATAAGACTTCAAACAAAAATTCAGCCATTTCTAAAAAATTTTTTTAAAAATCGATTTTTTGAACAAAGAGGTACCCCTTATGAAATTTTCAATTTTCGCATCTGTCGTATAAAATTGAAAATAAGCTCCCATACTGGAAAAAGCGATTTGTTTTGAAAAATACTGGCAAAAATAAGACTTCAAACAAAAATTCAGCCATTTCTAAAAAATTTTTTTAAAAATCGATTTTTTGAACAAAGAGGTAACCCTAATGAAATTTTCAATTTTCGCATCTGTCGTATAAAATTGAAAATAAGCTCCCATACTGGAAAAAGCGATTTGTTTTGAAAAATACTGGCAAAAATAAGACTTCAAACAAAAATTCAGCCATTTCTAAAAAATTTTTTCAAAAATCGATTTTTTGAACAAAGAGGTACCCCTTATGAAATTTTCAATTTTCGCATCTGTCGTATAAAATTTAAAATAAGCTCCCATACTGGAAAAAGCGATTTGTTTTGAAAAATACTGGCAAAAATAAGACTTCAAACAAAAATTCAGCCATTTCTAAAAAATTTTTTTAAAAATCGATTTTTTGAACAAAGAGGTACCCCTTATGAAATTTTCAATTTTCGCATCTGTCGTATAAAATTGAAAATAAGCTCCCATACTGGAAAAAGCGATTTGTTTTGAAAAATACTGGCAAAAATAAGACTTCAAACAAAAATTCAGCCATTTCTAAAAAATTTTTTTAAAAATCGATTTTTTGAACAAAGAGGTACCCCTTATGAAATTTTCAATTTTCGCATCTGTCGTATAAAATTGAAAATAAGCTCCCATACTGGAAAAAGCGATTTGTTTTGAAAAATACTGGCAAAAATAAGACTTCAAACAAAAATTCAGCCATTTCTAAAAAATTTTTTTAAAAATCGATTTTTTGAACAAAGAGGTAAC
Organism: Linnaemya vulpina; assembly: GCA_963675445.1. Lineage (NCBI taxonomy): Eukaryota > Metazoa > Arthropoda > Insecta > Diptera > Tachinidae > Linnaemya > Linnaemya vulpina. Next base: position 26,112,310 of record OY776278.1, read on the forward strand.
CCTAATGAAATTTTCAATTTTCGCATCTGTCGTATAAAATTGAAAATAAGCTCCCATACTGGAAAAAGCGATTTGTTTTGAAAAATACTGGCAAAAATAAGACTTCAAACAAAAATTCAGCCATTTCTAAAAAATTTTTTCAAAAATCGATTTTTTGAACAAAGAGGTACCCCTTATGAAATTTTCAATTTTCGCATCTGTCGTATAAAATTTAAAATAAGCTCCCATACTGGAAAAAGCGATTTGTTTTGAAAAATACTGGCAAAAATAAGACTTCAAACAAAAATTCAGCCATTTCTAAAAAATTTTTTTAAAAATCGATTTTTTGAACAAAGAGGTAACCCTTATGAAATTTTCAATTTTCGCATCTGTCGTATAAAATTGAAAATAAGCTCCCATACTGGAAAAAGCGATTTGTTTTGAAAAATACTGGCAAAAATAAGACTTCAAACAAAAATTCAGCCATTTCTAAAAAATTTTTTTAAAAATCGATTTTTTGAACAAAGAGGTACCCCTTATGAAATTTTAAATTTTCGCATCTGTCGCATAAAATTGAAAATAAGCTCCCATACTGGAAAAAGCGATTTGTTTTGAAAAATACTGGCAAAAATAAGACTTCAAACAAAAATTCAGCCATTTCTAAAAAATTTTTTAAAAATCGATTTTTTAAAAAAATTTTTCTTAGAAATGGCTGAATTTTTGTTTGAAGTCTTATTTTTGCCAGTATTTTTCAAAACAAATCGCTTTTTCAAGTATGGGAGCGTATTTTTAATTTTATACGACAGATGCGAAAATTGAAAATTTCATAAGGGGTACCTCTTTGTTCAAAAAATCGATTTTTAAAAAAATTTTTTAGAAATGGCTGAATTTTTGTTTGAAGTCTTATTTTTGCCAGTATTTTTCAAAACAAATCGCTTTTTCAAGTATGGGAGCTTATTTTCAATTTTATACGACAGATGCGAAAATTGAAAATTTCATAAGGGTTACCTCTTTGTTCAAAAAATCGATTTTTAAAAAAAATTTTTAGAAATGGCTGAATTTTTGTTTGAAGTCTTATTTTTGCCAGTATTTTTCAAAACAAATCGCTTTTTCAAGTATGGGAGCTTATTTTTAATTTTATGCGACAGATGCGAAAATTAAAAATTTCATAAGGGGTACCTCTTTGTTCAAAAAATCGATTTTAAAAATTTTTTTTTAGAAATTGCTGCATTTTTGTCAGCAACCTTTTTTCCCAGTATTTTCCAATAAATTTTAAAAATTAAAAATTTCTATATTTTGATTTATGGAAGAATTGTGAAAATCGAATATTTCATAAGGGGAACATACCGGCAAAAAGGAAGTTTCTTTTGAAAATTATTTGGTATGGAAACTAGAGGTAAAGAGGAGTCGGCTAACAAAGATTCGGCGGTTTCCATGAATATTTAGAAAAAATAATTTTTTTTTGGATACTACTAACAAAAATGGAATAACTTTATGTTTTTCCATACAACACTAAGACATCAGAGTAATATAGAACTCCATTTTGGTAAATGCCCAACGTAAAGACCGTCAAGAAAGACGAAAGACATACATGAAGATAAATAAATGGACAAAGAAATAGATACCACTATGTATATAGATACTAACATGTGTATATAGACATATGTTTCGCAATAATGTAATTGTATGCGTTATGACAGTGTTAAATAGAACTACTTATTTGTCATGCACACAAAGAACACAGAAACACCTACAAATATACTTATAGGAATACTGTATTGATATAAAATAAATCTAACGAAAGAAAGGATATAATAGCGAAAGAAAAACGAAACAGGAAAACAAACATCGCACCGCATCCCTTGGTTTCAATGACTGTCAGTCCGTTGTTATGTGTAGAACGAGTATTGGCAAAAATTTTTATTTAAATGCCGTAATGAAGTCTGTTTATATCGTATAATGCTCTCTGTTTACATTACGTGCTTTGGATTTTATTATTTTCATTTTCGTTTCACTTCAACTTCTATATCTCACGACAGTAGTACGCTCAGGCCAGCACAATTCTGCGCAACTGAATTTAGTAGTTCATTTCAAACCAATTCAACTTGTTTTTTTATTGAGTTCTATTTTCTTATAATTTTATTTTCTTTTTTATAAAAATTTGGTTTTTTTCTTTCTGATATATCAAAGGAGTAAGTATTGGTACCTGCATTAAGATGCACATGCAAGAAGACATGTTTAGCTTATAGAGCGGCAACTACTCAGCACATACATGTACGATATATACCTTTAGCTTGCCTACATAATATACATTTATATAAAAGTATTTGTGTATCACTGCTCATATTGACTGGGCAAATTTCAGCGCTTAAACTTTAAGGGCCTGATATATTTAATTATAAATTTTTTGTGCGCTTAAACTTTGTATAAGAATAGTTTCGGTTTCAGAGGTTATTTTGTTATTTAATATGCTTTCAAAATAAAAACATAAAAGAAAACCTAAAACTGTTTGTAAAACATGTAGTTTTAGTGGGTAAAAAATAAATTGGAAGTCTTCCATACACGATTGGAGACACTGTAGTGATTATCATAAATCTATAAGTTTTAATGCTTAATAAGTTCACAGATTTTAATTGAGTTATTTGGAAAAGCGAAAGTAATCATGAGTTCAAGGACTAGAGATAAAAATTTATCCTTGGCTGTTGGGTCGAAACTTTTCAATAAATTCAAAAACCAAATTCAAAATGTGTATGGTTCATATAAAGGATTTTGTAAGAAGCATAAGAAGTTGTTCTCTACTACATCGTTTATTTAGCTCAACAAGTAGAATGAACCTGCCTTCAACTTGCCTTCGTTCTTTTTAATTTTAAGTAAAATTTCAATAACAGACAACATTTCATACGTTCCAAAGAAAATTTGACTTTAAACTAAAAATCGAATCTAATATGATAATATATTGTCAATATCTCAAATAGTGATCCCAATGCCCATACAAATTAAAGACAAAATAAATGTTTCTATTGAGAACTTCATTGAAATAGTTTTTATTATTGAAGGTCAAGGACATAAAGTTATTTGTTTCGTTTTATCTGCTCCGATATTGAATTCTTCAAAAATAATTTATCTATACGGAAAGGACAATAAAAAAGTGCGAGCGATTTTGAAGAGCTTCTAGAAAACAACTTTAAAGCCGTTTTGCAGTATCGATAACTGATATGTAGCATTAGGATAATACTCACATTAGCATTTACTCACACACTTACACACAAAAAGACCCTGCAACACGATCAGTTTATTTTGGTATATTTCTTGATTTCGAAAAAAGGCAATAAGGCGCTTATTTTCCAAACTGTATTCGTCCATAAATTAAAAATATATATTCGTTATCGACATGTATGAAAAAAACATAAGGGCATTTTGTTTTATTATTTACCAATTTAAATATCAAACTATTATTCCATGTTGGCTACTTTGATTGAAGAAGTTTTGTATCTTCTTATATGTATGTATGTACAATGTTTGTTTGTTTTATTCTTTAATCTTAAATGTATGAAAGTGTACTCATATAAATTGTTCATTATGGTGGCCCTCTATTATGGGTAAAATGGAATAAACCTTTTGCCAATAAGTTAGTCAAAATGTAAAACTTATTTTTGGTTTTGTATTGATAAAAAAAATTTCACCGAACAAATTTCAATTTCGAAAAATGATTTCTAAAATTAACTTGTTAGTGAAAATGTTATCAACTACTTCATGGCTTTATTGTTTGACATCCAAAGTCTGTCACTTATCAAACGAGGTAATTCAAAAAATATGAAAGCAAATTAGATGAGAGTCTTATTCCGTCTTTATGCCTTTTTTGTTATTCCGTACTACAGTCCGCCAATGAAAAACTTTTAAAATATTTAAACATTTCAAACCATTTAGGGCACCAGTAAGCTTCCCAAAGCTTCTAACCACATATCATGAGACAACAAATTAGTATTATTGGTTTCTTCCCAGACCATAGAGCCACCCCAACATCATTTTATCAATGTATTTCAGCATGTATATGAATGTATTGGTAATCTTGGCGATTTCTCTAGCTCTTGTTTTTTATCCTTTGAATTCCTTCTTATCTTTTTGCTATATTATTTTATACAAGAAATAAAGAAATACACAGGACACTAACAACATGATGTTTATTAAGGTGTAATTGCAGATTAAAACCTTTAGTTGATCCGATGTTCGCTTAATATCATACATAATTTTTTATTTTTTTCATTCAGCATTTCTTGTGTAAAATATGTATGGCACAAAAAAATAGTGTAAGTGTGCCAAAATATCATTAAATAAATTTATAGCTTTTGTTGATATTACAATTCATGGAGTAGAAATATAATCGTATGCCAAGTCCGAAGATACAATAAAACTTAAATGCATTCCAGTTAACGATGAAAATCAAGAAAACAAATTGTTATTAGTAAAGACGTGGTAGACGTTTATAAGAAAACAGAAAACAGTAAGCAGGGTAATGGCCGTAGTAAAATTTCTTAAAAATCATATATACTTATTCACAATTGTAACAACTTCATCACCTTAAAAAACACGCCAAATTATTAACTTGTATTCTCCTATTAACTTGAATTCTCCTATTTTATTAACTTGTTAATAAGAACTAAATATTTTTTAGGCCGATTAATCATTAAATAAATCAAAGAGTTATTTAATGCTTATAATTTAAAAAGTATTTTCACAAAAGTGTGCTCCCTTCGCTTGAAGAATAATTTTAATATTGAATATTTTCACGGAATGAAAATGTATACCAACTTGATTAATAGGCCGAAATATATAGTTTCAATAATGATAGGCTTGATTTAAGACAGTCCTATGTATCATATATTCATGGAATGAATTTCCGACCTTAGTCCGCAACGATATTTTATATACCATAGCTTAGACGTATAACATGTTTACTGTGTCGATTATCGCATTATTTGTTTAGCGAGTAGTCAAATTTGAACTCTAATCGGTATGTATATGCACACGTAATTGCAACTGAGATTGGCAAGTACGCATAATCATCATAAACATCGTTATCACTGGTATCATTTAATGATTTTTAAGTTTATTCACATTTCCTAAAACTGCTCTTGTAGAAACTGTTTGAAGGACAAGAGCTCGACATAATTAGCAACGCAATACAAAATATACTAAATGCAGACTTATCTTAACCACAGAGTTTATTACTGCCACCCAACGACACTTGGCCACCTACTCGAGAGATATACGAACCTGCTTATTTTCCCTTTTCTGTGCTAAGCAAACAAAATTATTCAAAATAAACACAGCAAATGAGAGCAGTAAACAAACAGCAACAAAAACGATAGAAAAAAAATTAATAGATTTCATATATACGCGCCTAGAAAACAACGTAGAGCAGCTAGTTATACTCCGTGTCATCACTAAGGCAACAAAAATTGTACATACACACAAGGATGAGCATTGAAGCTCCCACTCCCCTAAAGCGATTCTTTCCATCATTTAGGTTACATTGTGTTAGGTCATGTGTCGTTTTCATAAGCCTAACTGATATCAAGGTGATTCTTTTCAACGACTGCTTATTTTCCTAATATTATTTCATTGTTTTATTTTTTCATGTTGTATATTACAAGTCCCAGAACACCATATTTTGCTATGTGTGCTTTTGAAATTCATTTAAATACTACTGCATATGCTGGCATAAACTTCCCTTATAAACGTTATTCCCAGCTACAGCAAAAACAAGAAAATTCAAATTTCGCTGCAGCAAAAATAACAAAAAAAAGGAAATTAAAATACAAAAAAAATAATAACAAACAAAACATTCAAGTGAACATGCCACATGCATACTTATCGATACTGTCTACGAAACGGTCACACGAGACGAGTTCAGTATGTCAATTAAATTCTGTTGTATCGTGTTTGATTTTAGCTCTCTATGCCACCAAAATCCTTTTCCTTTTTTAATTTATATGTATGTGTATGCAAGATGTGTACTTGATGTGATTCGGCGTAAAGAAATATTTTCTTACTCTCTAAAGCTTTCGTCTATTATTTTGCTGAATAAAGAAAACATTGTACTAAGAGAGCCTGACACTTGGTTTTATTTAAAATTAATTTTTATAGGGAAACATTTTATGGCTATCCGAGCTATTTGTGCCCTAAGCTTATACAGGTATGGACATAAAAACCGTCGTATGCACATAGCCAAACAGCTTTTGTTTTGAAAAGCTTTGGTCGAAAATGTTACGTTGTTAGGGAACATAAAACACATAGTTTATGTTAAGTATAACATCATGCACATACATAAAGTATAACAATAATTTTCATATTCAGAAATAGCGCAAAAACTTTTATACAAATTCACAAGCACTCGAACTGAAGAGTGAAATTCAACTCAATTTGAAATATACAGTAAATAATATCCCATTTTTCCTTCAGTAATATGAAGAATGCTAGATAGCAGAACGAATATCCTTTCGTCCTGTTTATATCTTCAATATATATGCATATAGAAGGGGGTTCTTTATATGAAAACATAAGTTAATCACATTACTAAAGATGTCAGAAAGCTCAGAACATTTTTATAGAAACTTTATTTATAAAGTTTAAAAGTAAGTAACACGTTTTGCAAATTTTCACAAACTACACTTATTTTGATTCCCATTGCCATTGTAAATTTCCTTATTTGATACTTTTTAAAAAAGCCTATCACACACTGAAGAAAAATTGTAGTAAGCAAGCAACAGGGATGTGGGAGAATTGAACTTAGTTAATTATTTAACCATCATCCTTTCAAAATAAAATGAAGTTTACACAACATGAATCACAACTATTGAAACGTAATTGGCATACTGGAAGCATCCTGTGCAATCGTATGGTATACATTCACAATAAGTGGGCTCTTCACATATGTAATCCAATACAACAACCACTCTCGAAGAAAAAAAAATTACGAAATAACGCCACATTTTTGGAGAGCAAATGTAGATAATTAACCCCTATTTCGAACACACCAGTTATACAAACCACACGTCTGCTAATATTGCTCGAGGCTTAGACAAACGTACATATGGATATGTCGGGAAGTTTCCGCTAATCCAATTTGTAAGCAATATATTTGGGAGTAAACTTTGTCAGGCAATTTCTTGTTATTATCTGCTAATAATAATATTTACAATAAAATATATGCTTGTATACACCACAGTATTGCTATTTTTGACAAAAATTATATGTTTTTATTTAATATTTAAGACATTTTTCCTTTTACTTTATATAACTTTTTAAACTTTACGTATTTTGTGAAAGGTGGATTTTACTTAATATTTAGTTAAGTGAAATTTAAGAAAACATCGGCAATGGTAATAATTGTAGCATGGTGGGTATAAAAAATATTTTTTTTAAATATATTTACATACATTTTGTATGTATGCTGATTTATTAAAAATATATACATGTATATAACTTACATTCAATACACACATCTCCCCATACACATTTACATATGTATATATCTACGTATACAAATATTTTCGAACTTTAAAAACTTATTGCATATAGGTATAATAAAATTTTAAAATGAAAATATTACATTTAATTAGTTCTCAATTATCGTCATTATCGGTAATTGCAGCAGCATCACTGGAAGTGTTATGTTTTTCGACTCTTAGTTCCCTTTGCAATCGTCGTTCCTGAAGTCGTGCACATTTAGGACATATCATATTCTTACGAGTCATACAAACACGATGATATATTGAATTACATTTATCACATAATACGCAACCATCATCAAATGGAAAAATAACCTCGTTATTACTACAAATTTCACAAATGTATGCCTTAGCGGTACACAACGAACAATTTCGAATATGCTGATCAAAACAATTAAAGACCTTATGCAACATTTCGGCTAGCAAACCATTTTCAGTCTGTTCCATATCATTGATAGAATAAAATTCATTTGATTGTATAAGATGACGATGAAATCCTTAAATATAAACAAATAATTTAAGAATTACTGAGTTTTATGACATCACTAAAAATCATACTAATTAACTTAATCATGTAATAAAATGCTTTAACCGCCTGCTGGCATAAAAGGCCTTACCGATTTGTGATTCCACTAATTTCTCTTCTACTGCTTGGCGGCACTCTGATAAATATTTACGCATATAAACCAAATTTTGTCGTAGTTTCTTAAGACTTGCTAGTTTCTCCAGGAACACAAATAATTTTGGATTAGCAACTTCAAGTCTAATTAAAGGTTTATCAAGAAACAAATTTATTTCTTGTAAAGCTGAACGTGAAACTTTACGCGGAACAAAATCCCAATTGTGAACAATACGTGCGGGAATAATACAAACATCATTCCAATGACATGAAGGGCAATAGTACAATCCAGTATAATCACATAACCTTGGTTCGATCCATGAGTTTCCTGCATAAAAGCCATATGTTATACGAAGATGCAGAATATGTATATGTGTTAAACATATATAGTTGTTAATGTAATGATTTGGACAACCGAAAACCGAACAGATTAATTTTATACCAATTTGAAGATCCATTTAATTCCATGGTGGCCAAATTATATTTATTGTAATATTGGCCTGATTAGTAACTAAGTTTAAATATATTATTGGGAATTCCATAAACTCAAGGAATAGGAGACTTTGCGATAAAAGGAATAGATGGTACCTTGTTTTTGGTTGCCTTTAGTTATAATTTAAAACAAAAAAGGTATATAATTTATATGTACCAACCATGTTTGGCGCTCTTGCTAAAACATTTTGTTGTGTAGTGGGGAGCTTAAATAAATAATAACAATAAACAAAATATATACACACAAATAAGGACAAACATGGCTTAAAATAGAAACTATCAAACAATCGTTATATGTACTTACTAAAATTTAAGAAAGTCGAACATTCTGAGCATTTGTAATGCTGAGCTGCTAAGCCAATTTCTGGGCAAATATCTAGAATCGGGTATTGTCTTTCAGACGCTATGACATGAGCACATATTCTTATAACACTATCTAGACATTTTTGATGTACTATGTAACGACAGTCAGTACACTGATAGGATGCCTGCACCACACTCCATATTATACCAGTACAGTGATCACAATATTGTCGTGCTGTAGGCAGAGGCATTCCTTTGCCAACCCCTTTTTGTCGCGCTGCAAAATGGTGACCTACAACCGTTTTTACAGAGGGACCCACAACAACTTTATCATTTTTAGCTTCCACCAATTCTTCCAATGAGTACCTCAAATCAATCAAATGTCTGACCAGCCAACGCCGTTCTTCGCTATTTTCTTCCGATATTAATACCAAGTCCTTACAATGGTTAATGGCTTGTAGAAGATCTTGCTCACTAGCATCTGAGGTAAATATTAAGCGCCATTGTTCTTTAACCAATGAAGCTGGTATAGGCAGGGACTTTTCACTTATAAGAATAGCTCCAGTCGAGCTGCTGTCCACCTCATTGAAACTATTTATCGATTCCGTTGTAGATCCCGTGGATATGGAATCATTTTGAACTTGAAACCCAATTGGTATATAACTGGATGCGACAGATGCTGTGTCTGTTATAAAATTTGTAAGCGTTCCCGGGATACTGGCTAAACTATCACGTAGTGAATTCATATTATCATAACTACAAGGTTTTTGAAATAACTTAAACACTATTTATAGCAAAATACAAACGGCAATACACAAACAAAAAGGAATTTTAATTCAATCCAACAATGAAATGGTTTTTTGAGAATGAAATAAACATTTGATTTTGACTTTTGTTAGTTCTTCTTCTTTCTCATATGTCATGAAAGTGCTGCTAAAACAAAATTTCATATTGATTTTAAAGTAGCTGAAAGCATAACTTAGAATTTTGAAATAAATTTTTATTAAAATCTCAAACTATTTAGAAGCCATTATATTCCCTATATTATTCTTTATATATTATATATATATATATATATATATATATATATATATATATTTATAATTGTATATAGATATATATCAGTTTCAAAACGTAAAATTTCTAACATTTTCGATTGTCAGAACGCCTGGTTGACGTTTTCCATTCGAAAGCATAAATTTGAAGCGATATGCGTTTTTCAGAACACGGGCTATAGTTCAAACACCAGTCCCATTTGATTGACATAAATTTAAATACGCATCTACCAAGATTATAAATTTGATTCATATTGTTCTTATTATTTATTTAATATATAAACAATTGCACAAGCAGTACCAGCTGGAAAAGCTATCAGCTCACATAATTAATTATAATAATACGATGCCTATACACGAATTTTTAAATTATATGAAATCTTTTATTTGCTTAATTAATTGTTTATACAATTATTTATGTACATGCATATGTATGTACATATACATATATGTACATATGTACATACGCGTGCAGTCGAAAATATTTTTTACTGATCAGCCTTCCCATATTTTTGTCTCTTATGGAACTTTCTCGGGTTAATTCCGTAAGCTTTCAAACGTTCATCACTGATGTTCTTACCGTCTCCTTTGGGGCTTCTATTGTGGTTTCCACCAAATGACTTTTTATTTTGGATCTTAGATTTTTGGTTTCCACCAAATGACTTTTTGTTTTGGATCTTAGATTTGTGGTTAATATTTGTTTTATCTTTGACATTTTTTGATTTTGGTAAATTTTTCCGCAATGGCGGCATTGAGCCAACACTGTCTCTAACAGATTGAACTTTGGCGAAGGGATTTTTTTTGCCATCTGTCTTAGTAACTTGTGTAGCATCGGTTTTATTTGAACATTTATTAATATCAAACAGTTTGTTGTCGGCGTCAGTTGTAGGTTTATTTAACGGGTCTTTTTTATATACTTCTTTTTCGTGGTTCTTTATTATTGTAGACTTGGTTTGCAACTTGTTGTCTTTTTCATTTATATTACCACCTTCCCAATTGCTTTGACTTTTATTTTTCTTCTTCTTTTTTCCGGCTACTGTTTTTCCTTCTGCATCTATATTGTTACCAGATACTTCAATATGTTTCAATTCTTCAGTTTTAATTCTTTTAGCTGAATTCTCTTGCATATCCTCCTCATTTAAGGAATTATTCATAGTACTAAAATGCGATTCATCGCCCATTTTTGATTGCAAAGCATTCTGTGCATTACGTTTCCTCCTCTTCCTTGCCTTTTTGGATTCCCCGTGAAGTGAATTTTTTTCAGTATTTTCAGTTTTATCTAATGTATTTTGACGAGATTCTTCTTTATTTGCTTGCTCTACTTCCAACTCGTCTCCTTCATTATCAGATCTAAAATATAAGTAAATCAATCTTGAGTTCTTAATATAATAACAATTAAGACATGTTACCCTTCTCCATATAAACTTTTAAAAATTTTACGTTTCAAATCTTCGTTCTTAGCTTTTAGTTTGTAGAGCCTCTGCTCTTTTTTCTCCACTTGCCTAGGTCGTATTTGTATGGCTTTTTTAAGACTAGCCCATTGATTAAGCTCCTTATTTTTTGCTAAAAGAATCTAATCACAAAATTTATTATATAATTAATCCTAATTAATTCTTAGTAAATCTACTACCTCTTCTATACTTAAACCAAAATCGTTCGGTGTCGTCTCCACATATTTAAAACGACATGGGATATCGTCAATTATATCTTCACAATCTAGTTTATAATATTCATCGATATATTCGCCATAAGTTTTTTCATCCTCTGGATCAAAAACGGGCTTCTCAGATTTAATTACTTCCATAAATCGATCTCTTCGACCCTTGCGACCACCTCTTCGTTTCCGTGTATTTGCTACAAGTTCTTTTTGCAATTCCTCTTTTGCTTTAGACGGATCATAGTCGCAATCCATATTAAAATCTTCGTCTTCACAATTATAATCGTTATCATCATATCCACATGGTTCTTCATGTCGAGGATCATAGTTATCCCAATCTTCCGTTTTCAACTCCTCAATATCTGATGGACACTCCGGCTTTTCTTCACCTTCATCTACCTGATAATAATCATCATTAAAAAGTTCCTGCATTCTACGATCATGAGCAGCAGGGTCGAAATCTTCTTCTAAGTCGTCCTCTTTGAAGCCCAATTCATCGTTGCCTGTAACCATTTTCAGTTTTTCTATTTTTTCCTCAATCTCTTTGCGTTTCATTTCCTTAACCATTTCCAATTCCTTCAACTTTTGCTTCTTTTCATCAAGTTTTCGCTCTTTAATTTCTTGCCTCTTCTTTTTACGCTTATCATCCGTCAATCTTAAAGACGTTTCTATGGTACGTGGATATCGCTTAATGAATTCTTGGTCTGGCTCCTCATATCGAAAATTGTATTTTAGCTCGAATTCAGCTTGCTTTTCCAATTCCTTTTCATCTTCCGAAAGATGTGTCTGGTCTCCAACAATTTCTTCATAAGTTGGAATTTCATCATAATTGTTAGCATTAGAATATCCTTTATTTAGAACATAGTCCCTGAGAAATTTTTCATTTGATGGTAGTTTATCGTTACTCCAGTAATTTTTCAAAGGTTCCAGTTTTACTTTTACATCGTCCCCAATGCTGTCCTTTTTTCCAGCAAGCCATTCTAAGTAATCTTCTTCCTCTTTATCCTTTTCAGCTTTACTCTGTTTACGTTTTTTAAAAATTCCACCAAATTCTTCATCGCTAGAATCATCATTTTGATTCATAACTTTTTCGAATTCGGCTTTTAGATTACGTTCTTCCTCTGCCATAGTAGGTGATAGAGCACGATCAACACGTTGTCCCCCATCATCTTCGGAATCTGAAAATGTTGCACTAGTAACATCAACATATTTAATTTAACAATTGTTTTACCGTCTACAAATTTGCCGCCTTTTTCCAAGATTATTTTTCTTTCATAATCCTTCAAAGTCACAGGTTTAGATTTTCTTTCCTTGTGTTTACTTTTATTTGCGGAGTCTTCGGTAGAATCATCACTATCAATGTTTTTAAAGAATTTCGTATTCTTATCGTATATCGTCGGATCCTTACTCTTCAATGACGCCAACGTTTTCAGAAAATGTTGATCAAATTCTGGATCCAGCACTTCATCTTCTTCTGAGGAATCAGAATCATCGGAATCAGATTCCGACGCATCTAAACCTTTGTCCTTAACTAAAATGTATGATGTATGTTTATATATTTTAAACTCGCTTTTAACGGTAGAGCTTCCATATATTAATATATTTTATTCTTACATTTCTGTAGTAATTCCTTTTTTCGCAAACTGTTGTACGTCTTGGCATAATTTTCATTCGTGTGAATTTGAAAAGCAGTCTCATTTATATTATCATCGCTATCGTCAAACAGATTTTTACTCATTTTGATATTAATCCAAAATTTTGCACAATTTTTCTTTTAACTTCACACGTGCTCCTGTTTTTATTTTGATTATATTCGACGAAGAGTGTAATAGCAACTGTCAAAAGATTTATAGGCTGAAGCAAGGCACATTTATACTAGGTATACTCAATTAGCAACACTGCAGAAAATATATGTAGTGGATTCGCCTTGATATGTATTTTGTTTGTGTAAAATATTTTCGGTTGTCAAATGGACTTGACAAATAAAACAAGAAAAATGGCGATACAGAAGAAAAAACAGCACAGGCACCAAGGCACATCTATATTTGCATATTAAATTCTTTCTTTTTTGTTAAACTGAAATTAAATATATTAAAATAAGAAAATATTTCTATTACTACATTTTCGAGTATACATATATTACATAAATGTAATGCCATAGTATTTAGTGTGAATAAACAGCAAGTCGATGTAAAGTCTAAATAAAAATTTTTTATTTCCAATTAGAGCACAATTCACTCCAACTAGGGAGTCATTATATCAAGAAGTTAATTTAATACATATGTACTTTAATATTGTGCAAACAAAACCACAGAGTAACAAAATGATGCTCTTCTCATCGATAAACAATTCCTTTGAGCAGGATACACATGATACGGATGCCAACTGTGATGGGCCAGATTTAGACTGTGTATGCAGACGTAGATACTTATCAAAATGAAATTGCTGAATTATACAGCTATACGGAGTTTAGAGAGTTTCAGCAGAACTTCAAAGCATTCGAAGACCAAATGGAAATGTATGATTTGCCACCCAACTGGCAAAAACTAGACTCAAATGCACAAAGTATTGCAAGCTGCAAGATGTATATTGTATTTGGCTGAATATATTTAGATGAGCAAGAGCAGATGGACATGGAGTTAAGTCCCGGCAATGAAAATGCCCCAAACAGTGGGAACAATGGTTCTGGTAATGGAAGTAATCAAAATGGTGAAAAAATCGAATACATCAACCACAGCCAGAACAACTGCGAATCATAACAGTTACAGTGCGCAACCGTCTGTACAAACACCTCAAATAACTACGCGTTTGCCCTGGACTCCAAAAGTTCGCCAAAAGGATATCGATCAATTCTTAGATATATCTCGAAATAAATTTATTGGCTATTCTTTCATTGATGACCACGAAAGCTTAGCTGGTTTACCACAGCCCTTACATGAGGGTATATGATTGCTTTATTTGAAGTACTGCAGTCTACGAAATATTTGTTTCTTGTTATTCTAAATATATGAATTCATTACGTGTTAATGCCAACTCACCAGTATGCATTAAATAATTTGTTTGAATAATTTTCAAATTCATGTGTTAAATGTATATATAATGCACTTTAAATGATTTTGTTACCTTTTGCTTATCGTGTCATTCAAATCGATTGCATTATTGGAAATCATTTTTTATTTAAATAATAATAATTTTTTATTAACAATAGTATCTTAATTTCGAATAAATCATACAATTTGAACTTAACTATTTTAAATTTTATATTTAACAACAATTAAATACTACAACTTTTAACTAACTTATTAGAACAAATAACTTATTATTATTATTAGTTATTTATAACCATGTAGCAATTAACTTTTATTAAAATTAAAATAATACTTTATAATTTTAAATTTCCAATCAATGTATAATTTAGCTAGTTGTTATGAAATTTTAAGTCTCAATAAACAAATAAATAAATATATACTAATATTTAACAACAATACTTATATATAAGAACACAATATAACAATAAAAATTATTCTATTTACATACACCACGATGTCCATTTGATGAATCTTAAAAGATAAATAAATATTTATTAGTAACTAAAAATAAATATGGATGTATATATACATTTATATATATATATATATATATATATATATGTATATATATATATATATATATATATATATATATGTATATATATATATATATATATATATATATATATATATATATATGTATATATATATATATATATATATATATATATGTATATATATATATATATATATATATATATATATATATATTTAGCTTAATTAAGTTGCACTAATAAGATACTAATTATAAACTATTTAAATACTCACTCGGTTTGCGTTCCCTGCTTCTTGTGGTGTGTGTCCATCACCCCCTCTTCAATTCTGAAAAAGAAATCATACATTTATTATTATGGTTAGGTTAATTAAGTTGCACTAATAAAATACTAATTATAAAATATTTCAATACTTACTCGGTTTGCATTTGCTGCTCCTTGTGGTGTGTGTCCATCATCCCGTCTTCAAATCTGAAAAAAGAAAACAAACGTTTATTGTTGTCATAAAATAGTTTTTGGTTAACTTCCTTTGACGCAATATTTTCAGCCTTGTTAAATACTATTGGTGTGTCATTGCTGAAAAGATAAATATGAATAATACATTATTTATTTGTATGCATACATTTTATTTATTTTTTAAGGATTATACTTACTGTGATTCGCCAAATTCTCTTATGGGAGGAGAAGAAACCGCATTCCGCATAAAGGGTTCAGCATTTGGTATGAGATATGCAGCTCTGTTACCAACACGGACGATGCTGGCGGGCAAAAAATGGTCAGCGCAGATCAGTGCTGTTGCAGAAAGTGCTACGCAACAAATCTCACCCCATTTCATCCTGGATACCGCATCTTTCTGCGCTTGGAACAACGATCCCTCTCCCTTGAAGAATTTGCGCTTGCACACTGCACAAACACGCATTGTTTTATAAGTTCACAAAATGTTTTTAAATAAAAACTATTGCTTTTAACAATAATAATCAAATGAATTATATATTATATAAATAACTTTGGTTTTTTTAGGAATTATCACAATATTAATTTTTGTTTTTCAACTCCACAAATTTTTCTTTTTGGCGTAAAGACTAAAAAGCAGATTTTGACAAAAGACTTCAAGGCGAACCAAGGCGAAAGCAGAAGATTTTGACAACCGACTTCAAGGCGAATCAGGCGAATTATATCACCTGTTCACCATTTTTCGTATTAAGGTCACCTAGTATAGATGCGCCTTGGGCTGAAGTGAATTTGTACATAGAGAAGAGTGCCCATCTGACCAAAAATAAGATTCTATATTATTGCTGACATTGAGAACTTATAACATCTATATATAAATATATATATATATATATAAATACATATATATATATATATATATATATATATATATGTATATATATATATATATATACATATATATATATATATATATATATACATACATATATATATATATATATATATATATATACATACATATATATATATATATATATATATATATATATATACATATATATATATATATATATATATATATATATATATATATACATATATATATATATATATATATATATATATATATACATACATATATATATATATATATATATATATATATATATACATATATATATATATATATATATATATATATACATATATATATATATATATATACATATATATATATATATATATATATATATATATACATATATTTTTTTTATAGATCTGCCTATATTCAATATAGTTCTAAATGTGTAAATACTTAGATAAGGTTTAAGGGCTATTGTTTTCGTAGACAATCCACTTTGGTCCGTCATTTTGTAATACACTGAAGTAAAGGATCGTCTTGTATGACTATGGAAAAAAGATTACAGTACACTGTGGCTAGTCGCTGATAATATATAGTATACGGTAGCTTTTTCTGCCACTAAGCCCGTCATCAATTTCGCAGATTTTTTAGTTACATACATATGTACATATTTCATTTATTCAACTAAAGTATTTAATTTATTTCCCTTTTGCTCTATATTTCATTACTCCACTTTACATTTTGGAACCACGTAGTTTATTTTGCCAACTGCATATCTGCCGAAGGTGTATTCACAAATTTTCTTACAACATCAAATTTAGGATGGTCTTTGCCCCTCATCAAATCAAAAATTACACTTTCACTAGTTGTGACTATGCAACCAGCCGCACGCATTCGTTCTATAGCCATGTCTCGATCCTGATTCAGACGCGAACATAAGCAATCAGCTACTAAAAATACATTCATATTTTTTTCTAACAGGTCTATTGCCGTCTGCTCTACACATACATGAGACTGTAATAAAAAAATATTTGTTTGTTTTTGATGTTTAAAAGCGCACGTCATATGGAAACTTACCTCTAAACCAAATAAAACCACATCTTCGGGTTGGTTCCCAAATATCTCCTTTATCTTTGATTCGACATTTGGTACTACCATACTAAACCGGGTCTTACTCACAATGGCTTTAGCATGGCTTACATCAATGTCCTTGACTATTTTTCCCAAACGCTCGGGATAGTGTTCAGTAACTATTAACGGTATGTCAAGCGCTTTTCCAGCTTGTGTCTAAAAAAAAAACAGTATTTACACATGTATACTTATTCATTAATGATATTGGTCGTCCTATTAGAAGTATTATACTTACAAGTTTTTTTGCATTTTGTACGAAATTTGCAAATAATGGCATTCCAGTTCCAAACTTTTCTTGAATATCGCACAAGAGAAACAAAGTTTTTGTAGGATTCAAATGTCGCAAACGTGAAGTCATTTCATAAGTATTACAAGTCGGTAGTCGTGCAAATGAAAAACAAAATAGAAATGCAAAACAAAGGCTAAAAGATATTTTATAAACTGCAAATTTAAGACATCGTTTATTTCATAGACAAATGATTATTTGTTACATAAAATGCATTTGTTACCAGTGATGCCAAGTCGTATTATTACGGGGCACGGGCAAACTATAAGGTCATTGCTTTAGCACAACTATACAAAAAGCAATGGACCTGTTTTTAATGTAGAACCCTTATAAAACTTAATGCAGCATCAGGACAAGCCTGTGCGGTTTACCAACAATGTATTTTACAGTAATACAAACAGCACCTGTGAATATAACATATTATGTTCTCTCTTTTATAGATTGTACACTACCGTCCACAACAACCCTTGTTCCCAAGTTGACGTCAACCGTCTTACCGACTTGTGCAATATTTGTTTGTTGTGTTGAAATTTTGACACCGACTGTATAATTAAACAAATACAAGGAATAAGTACATCAGGAAATATTTTATTCACGTTTTCAAGTCCACTGCTTACTTCTCTACAAAAATGGTCAGTTGGAGCTCAATAATACGCCCAACTGCTCAGTTTGCTAAATACCGTGCTGTTTTGCAAGCTCCAGTCATAAAAAATGGTTAGTTAGAAGTTAATTTTCTAAAGACATAATACTTAAATTGTTATTACGCAACATAAAAAAATTCACAAATAAATAAAATATCTTCTAAAAGCTCTGCAGTCGGAAATGCGTCAAATGAGCGGAGGTCATCACCATATGATTGTACAACCATCACGCTTTCAATGGAACAAATTTAAAGATTTATTACACTTCTATGTCATGTTGGGAGTTTTGCCAATTACTGCCATTGTGATGTACTGCAACATTTTTATTGGCCCAGCTCAATTACAGGAAATACCTGCAGATTACGAGCCTAAGCATTGGGAGTATCATAAAGTAAGTTCGATATGGGAATTAATTTTTCTGTCAGCATCTTTGCTAATTTATCGATTTTGTAACTATGATATAGCATCCAATTTCACGGTTTATTGCCCGCTACATATTTACAAGTCCACAACAGGAATATGAAAAATATTTGCATTTCTTGTACGAAGAAGATGAAAAAGCCAAAATCAGGTTAGCGTAAATAAAATGTTTTACAACGTTTGACTTTACAAGAGTTCTATTTCATTTTGAAAGGTTACTTGAAGAAAAGATTCGTACTAAAATGTCCGAACGTAACGACTATAAGGCCTACTACTACAGGCCAGTTATTGCTAAATACCACAGGATTTCTAAAGAAGCTGCTGACCAGTTGGAAGAATTACGTGGGGATTAAAGCATAATGATAAAATTACCTATGTACGATTCAGACATAGAAATATCCTTAAAAGTAAACGATTATTTTTATTAATGATTATTCTTGGGAGTTTGTTTTTAATAAGGATCTACATAAGTATATGCTTAAGATTTCAGTATTTCTCTTTTTATTATTTAATCACGTACAGCTTAAAATACGACTTTAAATGTCAGCATTTAATAGTATATTGACTTATCCCCATGCTTGGTTTTTACAATAATACAGTACTAGTTTTCCATTCGTGCCATGGCAGTCATATAAGTTTTTAATGATTTGATCTGGAGCAGGCGCAAAAGTTTGATTAACATAGAGAAACTAAATATATGTACATATGTATGTAAACAATTAAAATGAACAAAGCAATATTTTCCTCAATACTCACAATTTGCTCCGAGGGATCTAATTTCAAGTATTTATGTATAAACTTTTGTATCCAGCTCACTGTCTTATAAGGATCTACAGTCCAGGTGCGTTTCTTGATTATTGGTACATTTCCAGTCGCATTTAAGAGAATACAAACTTTGCATACATAATTATGTATGTATATGAGTATAAGCAATTAACAGACTTAATTCAATTATATTTATCTTAATTTCTTACTTTTACTATCCTTTTCCTTGTCTGTTGGAGCTTGTGATGTTTCGTTCTCAGTATCTACCATTTTTTTGATTAATTTCAAACATATATTTAATTATTATCAATTTATTTATTACTTCTGTGCTTTCGCTTATTTGTTTCAATGACGTTCTATAGATAAAGCAGTTCTTAAATAGTCACATACGAAATGTCAAATGTATATTTGAGCCCTGGCAACCCATATTAATACATATATGTCATCACAAATTTTTCTTTGTAGCCTCCTTTGTGATTTTTACAAAAATCTTGTTGGCGTGTTTCTTTGGCTCCTATTGAAAAGCTACTAAACTTGCATACTCTTAACTTTAAAAAGTCTTAAAATGTACAGCGGGGAAGATTTTTCTAATTCGGTTAGTTAACTTTTCATGGAAAGTAATATAAAAGGATCTACTAATATTGAGAAATACTGACTGACGTACATAAATAAACATAACCTTAAATTATTTTTAAGACCTGCTTCCTTACATTTATTGTTTTTAACTGCTAGGAATACTACGATGAGTATGCGCATACTGGTGACCCGCAATTGGATTTGGAATATGAGCGCAGCTACTATCGAATGCCGGATAATGTGAAATATTTCCTTATTAACTTTTGCCAATCAATTAAGGAGGGTGTTTTATTTGACATTCAAAACATGTACGAGAACACTTTTCCTCAAATAAGTGATCATCATTTCGACAAAAGTGCTTGGCCAGATGCGAATGAGGTAGCTTCTTTAGTTGAGAACGACAAAGTCTTTATGATTTTGTACAAAGAACTATACTATCGTCATATTCATGCACGTATTCCTGGTGGTCCGAAATTGAAGCAGCGGATTGAATCGTTCTTCAATTATTGTGATTTCTTTAACTTAATTATTTCAGCGAAAAGTCCTGTATTGTTGGAACTACCCGATATATGGTTGTGGGAATTGGTTGATGAATTTGTATATCAGTTCCAAAACTTTGCTCAATACAGGTAAGAATGATTTATATCTTCAATATTTGCTCTACCGCATACTTACATATATTTTTGCACAGAGCACGTTTAACCGACAAAACCCAGGAGGAAATTCAATTGTTATGTTTAAATCATAGCAATGTGTGGAGCATTTTATGTATCCTAAATGTTCTACACTCATTGGTTGATATATCCAATATTAAAAAACAATTGGAAGCCATTTCTCAGGGAAATGACCCTCAATCAGTTGCTGGAGAATTTGGGGAATTATCTTTCTACAAAATGTTGGGATATTTTTCGTTAGTTGGCTTGTTGCGTGTACACTCTTTATTGGGTGATTATTATCAAGCCATTAAAGTTTTAGAGCCTATTGAAATTCATAAAAAGTCTCAATATTCTCATATTCCCGCATGTCAGATTTCTACGTCTTATTACGTAGGATTCGCTTACATGATGATGCGTCGCTATGCTGATGCCATACGCACTTTCTCTGATATTCTTTTGTACATCCAACGTACAAAACAGTTGTATAGTACACGCTCTTATCAGAATGATCAAATCAACAAACAAACCGAACAGATGTATTATTTACTAGCCATTTGCTTAGTTTTGCATCCTCAGTGCATTGATGAATCCATCCAACAAGTACTCCGTGAAAAGAACTATCATGACGCTATGTTTAAAATGCAATGCGGCGATTTAGATGTGTTTAAATCATTTTTCTTATTTGCCTGTCCGCGTTTCGTCAGCCCCTGCCCACCCGCTGCAGATGCACCTATGGAAGATTATGTTAAAGACCCAATGGAACATCAATTGCAAGTATTTATGGACGAAGTAAGACAACAAGCTGATCTGCCAACAACCCGCTCCTACTTGAAACTGTATACAACATTGCCATTGGCTAAACTGGCTTCATTTATTGATCCAAATGCCAGTGAGGACGAAGTTTCGAAATTATTAATCCGTTTGTTGTGCTTCAAACACAAGATGC
This sequence comes from Linnaemya vulpina, assembly GCA_963675445.1. NCBI lineage: Eukaryota > Metazoa > Arthropoda > Insecta > Diptera > Tachinidae > Linnaemya > Linnaemya vulpina. The sequence continues at coordinate 26,134,245 of OY776278.1, forward strand.
GTAATTTAGTTTGGACCAAAGGGTCCAGTGGTTTAGAAGGAAAATTTAAATCTGGCTCCGAGGTAGGGTCCTAAATTAGACTTATTTTCGATTTAATATAAGTAAATATTCTTTCAGTTGGATTTCTACATTGATGATAACATGATTCATATTGCGGATACCAAGGTATCACATCGTTATGGGGATTTCTTTGTGCGCAAAATTTTAAAATTCAATGATTTAAATCGCAAATTGAAGAATATAAATATTTGAATTTTTAATCTTATATAATTATATATAAATCTACATTTGACTTTTTTCATTAAAGTATAATTCAGTAAATATAACTAATAAAACATATTAATACTATTTGAAAGTCTAAAAGTAATCTTCTGTAATTTATAAAATCGATTAATTTTTCCGTATTAATAATGTCGCCTATGGACATGAACGCCTCATCGTGGGAAGGTAAAAAATTATTTAGATAGCCGGTTATCTAATTATCAATAAATCTAGCAGTGTCTGTATATACCTTAGCCAGAGAAAAATAAATGTTGCAAATACCATACGTGGTCTAACTTTGTGCGTATGCGGGACGGGACTACCCATATGTTTGTTTAAAGTTTAGGATTGACTATATAATATTTCTACAGAATGCTTTATTGCTTAGAAACCGAAGTATTTAATTTTTTTTATCTAAATCATCATGTTAATTAAATTGATATCTGATTTTTTCCAATTTCGAAATGTATCGAGAAAGTCTAATGTGCTTACGTGCTTTTTGCAAAGCCATTAAGAAATAAATGGCAATTTCAGTCTCATCTACAATATATAGATATGAGCTTAACAAGAACATATATGTATGTATGTATGCCAATGATTCCTAGCTTTGGCATAAAATCCTTAATACCACAACAGGCTAAAATATCTTATACATATATGTATACTATGCTTTTGACAGCCACCGTCATTTAATCAGCAGACAAATTTTTTAATAAACTGCTAACTCTTTCTCCAGTTTCATTATATATTATTTGATTTTTATTTGTATTTTCTTAACGTAACATTTAAAAAACATTAATATTATAAAGTTTTCAACTTTTTTAATTCAATTTTTTTGTTATTTGTGTGTGTGTGTGCGCGTGTACCTGTATTTTATAGCTAATCCAAATAAAAAATGTATGCTAAATGTATAGAGCAGGGTGCAAATTGGCTTTAAGTTTTCATTATTGATAAAACGTTTTAGTTAAATTTCACACACATTTTTTTATACACAGACATTATTGTGACATTAAAATTAAAAATAAGATTTATTTAGCAGTTTAATATGTGGTCAAATTATATTTTAACAACACAAACAAACCAAGCTGAAAATATTTCTCTTTATTCTTTGAATATTTGTTCATTTTGTTTGCAATTCTTTGGTTAATAATGTATCGAATTTTATTAAACAAATATACAAAAAACATTGATTTAATTAAATTAAAGTATTTGTTTGACATAAAAATATTCTTATCTTAATAAATAAAAAATATATTTAAAATTAGTACATTTTGTTACACAGCTAAAATATAGAATAATATAGGTTATCAAAATTGGACTTAACTCTATGTTTTTTACGATTGATTACAGTTTACCGCAATTAAAAATTTATTTATTATTAAGGAATTATAATGTATTGTGATAACGTATATTTTAAAAACTCCTTAAATCAATATGGAAATTTTAGATTTTTTATGCTTTTCGTTTACTCAGACTGGGTTTTTGAGATCTCGGTTATACTAGGTTTAGTTAAGGTTCAAAACAGATCTTTGCCGCCGTTACCAAGTATATATAAAAAATTTTGACTGCTTAGTTTTGCTTAAAATGTTGGTATTTATTGATATAATAAAAAAAATGACATTTCGCCGAAAAAATCAGTTTCAGACTATGTCAAACTAAGTTTAAACTTAATCCAGATCTCAAAAACACGGCCTTATAATTTCAACTTATATGATATAAAAACATTGCTGATGAGATACGATGAGAAATTACTTATATGTACTTACTTAGTCAATAGGCGTTGGACGCTGATTAATATCAACCAGGTAAATATCTCTATGGTTTTGTAAAACAAAATCTACAAACGCATTAATAGGTGCGATTTCATCAAGTGATGTTGTATTTTTACCAGACCATAAAAAGTTAGGGCCAAATACTATAGCCAAATTAGATGAAGTCATTTTATTAAGGTCCTCACATTCCATTACCTGTAAAGAAAATGAGACAATTGTTTGTAAATAATGTCGCCGCCTATGAGCATATATAAAAGATACTTACTCTTACTAAGAACTCAATAATGTATTTGAATAATTCATAGTTTTCCTCAGGCAATCTTTCACGTATTAACTGGGTAACATTACGGGATCTGTCCTCTTTGGGCCATTCTAAAGTTAAATTTTATTATTTCAAAATATCTGTAAACTATAATTTACTTATTTACCCAAGAAACTGGTAATTTCATCATACAGTTCAAATGTTAACAGCGGCTCAGAAAGATCTCTAAGAAAACTTTTTAAGAGACCAGCTATAACATGTACATTAACATCTTTAAGATCTACATCTTCGCCGCGATTAACACGTTCTTTAAGAGCAATTATGTCGCTGTGGTTGCCAGAACGACGAAATATACCTTCAGTATCAATCATTCCAGTTATTGATAAGGAGTCGACGCATTTTCGTACAATTGGTGGTATGGAATTCAAGCATGGACTGTTTGTAACTATAAATTTTAGAGCTACACCAAATTGTGCAGTTTTTGCCATTTGTGAAGTGGTAATGTTGTTGTTACTGTTGGCAGCGTATTTGCGGTTATGATTAAGTCGATCGTCTAAATCACATATATTATCAGGTACCTTAAGTTTAGAAAGACCCAAAGCTTGTCGTAACTCATCTAAGCTTGATATGTAGACTAACTTTTTGCGAAACTTTTCACTAATAAAGGGACTAAAGAAGTTCCAAATAACACGTATAAACCAAGTTGGATGAACTACATAAAGATTTTTTAAATTTTTCCGAAAATTGCGATCAAGTTCTTTATATGAATTCCAAAGAAATTGGGCTGACGGTTTGTTATCCTCTTTCAACCCTTGATGGAAATACACTAATATATAATCGTTTTCAACAAAAGGTTCAATTTCTTTTATGACATCCCTAAAATAGAATTTGTTTAAATTTTACTGATATTTGTATATTAACTACATTAAATACCTTATAAATATTTCCATCTGAGATTTATCTGGGAATCTGGATGCATATATAGCAAATATGTGACGTCCTTGTTTATCGGTACCCAAAAAATCACAATTAGTACGTTTAGGAGAAATACTGAAGTTTTCAGTTTCGTCTCTTAATTGATCTTCAAAATCATCTTCTAATGGATTAACTATTTCTTCAGGTTCATCATCGGAACCTTAAGTAAAATAATTATTTATCAGTTTTAGGACAAAAGGCTTTTTTCTTACCTTCAGTAACCACAAAATCCTCATCCATGACATCATCTGAATTATATAATATATTTGCAAAATTTTAATGTTGCATATTTACTATTTTGTATTAGTTTTTCTTTAGACTACTCACTTTGTGGTGCTATTGGTGTTGCTAATAATTCCGTGTCATCGAATTCAAGTTTTGGTTCAAAATCGTGTAAATCCGATAGACTAGGTTGAGCTTCATCGGAGTTATCGACCACTGGATTTATAGCCGGTCCTAGATGATTAACACGAAACTCATTACATCCAAAATTTTACTTCAAATATAGAATATGCATAAGTACATACTAATAATTCAATTAGTTACAACGCCTGTTTATTTATATATTTGGCAGTTTTAGTAAGTGATTTTCTTAAGTTTATTTTATTTCGAAAATAAATCAAATATTGGTATAAAGAGAAAGTTTTATTTTAATATTATTATTTTTGTTAGCGGTTTAACTATGTATGTTAAAGAAAACTTATCTATGCACAAATACAACATTTAGTACTAAATAATTAACCTGTTCATATAGTCTGCTGGGAATCAGATTGAAAACGGAATTCCATTCAAGTTTTAGCTATGAATGGGTTCATGAAAACGTAACACAATTGCTTTGTACGGAGTGATTAGATTCGCTAAAAATTAAAAGTTATGTATATAATTATTGATTGAAAGGGAAGAAAATATTTTGGCTGTTAAACTAATAAAAGGAAATCGAAATCCTTTTTATTTAGATTCCTTTTCGAAGCAGAACGTAATATTTCACGAAAGCCATTGCAAGTCGCCTTGTGTTCGAGAAACAGACGGAGTATTAATATGTAAGGAAACATGAAGAGAAAAACAAAAAAAGTGCAATATATTAATGAAAATAGATTTTGTAATTTTAGGATATAAAATAAAGCATGCACTAATTTTTTTCTTGTTTAAATACATTTATAGAGATTTTTCTAAAGAGGCGTGGTAAACTATTATCTTTTTGCAGATCGATAGAGCGAATCACCTTCTTGCCTCTCCGTGCATCATAAATTATATAAGATAATGATTTAAAAGTTTTTCTTCAAAATCGAATTTGAAGGTAACAAACACCGTACACGATAACGTGAATTATATATACTTGTTTTTCGGCTAAATGAGACTACTTTATGTTACCCAATGTCACAATGCAAGCAATTTGTACGTTCCCAATCGACAAATTTCACAAGGGTAATCAAATAATTCCTATTTTTACTAAATGTCATATTTGCTTTAAAATTTATTTTTTATGTTATGTATATGACATAAATTAGAGATGTAAGATTTTTTAATGAATGAACCTACTGTTTAGAAATGGGATCGGATTTGCATTGCATTCTAATATGTATATTAAGATACAGACGTGTTTTAGTCTGTTATTGCAATAAACGGTTATTTTCATTCTCATTTGTGATATATAGATAACGTTCTAGTTTCAAAATATATATTTTAAGCATTACATGGTGTTCCTCTGTGTAAAGTAGAATTGAGCTGGTTAGCTCCTTAATCAAAATATCGATAATATTTGACTATATAAAAATATATTCCGGGATATGATTGAGAACAATTTAGATACCAAACCAGAGTCGTTTAGCCACAATTTTCAAGTATGTTTTTGATAAGACTATATTTCTTGTATATGCCCTCTGTGTTTTTTAAAAGTCAGTGAGTGGAAACTGGCTGAAAACTAGATATTAAATAAAATCATTCGCAATTAATCACAACTTTTCAAAATGATCGTTTGAAAACGATTGTAAATTACAATTTGTATAACATTCTTACTGTATTTCCTCAGTAAACATATTTTATATCTTTTAGGTAATTTAAGTTTTTAGATACATTTACTAATAGTTTGCAATGTATTCATAGTTGCCGGCAAATCTAAACTGTTTGTGTGACTTATAAATGTATTTTGAAAGAGTCAAGTAAAAATTTTTCTGAATTATGCTTATATGTATGTATATGTAAATTGTATGTATGTATGATTGTTAAAGCGGGTCTTCATGGAGTAATATATGATTTTATGTACATGCGACATTTATTTTATATATGCAAGTACATACATACAAATGTATATACATTTATTATTTGTACAATACAAAGCAAAATTAATGCAGGTTACCTGGAAGTCGTGATATATTCATATTTCTGTGATCCATTTCAAGCAAAAGCAAAGTAACGCCAAATCCGTTTATATCTTAAAAGAGATGATATATAATTATACGTAGATGCAATAAAAATATTAAAATGTTTTAGTTTTTATAAATTCTAAGATAATTTTGCTTGAAACCTTAAAATAGACGCACATAACAACCAATCAAATTACAATGAAAACTTAAAGGGATAAGGTTCTGTGCTCCAAAGATTTAAGGATAAATCACTTGCTCCCGGCACAAAATCGAAACTGTGCTTAGAAGGTAAAATTAAGACTAAAGCTGGAAATGTATGAAGAAAATTTAAAAAAATATATATAAGGTATGCCCGATGTATCTGTATTTACATCCTTTATTCAAATATATTTTCTTATGTGTATTACTATGAATTAACATTTTTAAATTAAATAAACAACCACTAATTTTCTGTAAATCGAATAGCTTAAATCCATTGATTACAATCTGAAAATACTTTATACTGTCTTCAATATTATCAATACGTTTTTTGAAAGCCCTATTTGTATACAAAATATAAAAAGCAACCGGATTGGAACGGGACCGGGAAAAGCGGCGGCATTGATTTTAATATAATTGGTAGAATTTTAGCTGAGGAAGTTTATTTTTAAATTTATACATCTTGATTCGCTCTTATTAACATAAATCAATCCTACTTATTTTCTATTAAATGATCTAAAGTTTGCAAAACACGACCATATTTAACTTATTTAAGTTGTGGACAATTCACTTGGTTTCGTCAATTCGGTTCATTTGTGATACCCTGAAGTATTATCCTCCACCACATTAAACTATCCTGTGGCCATTAAAAAGAGTGATATCCTGGAAATCTTTATGGTCGCCAGGGTATCAAAATCTGACAGAAAGTCACTGGCCACCAGTTGAAGCAAACGAGCATTATCGAAATGAAGTCTCTTGTGATGTGTATATTGGTGGCGCTACGTGGCTTTTGCCCCAGGTAATTAGCCATGCCCATTTATTCGGAAAAGTTCGTCAGAGAGATCCTACTAATCTACCAAACAACAGTACTAACTTATTTAATTATCAAGTATGTAGACTGCTATCTTTCATACATATATATATATATATATATATATATATATATATATATATATATATGTCCAAATTTTGTTTAAAACACAACAAACGTGTTTTATATGATATAATTGTAATTGTGTTTTATAAGATTAATATGGTTATTTAACCCAGAATGTACTTTAAACAAAACACACCGCATTCATGTTCTGATTCTAAACAATTTCTTTTTTGGAAATTACCTAGTTTTAAACATGTTTTGTATTACTTTACTTTCAAAATAAATAAATATATCGACTTACAACTTTATATATATATAACAAATTTAATGTACTTTGCTAAAGCTTTAACGATACGTATGTGTACAACAAATTTATTTAATCTAAGAAATATTTGGGCCTGGTTTCGTTTTTGTAGATACTACAACATTCCACTAATACAAGTGCACACCCTGATAAAAATGATTTTTTTTAATATATCTTTTTGTATTATTTCAATACACGTATTCAAATATTTTCTAATAGATTCAATGACACTGTGATAATTGTTTATATATTATTGTAAAATAGTTAGATTTGCAGATATTGATAAAACTATATTAATTGCGTAGGTTGGTTGTTACATACTTTATTCGCAAGAGGTCCTAGGCAAAATAATTTACAGCACTTTATGGCTTTTATGATGAATTTCTTGCAAACCCTTTTAGAGTTTATAGATCCAATTATTGCACTCCAATTTAATTCCTTACACTATGATTTTTGATATTTTGTTTTTAATTTAATAAAATTTTTTGTTGAAAAACATATTTTCTTTTGTACTCAATATATATGTGTAATGATGCTAAGTTTGCGATTTTTCACGCTAATCCCATCTACACACGTTATGTATATTCATACATAGCTGACATAGGTAGTTTTGCGCTAAATTATATATTAGGAATGTTGTGATTACGTTTCTACACATTTAATTGCTGTATATCATATCTTATACTAATTACCCAGCATTTTATCGTTAGACTTAGCCTAATACACAGATATATAATCAATGTTTACTTACCTGAATGCAGTAAAACCTGGGCTTACACAGTTATATATGTGAATGTCGATAATATGGTGCATCTAGCACTTCCAAATGCGGTCATAATTTCCCTCTCCATTGACATCATAAAATTCCCAAAATAAACCAAAATATTATTTGCAGGTGAACAGATTTTCTATTTTTTACTTTTGCATGGAAATTATTTCACAAACTGTTTGTTAAATAGTTAAGCAGTTGTGAAAAGAATAACGAGGAGCGGAACTTTGTTCGACATCACTGAGTTAATTTATAATATTGTTTAAAGTATTAAATAGATCTATATTCTTAATACAAATATTACTGCAGTGATAATACCAGTTGAACTTTGACTCAAGATATTGTAAAGCATATGTGACATATATATACCACTTTCACTATTTAAGTAGCTTTACTACATTATTTCAAAAGTAGAACTATAAATCCGATCCAATTGAACTTGTTTTATGAAATGGCTTCCAAACGAAAACCGATAAGACCTAATGTGTATACCGGACCTCAAATGAACTTTCGTGGTGGTCCCGACGTAACAAGAGCTGAAGCCAAAGGTACGCGACCTACAGCCCCGCCAACTAGTATTAGAGAAATTATGGTCATGATGATAATGCATATTTGTAAAAAGACAATATTTTTCGATACGAATCTGAAAGTGGCGCTTTACCTGGGTAGTTTGTTTCTAATATCTTTGATTGGAGACTTTTTACCTTTTCCAAAAACATATTTCGCTCGTTCAGATAATCTATTTAATGTTTACTTTGTAAAAGTTGGTTGGGGCTGGACCCTGCTATTTATGGTTCCATTTGTTGTTATGACTTCATATACATTATGCTGCGGTGATACGAAGAAGTTATTGCGTCATCATGCTCCGCGTATTGCGATTGCCACATTCTTTTGGTTCTTCTGGACAAAACTATTCAATGTAATCGAAACTTCGTATGGAAAATGTACTGCCAAAGGTAATTATTTTTGTCTTTGACTGAACTCTTATATCATATACATATTTACAATATTTGCTAAATGAATTTAATTTATTTCAAAGGATATCTTACCAAGTCAAGTTGTCTGAGAGCTGGCTACTTATGGAATGGTTTTGATATATCTGGTCATGCTTTTATTTTAATTCACTCGAGTCTTGTCCTTATTGAAGAAGCAAGACCAATCATTAAGTGGGAAACTATCAAGGAACATTTACGCAACGAATTACATGATCGTTCTATATCGGAAACGTCTAGTACTAACCCCCTGCGAAATCTAAACGAAGAACAAATGCGGAATTTGAAATTTCTTTATGAACGTTTTACACCGATCATTCGAACATTATTTATTGGCATGGCTGCTTTACAGTTGTTGTGGGATGTTATGTTGGTTGGCACAATGTTGTATTATCATCGTATGATTGAGAAATTTGTTAGTGGAATAATTGCAATTTTCACTTGGTATTTTACTTACCGATTTTGGTATCGGTCTACGTTACTACCTGATCCACCTGGAAGTGGTTCATTTTTTTATCAAAAAGAGAACAAAGAAGCATTTGTTTTCAAGCGTAGAAATAGTATAATATTAACACCAGGAAATATCCCATCTTCAAGCAATGTTTTCAAAACTACTGCAAGTGGTAGTTGTCAGCCGCAAATTCCTAAATTTATGGGAATGCCGCTTTACACAACTCCAAAAGCATCAAATTCTCAAATAACCAATACTAGTAATGACAATGATAGATAAATCTTTCTAATAAAACAATAAAGACAAATATATCATATTGCTATGTGTTGGATAACAAAGTTAATGTTTTTTTTTTTTTTTTGATTCAAAGTAGTAAATACTTAATAATATTTTAATTTAATAAGTAATTAGAGTTGTTGTGCAAGTAGTGATTTTAAATCGATGGGATTATTAGTAGTTCGCGATATTTTACTCGAAATTGACATGTTTTGTAATCCCTCCTTTTGAAATCACTAAAAAGACAGGTAATACGGTGTTTAGTGCAATCACAAGTTAATGTGTTCTTAGTAAAATTTTGTTTGTATACAGTTTATTTTTAATTTTTATTATTTATTTTTTAATGTGGTTAATTTAGCTTTTTATATTTATGAATGTATGTTGATTTTAATTTTCAAATGTAGTTTTTACTTGTTTGTATTAAAATAACTTTCAATCGTTTTGTTTCTATAATATATTGTGTTTTTATTTGCAATATTTTAATCAGATTACGTTGTAGTATATTATTTATGCGCAATGGCAGCAAATACAGCCATGCCTAAAACACCTGCACCAGCACCTATAATATAATTCGATGGTGTCATTTGCCACATATCTTTGAGTATCTCAAAATTAGATGGCATTAATTTTTCATAGGAGGGACGTTTTTTGAAACGTAAAAAATAACTTTCAACATGTGGCAATTTTCCGTATGACCAAAAGTAATTTTCAAAACCCAGTTGATATAAACGTAGCAAAAACAAACCGAAATATATATCTGCTAAGCAAAATTCGTTGGATACTAACCATTCCCTTTGTGGATGAGCAACCAGATCGTCTTCGACAAAATGCAGAACATTATATATGGCATCTAAAATTTTTTGGTACTCCAAACGTGAATGAACAATACGTTTCCTACGCTCCTGCAAGTCTAATTTGCGCAATAAAGCTGCTTTATGATCTTCAACTTTATCAATTGATTCCTTCAGCAAGCCATAAACTTTTTCATTATTTTCTGAAAGTAATTATTATGGAATTTAGTTTCTTGTAAAAGTGCCTGTTCAACGATGTCGTAAGCTATCATTTGATATCGCAAATAACAAAAGTTTAAATCTAAATCAATTTTTAAAATTATTTTTTCTTTTAAATAATGTTTGTGATATTGAACGACATCGTTGAAGGCGCAGTAAAAAATATAATTTTATATTTTAAATTACTAATAAATAATATTGAAAATATAGATATTGAATGCTCCATATTGCTGTAGCATTTGATAAAACTCACTCAAACATGTTTTTCTTATGGGCCCAATAAAAGGTGGTTTTGGCGCTAGTTTTAGATCATCGTGTATAAAGGAGCCCAAACTAAATGCTCCTATTGGTAAATGTCCCAATATTTGATCGTACAATTGAATTTTTTCATATTCCGGAGAATTGACGTCATGCGGCTTTAACGACTTATAGTCACCTGGTACCAAAAGTTAGAATATTATTTGTTTTCATTTTCATGTTTAATAGATATAGTAATTCGATTAAAACTGTTCGAATGTTCAAAAATATAACTGATTAATTATTTTGTAAATAGGATAAAGTATTGGGCTTGACATTTTATTTCACGCCGGGTTCACATAACTTTTGCTGTTTCTGTGAGAATGCAGGCGAAGGTTTTATGTTTTTATTTCATTGAGACACAGATTTACGGCACAAAGTTGCGTGAAACAAAAACCAATAGAAGTTTTTTTTATTGTTGTTTCACAAAAAAATTCTAAACGACTAAGCAAAATATTAATTGTGAGTACATAGTAAATAGTAATTAAAATAATCATTCTTTTAAGACACTGTAGGGAAACTGTTCGCTAATTTCTCCTTTATGCGTATAATGTGTACATTAATTTTAGCAAATAGTAAAAAAGTTGTCCTACTCTGAGTTTATTTAATATAATTTAATATAAAAGTGCGAATTAAAAATGTTTCTGCTTTTGGAGTTAAAGAAAATTATAAGCAACATTCAAGTATTCAAAAACTAAACATAACTTTTATTAAATAATTAAAATATATGACTTCAAAAATTTAGTTTTGGTATTTTAAGTGTGAAATTTAAATACGATGCTGTTAACAAAGATGATTTTAACATAAGTAGTTATTATAGTTATTTAAATTTACATAAAAAAACTTATTCGAAATGTTTTGCAATACAAAATTTTTATAAACAAATGCTTATGAACAATTCCACTTATTTTCGCTTACGCAAAGAAACGCACCTTATATTTCAACTTATTGAAAGATAATAATTATTTCTGCCGTTTTAGCACCTAGAATATCAGGCTATACTTTGGTAGGAAGACCGCAAGAATTTTAGATTGACGCACTAACTACTTTGATCAAATAAGGTCGGTCAATATATTTTCAACATTCAACATTATTCTTATTCCCACCGAAATATAATACTGAACCAAATATACATATAACTTTTATTAAATAATTCAAATAAATGGCTTCTAAATTATTCGTACTCGTAACAGAAATAATTAAATTATATTATAATATCGTGAGGTTTGATATTTCAAAGTCTATTTACTTATAACCCTATTGTGTTTATGTGTAATATAAATATTAACTTACCTCCTCGAAATTTATTTTCTATATAATTTATTATATGCAGAGAATCAGGTACAACAAACATACCATCTTGCAAAACGGGTACATCGCCTTTGGGATTTAAATTTAAATACCAGTTTGAGTATTGCTCGCCATTTAATAAATCAACTACGTACGGTGTAAAATCAACATTTTTCTCATATAATAGCAAAATAACCTGAAATTTATAATATTTTAAGTTTTAACGGTCAGATTAAAAAATAGAATTTTTCATTGTTTTATTAGCAGCCAGGAAAAACTAATAGCAAAAATATGTTAAAATTTAACTTGTCCTGATAGCTGCTTGTTTTTGTTTGGAAAGTTGATCGCATAAATTTAATTCTTCATTATAATTAACTTATTACTATTGCACTTACTAAGAGCTAAAATATTTGTATATACACAAGTGAATAATAAATAAATAACTCTGAACAAATTTTACTTGTATTTCTAAAATTTGTATTTTTCCACAAATCAGTAGTAATTATGTTATCTCTTTCAATAATTAATTTGGTACTAATTTAGGGCTAAGAACTATATAATAATTTTAAGCGTTGTCCAAATTAAAATATTGAGCTTTAGGTAAATTTGTATATAATAATTTTTGTCGAGATTTCGATATCCTCTGTGAATCTTCTTGAGGATAATAAACAGCAGTAAGTAATATTAGCAATAAATTCTATAAAATAAGAATTAAGCTAAATTCATTTCGTTGTTTTTCTTATGGTATTATTTTATTTATTAGTTTCTTTTTAATCAATATCAGTTGTCCAACTTTTCTAAAATAATTTAAATACAATTTTTATTTATTTGTTATATTCATGTATGCGAACTTATGTATATTCCGATATCCGCGATATTATAAGTACATATGACTGTAACTTATTACCTTATTTATTCATTTATTTTTATTATATAACATATATGTATATATTTTTGCGCTAGTTCTCACATTTTCATCAAAACACTTTTTGATTTTTTTTACTTGAACTATTATTGTATTTTGTTTAATTAGATCACATGATATACAAATTTATGTACATAAATAAATTAAACTTAATGCACAGATTGTTTTCAAGCAAATGTTGATGTAAAAATATTTAAACATACTTTTTGGGAATGGAAATTGTAGGGGTGAAAATATAAAACTAATTCATCCTCTTTAAAATTGGGTGCTTTAAAGTCCTTCAAAGATGAAACGGGAGCAGTGTGATTTGTATATGAAATTTTTTCACTCATTTCTAACTTTTTAGAATGTTTTATGAGTCAATCAGCGTGAAAGGGCTTTAACAAACTGCCTTCTGACTATTTCATGCAGTTATAAGTTTGAAGTTAACACTGAACGAAGAAGTGTAAATTTTTATTTTTGTATTGCGTTTTTATTTATTCTCTGGTGCTCTCGATAAAATGTTTTTGTTAAGATTTAGTTTTTGTGTAGTACAAATTATCACATGCGCTGACTAACTAACAAACAAACTCGCACACATAATTTAACGGGCTAAATAAAATGATTTGCCGTATATTTACTTATTGCTAATAAGTAAATATACTGCTTAACTCAGTCTACACTAAAATTATTAAGCGTTCCATTCCAAATAGTTGTATTAAACTAAAAAATCTCAATTTTCTCAATTTGATGGATTTCGTATAGCATTTATTTAGAGTTTCTTTGGCTTTTACCGGGAAATTTGCGGGAATGCTAATTTCTCAAACTCTAATTTCATTTACAGTTAATTAAATTTTAATTAACAATTGTTTTTAATTTTTTTATGTTATATGTGCGGTTATATAGCAAATTATTAACTTTGATTGTAGTTGAAGTCATTACATAATAGACATACTTATTGTCATTAGAATAAGGCGAAATCCAATAAACTGTAAGTCGCAAACTTGTTTTGGTAAAATCATTTGCTTATACGAACCCATTTTTTAATATACTTATAAGCACATCATGTACATATCAAAATCACATTATTATGCTGAAGGTATTTAACGCATTGACTACGCAATCACCCAAGTTATGAATAGGTGATCGAAGAACTCGTAGTCGGAGAGCTTTTATACATTAAAAATACAAAAATGGATATCTCAGAAAATTTAATCTAATCCTCATAATAATTTGAAAATTATAATTATATAAAGCAGAAAAATAAAAATTACCTTGATGAGCATCAATTTGCTTCACTTAAAATAACTAAATATATATTATGGATATGTATCACCCCGACAGCGATATTCATTAGCGTGTACAATTTTTGTTGTTACTGTTTTCAGTTTTTGTTCTAATTGCATTTATTTAGCCTTAGATAATAGACATTAAAAGAGCACAGAGTAGATATTTATCTTTATAACAAAAAGATAAACAATTTAACTATCGCTGCATGAGGATTATAAACTGTTCAGATAATATAGATAATTTGCAGCACAAACCGAAAGCTATATAATTAATAAGATTTTGGGAAAAAAGAACTAGCACATAATTAAAATTAAAGAATTAGAAAAATATGATTTTACTGGGGGAATTCATAAGGATGTTTTATCGGTTTCATGTGATAAATTTGTATATTGTAGTAGAAGACATTTGATATGAAGTTCGAAAATCAATTTATTTTGAAAATGTTATGATTCTATTATATCGGATGAAGGCTTCAAGAGGTAGACTTGCACTAGAATAGTTAGGTAACAATTTTGCTGATCTCTACTTAGACTGCTAAAATTGAATTAAGGCAGAACTTGTCGATTTTTCTTGCCAAATGATTTCAAGTTTTAATTTTTAATTAAGAGTCCTCTTGCTATCATTATGTACTAGTTTACATTCATCTTAGTTTCCATGGTCTGACATGGTGCATAGTTCTGGTTAATTTTGTTAACCAAAAAGTTTTCTCTTTAGTGTTTATAAATAATCAAACAAGAAATTAAAAGTTAAGATCCAAGCATTGTTTCGTAAATGACACTTCTTTGAGTCTTTGGGCCGATTGCTGGATAACTGAATAAAATCGGTTGTATATTATGTTATTATAATGTAGTTATGAAAGTATCTGTGCACTGGTACTTTTTTGAATTTGGTGAAAAAGATATTATGGAAGCCACATTTTAATTTTTCCGTTAGCAATCCATCCATGGTAGTTCGGTTACTACCCATAAACGACGTGTTAGTTGAATGCAGAATTTCATATTTGTTTTAAATCTATAAAATAATTAAACAAAGAGTTAACTTAGCAAACATTTTATGGTAAATGAAAGTCCATGAAGTGATAATGTTAAATTTAAACTAAGTAACTAAATGAAAAAATATACGATTAATTTAAAATTCATTCTCGAGTTGTCTTCTAAGCGGTTTAGACGTGATTCTGTCCTATCAACGAATATTTTTTGCTTATAGAAATATAAAAGTGCACTGGTGGAGTCGAATTTCATTTACTAAATCTTTAATAATATCTTCAGCGACTTATTTTCAGCGTCTGTAAAGAAGTATTCTTATTTTATTATCATAAAATCAATTAATTTATTTTTCTTAAGTCGGCGAATAAATAAGTGCTTTCCAATATTTACATACATATTTGCAAAGTAGCAGCAGATGTGAAATATAAAAAAAAACTAGATTTAGATTTTCGTAAAGTATTTTGTACAGGAATACTATGTAATTTGATTTGAAAAGCAATAATATTTAGGAAAATCAGAGTGTCGAACGTAGAGTATGTGTTCTATCTATGAACATACGCGTAAAATTTTTATAGAAAAACAAAAAAAAAAAATATTATGCGTTTGAAGCCAAATATTCCTAATTTTTAAATTGGTGTTTTGATGAATACGGCAGTTATGTCGTAAAAGGATTTGTATACAATCATATAATTAAATATGTTTTACCTTTTCGTACAAAAATAGAGTTCGACTAAAGTTTTGCTTGCCGTGAGTTCAAAGTTGGTTCAGTTGACAAAAGTAACTAAACCTTAAGCGGCATTGGTTTCTCAGTGAAGCTCAGGAAAACACTTGCTGACAAGAATATGAAACGTTTACAGGGTAAAGTAGCTGTACTTACAGCGTCGACAGTTGGGTAAGACAATAAAATAAAAAATGATGTAAGAAAATAAAAGCATAAGTATGTGTGAATGTTCAATTTCGAATTGGAACATTTTTTTTAAGCATTGGATTTTCGATTGCGAAACGCTTGGGCCGAGAGGGTGCCAATTTAGTCATCAGTAGTCGCAAGCAAGATAACGTGGATAAAGCTGTAAATGAGTTGCGTGAACTTAATTTAAATGTTTTAGGCCTGACATGTCATGTTAGCGAAAGCCAAGACCGTAAAAGGCTCTTTGAGGAAACTATACGTAAATATGGGAAAATAAATATTTTAGTTTCAAATGCTGGTGTGAATCCTGCTGTTGGAGGTATTTTGGATTGTGAAGAAAAAGTTTGGGATAAAATTTTTGACGTTAATGTTAAATCCTCTTACTTGTTGGCCAAGGAAGCTTTACCGTATTTACGTAAAGAGAAGAACTCCAACATTGTGTTTATGTCATTTGTTGCTGCTTACGATCAATTTGGGGTGCGTTCAAATACACTAATTGGAATTAAATAACAAATATTACATTTCATTAGAAATACGAATAACATTTGGTAAAAATTAATCTTAGTTTTCAATATATTCTTTGTTTTTCTTTCTTATTGTCAAAGTTTTGAAAATATTTTATAAAATAAAATTAGTCAGTTAAGCTAAGCGATTACTTTACATCTGCGCTTTCCAATTTATGCTAGATATACAAAATTTTTATGAGAACGATCTCCATAAAAATTTTAATTTTATCAAATAAAATAATTTGTCACTAAGTTTTAAATATTGTAAAATATATTTCCTTTCCATAATACTAAATTAAAAGTAAAATAGTTTCAGAATTTAGGAGCATATGGTGTGAGTAAAACTGCATTAGTTGGTCTGACAAAGGTAGCCGCCAAGGACTTGGCACCTGAAGGAATTCGTGTCAATTGTTTGGCTCCTGGAATTATTAAAACTAAATTTTCAAAAAATGTAAATAATATAGAAAGTTTATTTCTTACAATTTTCGATATTGAAATTTTTGAAATATATTTTTCAGATTCGCGGAGCGGAAGACTCCGAGGCAGAACTATCTAAAATACCACTAAGACGTTTGGGATTGCCTGAAGAAATGGCTGGAATAGTGTCATTTCTAGTGTCAGACGATTCCAGTTATATAACTGGTGAAACAATCGTAGCGGCGGGTGGGATGTCTAGTCGCTTGTGAAAACAGAATTGTTTATATATTTTTATTTGCAAAACATTTATATTATTTAATTATTAATGAATGAAAAAAAAATACAAAGCTTATAACTTTGTATTTAGATGCGTATGTGCCACATACATACATATTTAAACTTTTTACACTTCGTTCGAAGTACATTAAATACAAAGTATTTTTTATACAATTACAAGAATGTATTTAAATCTCTTTCAATATTTTCTAAGTTTTTGGTAATTGAAATAGCAGTTAGGGGTTCGAGTTTTTTAAATAAGAAATAATATATTAATATATTTTCATATGTAAAATTCAATATTGGTTGTACGCTTTATTAATTTGGCCCAGCAACGATGTAAGCTAAAGGATAGCGAAACTTACCCAATCCTATAGAGAAACTGCATACATTGGAAATAGTTCCTAAGCTTTATTATAAATCGCTGAAGATGTAAGAGGTTGCGAAAATTTGTAATAAATTTCTAAAACCTTTAAGAAAAGAAGTTATTGCAACTTTTAATTTTTTTAAAGTCGTATACATAATCAGATACTCGGTTATTAATATTCTATTTTTATTATAATTATTTACAGATAAAAGGTATTAATGAGTTACACATGGCAACGTATTTTGGAAGTAAAATGTTATATATAAAAGGTATCTCTACTCAATATACTACAGGCGTTAACTGTAGACTTAGGGCTTTATCTGCTTATCACAAACAAGAGTTTCTGCAATCAAACTTTAAGTCCTGTCAGCAAAGATTGTTCAGTGGAAAAGTTATCATTAACAACAGAAGTACAGAAGGTTTGCAGGGTAAAGTGGCTGTACTTACAGCTTCTACTTATGGGTAAGTAGCAAAACAAGCCATTCTAGTAAATAATTTTATACATTTTTTTAAATATATTTTTAAGTATTGGACTTTCTATTGCTAAACGTTTGGGTCAAGAAGGTGCCAGTGTAGTAATCAGTAGTCGCAAGCAATATAATGTAGATAAGGCTGTCGAAGAGTTAAGAAAACTAAATTTGAATGTTTTAGGCTTGAAATGTCACGTCAGCCAAGCCCAAGATCGTAAGAAACTATTTGAAGAGAATATACGCGAGTATGGCAAAATAAACATTTTAGTTTCAAATGCTGCCATCAATCCCGCTGTTGGAGATGTTTTAGATTGTGAAGAAAAATCTTGGGATAAGATTTTTGATGTCAACGTTAAGTCATCTTTCTTAGTGGCAAAGGAGGCTTTGCCATTTTTACGTAATGAAAAGAATTCCAGCATTGTGTTTATATCATCAGTAGCTGGTTACGAAACATTTGGGGTATGTACAGATATATTGATTTAATATGTATTTTAACGCCAGATAGTCACACCTCACGAGACTAGAGTTATTCAAGCGTGTTAAAGAGCTATCATGACGCATGATTGAAACTAAGTAGGAAAGCTATTGAACTTAAGTGTTAATACCGTTATTATGAATGACCACATCAAAGTCACGTCAGCACGACAGCACGACAGCAAAAAGTTTACAATAAGTATACTTTTTGTCTATAATATCGATAGATGTCAACAGTAGTTGTGTTGACGTGGCATCAAGGTCGTCATTCATAACAAGGGCAGATACAAATATTAATTTCCAAAATATTTTTATATATGAAAATATAACAAATCCTTTGACTTTAAGATGTAAATTTAGATAAAAATTTGTAATCATTAAATATAGCTTCAGAATTTAGGGGCATATTCTGTAAGCAAAATGGCTTTATTTGGTCTTTCTAAAACAATCGCTAAGGACTTGGCACCAGAAGGAATTCGTGTAAATTGCTTGGCACCTGGAATTATTAAAACTAAATTTTCGAAGCATGTAAATACATATTAACAGTAATCAGTTGGTATTTTTTTTATTAAAAGTAATCTTTTAGTTTTATGAAACTGAAGAAGACAGAAAATTTTCATTTTCTAAAATACCCTCGAGACGTTTGGGTTCACCGGAAGAAATGGCAGCTGTGGTATAATTTCTGGTATCTGACGATTCAAGTTATATAACCGGATAAACAATTGTTGCCGCTGGTGGTGCGTCTGGTCGTTTATAAGACCACGTAAATAAATACATGCTATATATATATCTATATATATATATATATATATATATATATATATATATGTATATATATATATATATATATATATATATATATATCTATATATATATATATATATATATATATATATATATGTATATATATATATATATATATATATATATATATATATATATGTATATATATATATATATATATATATATATATATGTATATATATATATATATATATATATATATATATACATATATATATATATATATATATATATATATATATATATATAGATATATATATATATATATATATATATATACATATATATATATATATATATATATATATATAAAAGTCTTTTAATAAGCTGAGAAGTTTGAAACTTTTCGAAACTGTGGTTGAAGTCTACTGACTAAAAAGCGCCAATTAATGCATATAGACATTGCTTAACCACCCAACAAATAAATTTCATATTATATATATATATATATATATATATATATATATATATATATATTTGTAAACTACTGTATATAATGTAAGACAATAAGAAAATGTGACAATTCAAACAAATAGTGTATATGAAGAGTGATTTTTTGGCAATACAATTCGCGTTGGCATCCGCGCTTGGTGAAAATCAGGAGCTTTGAATTTTTTTCATCTTAAACGTAACTGACGAACAAAAATGGTTACAATGTGATTTTTGAGATATATATATATATATATATCTCATATATATATATATATATATATATATATATATATATATATATGTATATATATATGTATGTATATATATATATATATATATATATATATATATATATATATATATATACATATATATATGTATATAATACGAAATATAATAAATCAAATATATTCAATTCAATAATGAATATTCTCGAGAAATTTGTTTTCCACAATAAAAATTTTCTTGAGAAAAAATTTCTTTAATCATATATTCCTGGGGAAAAAGATATAAATGAAAGCGAATATCGAAATTTCGAAGTGAACCGTTTTGCTTGTGTTCGAATTTTTATTGTTTACAAACCTTTATAGTAGAATTTAAATGTTTTTAAAAATGTTTATATCATTTGACGGGATATTGATTAGCAAATATTTTTTATGATATAAAAAACAAGTGAGAGTAAACTATAGTTTGTCTTTTGTTAATTAAATGATTTATTTCTGTGAATCAAGAAAACATAATAATTTTAAGTTGCTGGAAGTGCTGAGTTGCTTTTTCAGATAACAGACAAATAAGATGTTTTTCTGTGACTTCACTAAACACTATAAAAATTTAATATGACAACTGGTTATCGTGAGTTCAAAGTTCTTTCTGACAGTGAAAAACAAATGCAAGCCCTAAAGCGAACATACTTCAATATTTGTCAGAAAAGGTTTCTCACAAATAAAAATACATTAATTACCAACGATATGAAACGTTTACAAGGCAAAGTGGCTGTGGTTACTGCTTCTACAGATGGGTAAGGGATAACAAAATTTTTTGAGTATAAATAAATTATCTCTTTCAATGGGTAATAATTTTAAGCATTGGATTTTCAATTGCAAAACGTTTAGCTCAGGACGGTGCGAATGTAGTCATAAGTAGCCGAAAGCAAAACAATGTGGACAAAGCTGTCGAAGAGCTAAGGAAACTTAACTTAAATGTTCTTGGCTTAAAATGTCACGTTGGTGAAAGTCAAGACCGCAAACAACTTTTTGAGGAGGCAATACGGAAATATGGAAAAATAAATATTCTAGTTTCGAATGCTGCTACAAATCCAGCTGTTGGAGGTGTTTTGGATTGCGATGAAAAGGTTTGGGATAAAATTTTTGACGTTAATGTTAAGTCTTCCTACTTGCTGGCCAAGGAGGCTTTGCCGCATTTGCGTAAAGAAAAAAATTCCTGCATTGTCTTTGTTTCATCTATAGCTGGCTATGATGCATTTGAGGTAGGTAAATTGATTTTCAATTATGTATATTGCATGTACACACATATGTATGTATTGCACATACATTGATAATTATTTTTGACTGGGATATGAAAAATATCTCTATTAGTAGGAATTTTTGATGTAAAAAAGTAATAAGTAGTAATTAACTTTTTAGGTTTTAGGCGCCTATTCTGTAAGTAAAACAGCTTTAATTGGTCTAACTAAAGCAGCAGCCAAAGACTTGGCTCCAGAAGGAATTCGAGTAAATTGTTTAGCACCCGGAATTATCAGAACGAAATTTTCAAAAACCGTAAATACAAAAACTAAAGTGGCTATAAATAATAAATTTCCATATTGATATTTTTTAGCTTTACGAAAACGAGGCTGCCAATCAAGCGGCATTATCTAAAATACCCTTAAATCGTTTGGGCATGCCTGACGAGATGGCTGGAGTAGTATCATTTTTGGTATCAGATGATGCAAGTTACATAACCGGCGAAACAATTATTGCTTCGGGTGGTATGTGTGGTCGGTTGTAGAGAATAAATATTTTTTAATATCTATTTTTTGTTTTCGATATACAAACATAGAATTTTATTATAATAAAAACATAACTAACTGGATATGTAACAAAATAATATGCTTCCAAAAATAAAGCAGAATTTTATGATCTTAATTTGGCCAATTGAGCAGCTATATCTTTATCCGTGCGTGTATCATCTAATCCGCCCATAGCTGTCGATGGTATTTTAGACATTTGTCCCGAAATTTCTATACCAATTTCATCGAGCACCTTATTGACAACTGCATTGGTTTCTTCTTCATCATCAGAATCAGCCAACATGTCATCAAGTGTATCATTTATCATTTCATCAGTCATTTCCATTTTCATATTGGCTTGTTGGAAATTTCTCACATTAGCAGCAATGCTTTCGGGTTTCATTATTTTGTTCATATCAGCCATAGTTTTGGCTGAAGTGCTCATCGCATTACTTAAAGCCACATTTGTGCCAATAGTTTTGTTTTGATATCCAATTGAAGTTATTTTACTGTTTGCAGCAAATGTACGGGCTTTTTGCTTACGTATCTCAACTAGTTGCTTAGCCAGAATACGACATACATCATTGTTTCCTTGAGCTGCATTCTTTCTGATTTCCATTTGAAGTTTCTTTTCCTCCTCTTCCAGCTTCCGTCTTTCGCGGTCTATATCGCGTGTGGCTTTTCTTAAGTTCCTATCATTTTCACGTTGCTGTTCCTTCAGTGTTGGTGCTTTCCCAAACAGGTTGTTAAACATTTTTGCGTTTTATTTTTTGGGATTTATTAATTAACTTTTGTTTTTCTTTGTGATGATTCACTTTTTGAATTTTTTTCTGTGTTTACATGAATGTGATTATCAAAACAAATAAAACAGATGATTGCATAGGCCACTGCCAAGCATGATTGTTTTTTTGTTGTGTTTTCAAAGCTAAGTGGTAGTGTTGGAAAATTAAGCGATTTGTACCACCTGGATACTTTTTCGGTTACTCATCATTGTATTTGATGTGATATTATTACAATATAGGTGTATGTGTATAACTAGTAATCATTCTACCACGAGTTCAACACATGTGCTATGTATAGTTCCATTTTATACTGAGTCTTATAGATGGCCGTTCACTTACTTTACATTAATCGCTACTAAAACCTTTTCCATTTATTTCGGTATACATTATACATATTACAACTTCCTATTAAAAACTGTAACTGAATTTTGATATATGACAACGCTGAGGTATCGTTCCAACTATAAACGATTACTTCAATAAGAATGCAACACTATCTCGATATATGTACTTTGATAACAGCACATTGTTTTTATATTGTTTTGATTTGAAAATTCGCCAATAGTGCGTTGCACGGAAAACCCAAATAATTTAAATGCATTTGGGAAAAATCCTTAAACAAGGTGCTGAGGGACGTTTATATTTGGGAGAATACAAGGGCGAAAAATGTTTGGTTAAAGAACGATTTGTAAAAAAATACCGGCATCACGAGTTAGATAACCAAATCACTCGACAGCGTATGAAGGCTGAAACAAAAGCAGCAGGGCGATGTCAAACAGCTGGTATAATGTCAGCAAGAATCCTTCATATGGACTTACAGGAACGTAAAATCTACATGGAGTATTTTGACAAAGCCATCACAGCAAAAGAGTACATACAGAGAGTCGTGAAAGATGAAAAAGAAAAGCCAGAGGAAATTTTTAAGGCACTTTGTCAAAACGTCGGAAGTATCATAGCAAAAATGCATTCGAATAATATCATACATGGCGATCTTACTACATCCAATATTTTAATAAACCCTAAACTTGGAGGAGTTTTTACGGAATATGATGTTGTTTTTATAGACTTTGGTTTGAGTCATTATAATCAGGGATCAGAAGATAAGGGAGTAGACTTATATGTGCTTGAAAGAGCCTTATTAAGTACTCACAGCGAACAACCTTATCTCTTTGAACATATATTGGAGGCCTACCGCAAAGATTGTGGTAAAGACGAAGAATCGGTAGTGGCGAAATTTGAAGAAGTTAGAGCAAGAGGACGCAAAAGAACCATGATTGGTTGACATATTTCTTTAATTTTTCTTTAACAATAAATAATATTTAAATGAAATAAAACTTACTTTAATGTTAAGCAATCCTAAAAGGGTTATTTGAATTAAATTTCTGTTTATGCTGTTCTTCTTCGTGCTCCTCCTTTTGCGCATCTTGTATACAAACTATTTCATTACCACTATTCGTATTGTCTGTAACTTCGTCATCTCCTTTAAGGTTTTGTATTTTTATTTTCTTTACGTATTTTCGTAGTTTATTTTTCCTTGACAACTTTTCGTTTTTCAGTGGTTCCATTCCCTCAACTTTATTCTCATAATATTGCTCATATGGCCGTTCTTTAATATGTTTTATGCTATCTTCTAACTTAAGGCCATGAATTCCATGCTCTATTTGATACAGTCTATATTTATCGCAAAACTTCTTGTGATCCTTTATAAAACTTTTAGTTTTAGTTGAGGGATGCTAGTTGAATAGTTTCAAAATTTCACAGTTTGTTTTAACCAGAATAACAAAATTACTTACCCTGGCATCAATTGACCGGGCGCACTGCATATAAAAGTTATGTAAATGCCGAAGGAATATATCATTAGGCTTGATATTTTCATCCAAACTAATTTGAATGATTTCGCAAATGTAAGGAAAGTTTTTTTGGGAGCAACCTTGACGTAACATTGCACCTAGAATTTGAATATTCATTCTGAAAAAGTAGAAAAGAAAATATGTTTATTACTTGCTAACCAATAGCAGTATTACGTACCGTAAGCCATTGTGCCGCATTTGCTCCAACAATTCTCTAGAGCTTTCAATTGATGTACATCCCAATGCTAGGACACCATATGTAACTATATCAGGATATAAGCCAGCTGTACGTATCATGGATAAAACCTCTTTGCCACCTTCATAATCGAAACGCATGGCGCGTTTCTTAATGAGGATATTAAAAAAATCAATATCTGCTTTCAGGCCAATTTTGCGTATGTATGTTAAAAGTTGTTTTTCAGCTGTATTTGTAGGTGGAATAACTTCTAACATTGTAGTAAAAGTTTGTATATTCGGAGTAATATGTTTTGACTTCATTAGATTCAAAAAACCAGTCAGTCCACCTAGTAGTAAAAAACGTTCGTGTGGTTTCTGAACTTCACTTATGGATACCATACTACCCAAGTGAGGATTCTTTTCTAATAGGTTTGGAAGTTCAAGGTTTACGGCTTCATTTGAAATTTCCAAAGACTTTTCACTGAGAGAAAGACTTAGTGATTCATTTTCTGAATTATTATTATTTTTGTCTACCTCTGAAGATGAAATATACTTAACATCATCGCTAGATTTCTTTTCTTTTAGATATTTTGCTGATGATTTGTTTACGATTTGCTGTAAAACATTTTCCATTTCATTTAAATCGCCAAAACCACAATCACGCACACACCTTAAAACTGCATTGAAAGAGTAATAATCGGGTTGTATATTTTTCTCCAGCATTTTGTGCCAAGTAAGCAGGCAATGTCTACAAAAAGTGTATGATGATATTCATTGTGATATTAAATTAGTTAAATTGCTTACCTAAATCCATGCTTTTCATCACTAGCGCAAGCTTGTAGCAGAAAGTTAAAAGTTTCTCCAGTCATTTGCAAATTTTTATCCCTCATTTCATCAGCCAAGATATACGCAGTCTTAACATCTCCCCAATGTCCAAATGTTTTTATCATAACATTGTAATTTTTTACATTAAACTCATAACCTTTCTCCAACAGCGACTCTCTCAATCGTATGGCTTTGGTCAGCCCGTCTTGCCGACTGGGTGCATTAGAACAAGCATTAAAAAGTGATGTGTAAGTACTTTCTTTTACTCTAAGACCACGTTGGCGCATTTTTGTATAGAGCTGAAAAGCTTTACGAGTATAACCAGCCTTAGCACACCCACTAATCAGTAAATTGTATATATAGTTTTCGGGTTTGACTCGGTCTTCCTTCAACATACGAGTTTCTAAGACATCGATAGCGTCATTCAATCGATGATTGTTCAGATGTTCTTTGATCATATTTGCATATTCTTTTGTACTTAGTTTTTTTGATCTACGAGTTGGTCGACTAATGTATTCCTCCTCTTTTAAGTCGCCTAATATGTACACATTTATACAAATTATATAAAACTAATCATGTAGGCATTGCATCATTTATATTTACCTTCATCTTCAACAGTCGGTTCCTTTGGAGCACCACCAAATACATCTGGATGCTGGTCAGCTGTGCCAGATGTAATTTCGACCGGTATCTGATTGGTATTCTGCTTTAATGTTGTTACTTCTTCACTATTAATTTTCTTTCCCCTCATTTTGGATACCATGCTATTTTCTCCTTGAATTTGTAGTTTGTCTATTTCGTTAAAGTTATTCGCTGCCCTTTGAGTTTCAAGTCCTGCATCCTTGTCATAAGTTTTAACGTACAAATGTCTTGATGTAACATATACTGCATTTGAACGACTGCTTGCAAAATGTTGCGTCGCAAGGACATGCTTTGATAATTTACTCAAATTTTTAAAGGTTAGTATTCTACTACACATGTTTCTTACTATATATAAGCTTTTATGTGATAATTATTGCAAAATTAAAATGAATATTAATTTCCTTGTTTTTTATTAGAAAATGTATTCTGTGCTAGAAAATAATGTGAAAAGAAATAAAATACTTCAAGTGACCATATGGGTGTGAAGAAAAGAACAAAATAAAATGAAAACAGCTGTAATGTTGCCACTCATCATTACGGATTGTGGTTATTTCCGAAGTACAGCCAATGCAAAAGTCAGTTGGTTTCAAAATATTTTAAGGCCTATCTATCTATTCTATTTATATATTATGATCATTACTCCAGAGCTCCGTCATTTGTAGATCAAACACTAAAATGTAGTATCAGTAATATTATCTAAATGATAGCTTTCTTAAAATTATATGTTGTGGTTATTTATATTATCATAAAAATTTATTAGATCTGCTTATTTAAATATTTTTGCCAAACTTTTTCAAACACGCCTTTTTGTTCAATGTTTAATTGATTCATTATGTCTTCGTAGTGTTTGGTTATACAATTCGCTTCGTTTATATTAATTATGTTATCCATCACATGATTCATTACTTCTCGGTGGCTTTTAAATATGTATTACCATTATCCGTTAATAAAGAAAATATATGCAAAATTCATATGTTTATACTTACATATCAAACTCTTTTGATTTATTTACGAACGCGTCATATTGCCATTCTAATTGTCTTACCAACTGACCAATATTTAAACGTATTTGTTCAAGTTCCGTTCTGTTGTCATCCGATTTCTTTAGAATAGTTTTCGTAATATCAAGAAAATGGCGTGTATATTTATCCGAAATACTTTTAAGAACTAGACGCATAGCATTATCCATACGTAATTTTATATTTGTATCATATTCTTCAATAATATTCAAAATATCTGTTATAATAAAAAAATAATAATTTCAAAAGATAGCAAATTATGGAAGCTCATTGAAAAATCTTATGATATTAACAATGAAGCGTATGTTAAAGTGCACAGCGGCTTTTCCACTTACCATTTTTAAATGAATTTTTAATATCTGATACTTGTATGCTTTGATGAAATTTATTATAAAGAAAAGATCTTTTTTGATCTTCATCAGCATAATTTGGGTCCTTTGAAATCGGCGTATGCTGTGAAAAACGTTCTACTCTCGCTTGGTTTTTAGTGGAAGTTCCACAGAGATAACCATTTCTTGACTTTGAAATTACTCTATCGGGTCCTTTTATATATCCTTTTTGAAGATCTCTTGTGTAAGCAGTTCCATGGGTTAGCAGAGTTTCATTGGACTTATTTGCCTTATTTATATGTTTTTCGAAGTCAACAGACTTTTCTTGTTGAATATCCATAGCATTACTAGGACTTTTATTGTTGAAGTATTTATTCAAGCATTTAGTAGCCCTTGAGAATTTTTTGGAATTTTCATTTCTAAGTAGTACCGATTTTTTTGCACTTATTTGGTATTGATGCATAATTATTGCTGTAGGTGTTACTTGACACTTCATAGCAATTTTCGAAGTGCATCTTTTAGAAATTTTCATCTTTTTATCTGGATTGATAACAAAAGAATCATGATATATATAAGAATAGTGAAGGAGTCCAAGAATTAGTAGACTTACCTGCAGAAGTCCTCAAATTGTGTTCTTGCACTATATTTTGATTTAAACATGATGGCATATGTGGCATAATGGCAGAATTATACACTGCTGTCTTATTGCACTTTAAAATGCCAGAGACGTCAAGAAATTCACCATAACTGCTTTCTTCATCAGAGCTACTCCATTCCTCATTATGGTTGCGATTTTGGAAAACTATACAATCCCTATTGTAATCACGCTCTGCTGCCTTATTATTTGGCATATGTTTAGATGTTATATCATAACTGGTTCCCAATAATTTATGGCTCGAATCAAATTCACCTTCGGAGCTGCAATCAAAATCATTTAGGATTTGTTGCATTTGTGTAGCTAATTTTTCTCTTAAGACGTCCCCATCTATATTCAAGTTCGCGGAAAGTTCGTTGTCATTTTGAAACAAATTTTTATTTTCTGTTAATTCCATATTTTGCAGAGTATTATTTTTATCGGAAACTTTTAATTGTGTTATTTCCATATCTGAATTGTCTAAATTAGATACATTCATAGAGTTTGCTAGGCTTGGTGTAGACACTTCAGTACTATTAGATAGTGCAGTTTTAGTAGGAGTACATATAAGATCTATATCCTGCATACAATTTTCATTTATGTCACGCATTTCTTCGTATTCTAAGGAGCCGCTGCTAAATATATTATCGTCTTTATTTTTATTATTTTGGGCGGAAATGGGTAGTTCCTCAACTGCGTTTTGAGTTAAGTCAATTAACATATTTTCTACATTTTTGTTATTACATTTATTAGTTTCGTCCTCAAGAAGTTGCGTTTCAAAAATATGCTAAAATATAATTTAAAATTTATTATGTTTGCTTCAACTAACTATTGATTGGTGATTCATTATTATAATTACCGGAGAAAAAGAACTTTTATTCTTTGGTAGCGGCCGAAGTTTGTCGAAAACATTATCCTTTTGAGGATCAATCTAAATAAAAATATGTAAGAAAATGTTAATAGCATATGTATATATGTATATACATAAAAATATTAAAATTGCTTTTTTAATGGGTTCGCTTAGTAGTAAGAAAAACAAAGATTGAAGTAGAACCTTTTTTCCAGTTCTTTTTGAACAGGCTAAAAAATAAAAAGAAAAAATTGCATTAAAGTTTATAGCGCTTTAGCTTGTGTAAATCAGCTTTAACATTTATTTCCGTTTTGTTCTTTCAGACTTTTATTAAAGAACATTAGGTAATTTAATCACAGCATAAATAAAAGCTTCACACATATGATTTCCATAAAAGATATAAAAATCAAAAATTATAGCAAAATTCAAGAAGCAACTTACGTTTTCTTTATTTGCTTGTAAATAGCAATCTGGTAATTTTCTTATTTTCTCGGCACTCGATTCATTTTTGAAGTTAGTTTTTTTCTTCAGCGCTTTCGGCTTCAGGCTGTTTCTGCAAGTTTTTTGTATCGGACTAAGCTGTAATTGAAAATTTCTATAGGACTGACAAGGTTTTGCATAAGTACTGCCGCCAGGCTCATATATATCGCCGACCTGTTTCAAAACCTCATTACATACTTCTGTATTTAATACTTGAGAACTATTTTGCGTAAATGTATCTTCTGCTGTAATTTTATTAGTTTGGACTATACAATCTTGATCTATACGTTCTATTTTTTCAGTTTTGGTCAAATCCACTGTAGGTGTTACTTTACAAACTTGCTTGGAACGTGACTTCGATTGCCTTTTTAGTTTCAATTCAATTATGTATTACTTGTTAATTGATGGATACAAATATAGTTTACCTAGATTTTGTTTTTTGTGATTTTTTCCTCTTTGTCTTTTTATTTCCCATTTCCTCGTCCGAGTATTCCATTAATAATGTTGTGAACATTTGTTTTCTATTTCGCAAATTTCTACTGGGCAGTTTTATCGTATCATTATCCAAGATTTTGGAACTTGTAGGGGAGTCAACTAGAAACTCTTTAGAATTATTGCTCCGAGCACTTTTAAAGAATTTGAATGCTCTTTTATGACCCATGTTTATCTTTGGTGTTGAGGTATTAACAAGATTTTCACTTTTTTCCAAGAGGTGTGAATCTCTTTTTGATTTCTTGTTCTTATTTTCTAAAATTTGGTATTATGAAATACAAATTATTGCAATCATCACAAACTTTGAATTCAAAATAAGTAACAGATATAATTAATTACATACATAAAAAAACTGTTACAAAAATGTAAACGCCGAAAAGTCGATATGCGTATGCAAGAATATTGCTTTCTTTGCATACAAAACTATATGCATGTGTACATACCTTTTAATGTTATTGCCATATCACTTTTTAGCAAATCAAACGTACTTTTATATTTTCCATGAGTTTTTTCATATCTTGTGGCATCAGATCTTCCCAAATCGTTAAAGTAGTCTATAATATAATAATTTTTTTCCAATCGTTGAGTTTCCTCCTTTGTTAAAATAAACTCTATGACATTATCTGCAATGTTCGAAAAGTAATCGGAATGTTTGGAAAAAACTCCTGGATTATCGAAATATATTCGTAAAGTATTGTTTTCACTACATTAAAGGAAAATGTATTAACTACGTGATATCTTAATATTACAATTGCTGACATACAGTATTATCTTCTGGATTTTTAAAATAACACTTATATCTTCGTATTTAAAACTGGAGTTCATTTTGAAACGTCCTGAATAAGAGATAGTTTTCGGACTATAGTTTATATCAATCCAAAACCTTTGAATCTTCTAAAAAACACGATTCGAAAATTTTTATTAATTTTGTTTGTAAGAATACCGATATAAGCACAATAACTGCATATCTTACCAAAGGTTTGTGAAATTTGTGCTTATTGCCCAGCAGAAGTGATTTGCAGTAAAATGAGTATACCATAACTTTATTGGAATTGAAATTCATATTGTAGCTGTTCAATAATTCACGGGAACACTAAAATATAAGTGAGGTTAGTAAGTTTTGTTTAACTGTTAAGGATGTCCACCTTACATTTTGCAGAACGTCAGATAATTTCGTTTCTTGAACAATTGTTTTTAATTTTTCCTGAAAAAAATTTAAATTTGTCCATTTGATACTTTTAAGCTCTTCATTTCGTCTATTTTCCTCGAATTGTTGTACTAGTACGGAAAGTAGTTTTAGAGCCTTCATTTGCGTGTTAAAATCACCAGCCAAGTCTATTGGATTCCACAAGCAACCTCTTTTAATATCATAAGAGATACATTAATCTTAAATATATTTATATTTATTCTTTCATGATACGAACATAGTTCCTTTTTCGACTTTTGCAATTTCCTTTAAAACGTTTGGTTGTACACTTTCCATAAGCTCTTCCAGTATTTCCAATAAATTATAATGGTAATTCAATACTTTGTTGGTTTTAAATTGCAAACATCCTATTATATATGTAATAACTGTCGGTACAGATTTTTCATAGCACTTTAATAGCTTTTTGTCGTCGGGATTTATTATTGCACCAAGTTTCTAAATAAAAAATATAAAATATTCATAAAATTATTTAAATTTAAATTCTACGTAGTGAAGATCTTCAAATAAAGATACTTATATGCATGTATGAACGAAGATGATATAGGCAAAGATTATAGAATTCTATAGCCTTTGATAAAAGTGTTTATATCTCCGTTTAACTAAAGGAGCAAGCGATATTTAGTTGCACGCACACTTAGTTTTGTGTAGTGTCAGTGCAAGTGAAAGAAATATGTTCTACAATTCGCGCCAAATTGTTGATTAAGCAAATCTATACATATACGTAAGTGCGTATGTGTGTGGATTTCACGCATATAATTAAGAATATCCCGAACAACCTTCTAATTGTATTTAAACATATGAAAAAAGTGAGAAATGGTAATACAAATAATTTAAAATGAAGCACACGTTTTAAGCCACTGTCTACTCGAATATGTTCTGTAGTTAATTTGAGACGGCTAAAAATGGAAGTGCTTGTTTCATACATACAATCACACATTCATTAAAACTTAGCTTTATATTTACCAAGTATAGACGAAACCACTTTATAATTACATTAAAAATTCCATCTTCGTGGTGTCGGGCAATGTTCAGCATAGCGTTAAGTGTCTTTACCATTTTCTTTATGAAGTTTTTGTCCTGAAACAAAGCAATTTGTAATTATTAAACAAATTATATATTGTTTTAACCCACAACAGCCTCGAGACTATTTTCAATTTTGATTGCGGCATTCTCAAGGTCAGCAACTTTTGGCGATTTTCCGTTATCCATACCTATTACCTTCAGCAATGCGTTTAAATTTAAAGTATTGACAGTTTTAAAGCACAATGTTTTGATAATAATTGTAGGTTTCCTATTAGTTTAACTTTTTGTGAAGTTATTTTCAAGGAATATTTTCTGTTAATTTTATTATGTACACACTTCCTTTGCTTTCTTATTTTAATATGGCTGACAAAATAGCAGCGTTGTATTTTAAAAGACGTTTTTACACTATAACTAAGCGTAGTCATATGCCGTCGTTGCCTATCTTTGACGTTATCTCAGTCATCTTTTACAACCAATGAACGACCAAAGATTTTGGTTTTCTCTTAATTTTTAATAAATAAATTCCATAAGTGTAAACATGAATTCCTCTGTTGATCCGAGGCGAAAAGAAAAAGTAAATCGGTACAAACCTCCACAAAATCAAGGACAAAGTGGCAGTGGTACTGGAAATGAAGATTTAACACCAGACTATATGAACATTTTGGGTAATCTGTTTTTCTATAACTTGTATGTTAAACTAAATAAATTCTACTATTAAGGTATGATATTCTCCATGTGTGGATTAATGATGAAATTAAAATGGTGTGCTTGGTTTGCTTTATATTGTTCCTGTATCAGCTTTGCCAGCTCCCGTGTTAGTGATGATGCTAAGCAGGTAAGTCACTTCACACTTCTTACATATGAAATTTGTAGCAAATTTTTTTTCCAGGTTTTATCTTCTTTCATGTTAAGCGTAAGTGCTGTTGTCATGGCCTATTTACAAAATCCAGCTCCTATGACGCCACCATGGGTAACAACTTCATAGAAGTAAGAGCATTTTTCCAGTTTATAAAGCTAGCGAAATAAAATTGATGTATAAATATTTTAAAATATTCGTTTAATTTTATAATGGACTCAGTACTTTTTATTTTATTTTCCTTTAAAATATGTATATGC
Source organism: Linnaemya vulpina (assembly GCA_963675445.1). NCBI lineage: Eukaryota > Metazoa > Arthropoda > Insecta > Diptera > Tachinidae > Linnaemya > Linnaemya vulpina. The sequence goes on from OY776278.1 coordinate 26,167,609, forward strand.
AAATTATTTTACTAGAATATTCTAAACAAAGAAAAATGAATGGTATCTCAAATGTGAGCTAGTCAATTGAAGCTCTTACATAACATTTTGATTATTTTCTTTAAATATTTTTGTAAGCTCTTGTTCGTTAGAATTCTTGCCTTCTCTCACTTTCAGCTTTAATCTATGTTTTTCGAAATATGGAATATTACATTAATTCAGTATGGAAGATAGTGCGAGTTAATAATTAGGCATTACGTGGTGTTCATAATATTTTAATGTATATTTCAAATAAGTTAATGTATAAATTTTTAAATAAAGGATCGAAAATACAAAAAATATTTTGTTCGTAATGAATTAAAATGTTTTTTAAGATACAAAGATATGTTTAAAAATTAAAACGATCGTAAAAATTTAGCTTTAATAGTAGGTTGGTAATAAGCATGAGATGCCAAAATGGGAAAAATAGAGTTAAACATATAATTTGGAACATTTTTAGTTTAAAATAATGACGAGGTTTTAAATGGTATTTGTCTTGAATTTGGTTATTACGACTACCTTAAGTGTAGGTATATGAATATTCAATGCAAAACATAAAATGGGTATGTTTTAATTTCTTGCTTTTCTTCTGTCGTTTGAACTTTTTTTTTATTATTTAGGTTATTTTTTTAAGCTTTCGGATTATTATATTCAGGTTTTATAGTATGGAATTGGCTGGCAAGACCCATTGTGTCATTAAATAATAGATAAATATGCAAAAAGCAAGCATATAAAGCGACCCTAATATTAAGAGATATTAAATTTCTCCAAAATTTGCATGCCCGGTAGCCTTGGCATGTTGTGTAGCCTGTAATTGGCCAACAAGCAAAACGTCGCATTCTAGGCAGCGTAAAGAAAATTTGTCGACATTGGTGAATTGACGGGATGACTTGGCTTCCTTGGCCAGTTGTTCAGCTTGTTGATACACGGCCATTTCTTCGACGGGAAATATAGTTGCTGGTGCTCCACCCTTTAATAAAACTATATCACTTACATTTTTTAAAATTTGTATTTGGTTCACTTACGCCATCAGTTTCCATATACAATGGATCATAGTGGATCCCATCAAATAATAGAAATACCCTTAGGCCATAATTTTTATCCTCTCCAAAGCGATTAATAATAGCATTTTGAATATCAACAACATCAATCTCGATACCATAATAACTGGAGAGTATGGCGACTTCGATAGCACCACCCCAAGAATCAGGTTTCTGTATCCAAGCGCAATATTCCGCATTGGATTTACCTAAAACAGCATCGTTGTATTCTTGCGGGTTAGCTGCTACCTCTTGGGCAATTATATGGCGCATCATTTCACTACCCTCATTATCAACTTTACCGTTGAGCACAAAACGCACACTAGTAAATAAGCAGGAATTATCGGCCGGTACAACTTTTTTCAATAGTATACCATTAAAATTGCCACTAGAACCGGGGAGTGGCAGGTCGATATCAGGTATTACATCACTGTTGTTATCGGCTGCTGCTGCTGCAGCCACAACTTCTCTTAGCTGTTGTTCTTCTTCTTCGGCCTGCAAGCGTCTAGCTAAAGCTTCATCATCCTCTAAAGAGGCTACAATATCAGATTCAGGTTTCTCTTCAACAATCAGTGTTTCACCGCTTGTAATACCACAACCTTCCAGGGTTATCTGATGACTGGTGTGCGCCAAATCTAGAGGTCTGGGTGGAAAACCCATTAATATATGCAGTTGGGCTTCCTTAATATGTGTTGCTTGCGATACACGTTTTTTAAGATCACCTATCGTTGTTGCATTTTGCAAATCTTTAACAATGAATTGTCCATTTTTAGACTTCAATTTAACACTAAATGTACCAGTCATTTTTATAGCTTTTTTCAAAGTTCTGTTTACGTCCTACTGTTATTTGAACTCACGAAAATATATTATTCTCTTAAAATCTTTCAACTAAAGCGTACACCAATAAGGGACTTGTTTGCTTTTGGTTACAGATTTTAATTATTTACAATTCATTTATTTTTGTAGAATTTCTATTTCTCTTATGACCTTTTTATCTCATTCCAAAAAAAAAAATCATCTTTTTGGTTGCTGTCAAGGTGACAATTCTATTTTGTTGTTTTATTGGTATAGTAAACTGTTATACAAAACAGCTAGAGTTGTATTTTTATAAAAGAATCAACACATATATGGTAGTATTGTTATATCGGAATATATCATGTTACATAATTATATATTATTGGTTATATATTTATATAACTTCCTGGATACCGGCTATTACTACGCTTTTGATATTTTTGTAAGACAATCAAAAACAATTAGCGTACTGCGCTTAAGATGTTAACTTCTTCTAAAACCGTTAACTACAAATATGTTGCTATTAACGTCTTCGTATTCGATTCGTGAGGTTACCAGATCTATATGATTCAAAAATTGGACTATCAAAATTATTGTACATGCAATATTCATAGATATTATGTATATATGTATGTCGATCTTTCTTAAATGTCATATGTTACCATATATATATATATATATATATATATATATATATATAATATATATATATATATATATATATATATATATATATATATATAACATATATATATATATATATATATATATATATATATTTATATATATATAACACATATATATATATATATATATATATATATATATATGCATATATAAAAATTTTGATATATATTCAGCTTTAACATATATCAACGTATAGTCATATATGTCCTGTTTTCCGTTACCAACTTATTAGTACAACTTAAACAATAATAATGAGACAATATAACAACTATTTTAATCTCCAACAAATTCTTAATGTTGACTCTAGATATCAAATACGTAGATTTGAACTTGGGACTGACTAATATTGTTCGAAATTAGTACATACATTAAGAATAAAGTATATATTCATATGTATGATTATTATTTTTGTTGTTATATGTATTATGTATTTACTTAATATTTGAAAATATAAATTTTGAAAATTTTTATGATTTTAAGTTTTATTTATCATAAATTATTGTACAAAACTCCATTAACTTAAAACTATAAAAGAACAAATGCCAAAGATATTTTAGCCGAGCAAAAGTAGTTTCAACAGTTTTAATTTCAATAAAATTGATTGATTATCAGAGGGATTAGCAGTTTCGGATGCAGCTCCATCAATGCCCTCAGGAATAGCTTCTTCAATTGGAACAGCACTGACTGTAGCAAAAATAGCTAAACAAACAACAAAAGCCTGAAAATAGAAAATATACATATAGTTTAATCTATAATTATATAAAAGTAATATATGAAATTGTATTTAGAATATTAAAAATGTTTATATCAAAATTATGTTCGAATATATATATATATATATATATATATATATATATATATGTAGTACGTAATGAAACTAGTTGAAATTAGTTGTGCTTAGCAAATTAAAAATTTTTTTATGTGAATAAAAACCAAATTTTTTTTTATTGAATTATATTAATTCCAAATTTTTCTACGGGAGTCTGCTTAACATTTGCCTAAAGTTTCCTTTTCAATATTACGAAAGACTAGTGACCCTTTGAATAATTTTGTAATACAGTGAACCCTCGATAATATGAATACTTCAATATATGAACATCCCAGAATATGAACACTTTTTCTTCAATTCTAGTTAAACTGCACTATAATTCGGGGATATCTCCAGTTGTCTGCTTTTAAATTGTCTTCAGCTGCCAATTAAAATGTCTGCCATGCTTGTTTTACTGGGTGATTACATTCAACTGGAGTTCTGTATTAATTTTTATATATGGAAATCATAAGTTGTTAACTTTAAAGGAAACATTATTCCTTTTAGTTATCAGAAAATTTCAAAGACTTTCACTAGGATATTAGGGAAAATTTTTTAAAACTCAAGGCCCACGATGGATGTCATATATCTGGGTAGTAACTTTTTCTGCCCCAATTGGTTAACCTGCGAGTCACTTTTTTCTGCTGCATAATGTCATGCTGCAGGACGTTATTAACTTAAGTTGCATCTACCTGGAAGGTCAAAAAGCCCCGCCTTTCTTTAGAGTTTTCACTGAGATAAGCCGAAAGTGTTATTCACGATCAACGAAATTTCATTGTGTTGAAACTTTCAAGAGAACAGGATGTTGCAAAGTGATTTAACCAAAGCAACAGAAAAATCACAAATTTTATCCACAATAATTTCAAGTCAAGCTCTTTGATTACATTTAAAAAACGTTATGGAAGTATATCAAATGTCATCTTGAAAATTTGGACAGGCTTGGTTTTTTAATTAGTTCATATGATCGCGAGTGCACTGTATATATATTCCAAACTTGGCTAATTCATGTCTATATGCGAATGTATGCCCAATTGATAGGGATATAAAAATCAGTTTAGCAGAGCTATGATATATCCAACAAATTCCTTTATCTCCAAACACAACATGCGTATCCTCAAACTGGGACAAAATCCCAACACTTTGAGCTCTCTTTGCTCGAATCAATATTTGAGTATTTTTTTACAATTTTTTTTGTAACTTAATTTAAATATCAAAAATTTTTCGATTTCTTTATCACTCCTTTTTAATATGTATCCTTTTTTTAATTATTGCATGTCATTCTAAGAGCTTTTTCAAACAGCACATTGATCACAATATATTTCCATACCAAGATTAAGAATTTCATTTTTAGTGATTTATATTGGCGGATTGTTTTAATTTAAAGTTTAAACCGTTTAGACCGTTTGTGCGAATTCGACTGATATTGATTCTTACGTATTTAGAGTATTTATAGCAAATGCTAAGTAATAAAAAAAAAACTAATCGGCATAAGCATGATTTTGCTATTTATTTTAATTTTAAGCTTCTCTCTATAAGTTAGTGTTGACAAAATCTGGAGATGGTATGGAGTTTTTAGCAGATCACACATTTACACATGCGCATACATGTACTATGTGTACATAGATTTCAAATCAAATACATAATATGCACAGTTTAGCTAAACTATATACTTATATGAAGAGCTACGAGGGAAGATAAAAAGTTTCTGACTGAGGGAAATATGGTGCCGGCATGTCTAGTTTTTGGCTCATACTCTAGTAATTTAAGTTAACATCATACAGATGGGCTCTCAATTATAAACCCCAGCTTGTTATAATGTCTTAATAGGTTTTGTGTTAAGCTTTGAGTATTCACTCATTTGTAGTTGAAGATGCGGAAGGAGGCTGCCACTATATTTCGTGATATATCACTCCATCTTTTTATTCATATATCTGAACATTTTCATGTCCACATTACAATATTAACAAAACCAGTGCAAATAGCTGAATATTAAGTTTTTCTCCAATTGCAATGAAAAGGGAAGGTAAAGGTTCATGAAAACAATATTTAGGGTCAGAAACTTTTCACTAGCCCTCGTACATTGTGACTGTTACCCAACAAACATAAAGGTACTGGTTGCATATATTGTGATATATTTCATTCGAGAATTGAGAGCGTAAGTTGGCATGTGTATCGTTTATGTGCAAACGGAAAGTGAATGTTTCGCAAACTCCTAGTGAAGTTTATTTGGTCCTTAATTCGATTGGGAAGGCAAATCCGATAGCACTGAATATTATGGCAGCAAGATATTATGTCTGTTGTAAATTCAATTCCGGTTATATTGAGTTGGATATCTTACATTCTTTCATATTGCTGTTTTGCGACAAATACTAAATAAATTATTTAATAAAAGACGTCGCTTAAAAACTTATGTGATTACTAGTAAATATATAAAAACGGTGGCCCTGCCCAAACAATCATTGGCAGCAGATGTTTCATATTCTTTTTGCTTATTGCTGATGTGCTACAACAAAATTCATAAAATAAACACAAATGTTGGCTGGGTTATTTCACTGATTCCCACTCGAACTTCAAATAATTAAATCTTTTGTCCGTAGATGGACAACAGCATACAAATAAAAAGACATAACTATTTTTTATCACCAGAATATTAATAGGCAACAGGGCTATAAAAATTACACTAAACATTAATTACTTGATGTTCAATATAACAACAAACAATATGTTGAATATAATCTGTCAGCAAATGTTGCCAACAATTATGTACGAGTATGAGATTAATGATTTGAGCCGCTAGATAAGCATGATTTATTGCAATTTGAGTGTTATACATTTTGAAGCTACACCCAAAATATCACTCGCAGATCTTCCTTGAAATACTAGTGCGTAAATATGTCATGAAATTTCAAATAAAAATTACAAATCTTACGATCAGTCCATAAAATGCACGTACTAAATGCTTTTAAAATATGTATTATATGTCTGATTTCAAAACTCCAATTTTTTGCTCAATGGAATTGCTTGGGATAAAGTCGGAATTTGTGACTCTTTAGCAACGTATTAGTTTTATCCGCGTATGTTTTTTATATAATACTTATTTGCATAAGTTTGTAAGGGAGTATTTTGTATTCCAACGATCACAAATGATATTATTTTTATGGCTCCGACATTAAAATGATGTCGCTTTTATATCAATTGTTGGTAATAGTAATTTAATGTATTAAATATATTGACTTTCGCAAGATCACAGCATCATACATACATTTAGTAACAGGTGCAATACAGTTTTTGACTAATCTGTCATGTATAGAGTCGCGAAAATTGGTGCCCAAAATGTTCTTTTCAATGGCAGATATATGAGGAACTGATCTCTGATCCTCTAAAGTACACCCTCTTTGGATGTACCACTTGTTTATCAGTAGTTGTGGGTGATATGCTCAGCAAAATCAATAGATTTTACTCACAAGGTTTGAAACTCAATATATATATATATATATATATATATATATATATATATATATAGATCCGATTTGCTTAAAAGTGTAGAGAAATGCTTATACAATAGTGCGTGCAATATTGCTGATCATAATTGTATTATAATAAAGATTTTGTTATAAACAAACAGTGTCTATTTAACCATATATATATATATATATATATATATATATATATAATAAATTTCATAGCTCTAACTTTTGGCAAATATTTTTAAAAGAAATTTTAAATCTGTTATATTGTTAATAAATATTATTTTCACTGATACATCAGTAGATCATGTTTGAAGAGTTTTCAAAGTCGTAAGATTAAGAGTACATGGCAAGAGCTTAAACTCCAAAAAAGGGATTATATTAATTTTATTTCTTATATTGCTAATTATATTGTAGTTTAAATTTTAGTGACGATAATATAAAAACTTGTTTATAATTTGAAAAACTAAATATCTTCTTTAAAACAAAACTTCTCTTATTTCGGAAACATGGAAACACACAAGAACAATTAAGGAATTAAAAAAAACAGGCTTCTCTTATTCATATGATACCATGAGTTTCATATTAATAATATCCTCGTTCAAATTAGTACGGCCTAAAACGATCTTGTGTTCAAAATGAACAACGTTTTACTCCAATTGTCCAGTGTTTACCGCAGCTTAACAGAGAGCGCATAATAGGCCTGCGCCTGCGCTGCTTTATTTAATATATTATCTTCACACACACCAAATGAATTACATATAAACAATACTTTTATATAAATATTCTTTTTCTTTTTTCCCTATTAAATAGTTTTATTAATTCGTTTGCTGTCAATGAATTAAATACAATGATATCTAACAGATATTCATACAGATGAGCATTTTTGCCCCCCTAATTATTAGGGCGCATGCACGATATGGTCTCACAAATTTTTAACTTTATTTATGAAAAGATTTTTATTGATTCCTTAGAATACCACCAACGATATAATGAAACACATTTGAAAAATGCTTAGGATTTTATTATATTAAATTGTGAGATTTTGGAATATATTATTATATATTTAAATTCGTTGTTGTTTTATTGATCTTAAATATTATTGAATGTGCTAAAAAGTTGCTGAGAGGCCGTTGTTGAGTTGAAATTTTAGTCTTATTTGACTTATAAGTGAACAAATGATTAGCACATTTATGATTTGAAGTTTCCAGTTTAATTCATGCTAAAAAAAAATCAAACAAAACGAAATAAAAAATATTTGCGAATATTTTAAGCCATTCAAACGAAACCAAATAACAAATAGTTGCGAATAAATTAAGTTATTCATGCTAACTAAAATTCAAGGTGTGTTTAAAGATAAACAAATAAGGATTTTCATTTTGATTTCTAGTTTTGGTCTTGATATTGAAATTATTTGCTTAGCAAGAAAGAAAAAGACTGGAACTGAGCGACCTCTCATGTATTTATTTCCGTTAAACAAGAAACAACACTTGTTCCTGGACTTGCACCGTATATATATATATATATATATATATATATATATATATATATATATATATATATACATACATATACATATATACGAGTGTATATACAATTGGACCAACCGCTTGCTTTTCAAGCAACTTTTCTGGTTAAACGTATTCCAGAGCAACACTCATTTAATGGAAACATTTTTGGGGAGTTCGTGGTTTTACCGTTTAGCAAGAAGATGAACGAGGTTTTAGTGGAATGATCTTTATATAACCAAAAATAAGAAAGAAAATCACGTCAAGCACCATAAATTTGTCATCCCTTTAATAACACAAATGATCTAATAATAAATAATTTATTATCAATTTTAATAACAACATATTATAACGACAATTTTCATAACCTTTCCGAATCTGATGAAGAATATTCAGTTGATGATGTTTTTATAAATAAATTCATGTACATGCGAATTTTAAATGTCTTTATTTTCATAATAATCTTGCAACACTCTACAAAGTACATTGCTTAAAGTAAATGTTTGCAAATATGTGACAAAGCTATCATTTGATAAGTTTGTATTCATTATTCTCGCCAGAATCGCCAAAATTCAATAATTTCTTCACTGGTACTGTGTAGCAGAGCGAGAGAGATAAGACCAGCGTTCCAATTCAATACTCTGCTCAGCGCAGTAAGATTACAATTTTAAATCGAACAGCAAGATAAGATAAGATAAGATAAATTTTATTGAGACTTCAAAAACAAATTAACATTTTTTTTAAATATAATTAAACATATGAGAACTTAGAACTAAGTGTATGATTCTAATGAGGAAAGAGAAAAAATGCATCTTGCTATAGTTAACGTTAAGGTATACATTCAATAAGGATCGGTAAAAATGTTATTTGTGCTTGCTCCCGGCACTGAATCGAACAGCAAACTAAAAATTAATACGGATAAAAAAATTAAGACGTCACATTTTTGTAGAAAATCAAACTGAATGTGGAAATTAATTCTGAATATAGAAAAACAATTTATAAGCAAAACCTAGTATTATTGAGAAAAAAGCGTGGGCTTCTCCACATATCTGTCCTTGAAAATCGCTCCACACTTTTTTCAGAATAATATAATTTGCTAAACTGTTTAATTTTATTATAATCGTGCTGGAAAAAGGTAATAATTTACATACACAATATTTTATTTATTAATTCATTTCTATATTGAGAATTATTTATCACTTGTTTGATTTGCTGCACAAGCGTTGAAATTATCTTGAGAAAGTTCAATTATTACTGTCCAAAGATTGGTAATCTCCTTTTAATCCAGTAGATAAAAGTGTCAACACACATTTTTGATTTTGTACTTAAAAATTTATTTGTTCACCTTAAGATTAACAAGACTTGTTTTTATATGGAATGGACACTTATATATAGACTAGTAATTAATGGTGGATAAACTTGATACGCTAGTTTCTAGCCGAACAAAATCTTCTTGATTTTCTTTAATTTAAAGAATAATTGTGGATTTTGAGCACTGTATTGGTCCTGATCATCGTAAAGATCACCGGGCAAGGACTCATCAGCCGGTACAGCTGCAACAAAAGCAGCCAGAAACAGGAACACGAAAATGGTCTACAAAAAGGAACACAACACAATTAATTATTTTTTAATTATTTTGTTTTATTACATCGATCACTGATTGTTCGATTTAATCAATCACTAACAATAACGCGTACTAACCAATGCTAAATATTTCATGTTGGCAACGATTAGAGAGCTTGAAGAATACTTGCAGACTGCAGGGAAAAACATTTACACCGATGCCTTTTATACCTGCAAGGGTTTTTTCTTCTTCTTCAAAATTGTTTTTCGACGCACACATATTTAAGTGGCTCAATGTAATATCACGTCGACAGATCTTGTTTATGGCATTTAAATATGCCAAGGTATCCAGTCAACCGTGTGTGTTTGTTTGTTTGCTTTTCTCTGCATAATATCCATCCATTTTGTATATTCGATATGAGCAAACTTAAACTGAATAAATTATATGTGAAGACTCTGGGACTGATGATCATCTGTGTGTCATGCCAATTGTGTTTGATGAGTGTGTAGTACATTTCGCACTATGGCCAACGTAAGAGGGTCTGGTATGGGATTTTAAAATGGCCAACCTTAACACAAAACTAAACCGCAGAAACCTGTAATAAGTACAAATTCGTTATAAACCGGACATGATCAAAGAGTTATGAAAAAAATTGACTTTCATGTTGTGCGATAGGCAGCAAACCGATCACGCTTAAACCACACTTGTACGCATTTCGAATTTATATTATGCAGTTTTTGGCTTATGGGTTTTTCTTTTTCAGATAAAATAATATCATATCAGTTTTTTATAGTTATTGCACCCTATAACCGATATTACAGTTCATCGCTTGATTTGTTATTTTCTATATAATAGTTTTTTTGTGGCCAACATTTGCTAGCAACGATCTCTTTATTCATTCTCTTATGTACTTAAATATTAATCTGAACTTATGGGAGTGGGAAAATGGAACCCTCTGTTAACGGGCTAATTCAATTGTAATCAGTTTCTATCGAACTACATATATATTTCTTTATTAAATTAAATTTTACTATATGAAATTAATTGTTCGAAAATTGTTATTAATTCATAAAGATATAAAAAACATTCCAAGACACAAAGGAAACTCAACATCAGTCTTATATGTATATTGAATTTACATATCATAACAGCACAGCTGTTTTGGAGAGTCGCTACACTTTAATTATCAGTATTCTTGTATATATATTACCACTTGTTAGACGGTTTACCTGAGTATGATAACAGTTTCTATTTGTACCAGGTTAATTATGAAAAATTATATGATATCTGTATCAAACCAGTAGTATCACCGTTTTGTTAAGTCTCTGTGTTGCCGCTTGATTATTTTTCGGCTTGTCCTATTTGCTAAATTTTTTGTTACATGTTTCTTAAGCCCAATTATTTTTGGTGTGAATTTTCTTATATACATACAAACGTTTTAAGTTCAGAAAAAATTTTATATTTTTCCTCATCGCTACAACTATAACACTGACAATTAAGTATATCGTTTCACAGAAACTTGAAACTTTGAAAGTAGGCACATGGTTGCAACCCACACAAAGTGATTCGTAGTAATTTCGTATCTCCACAACTGTAACAGACTCTAAGTTTTATGTGATCTTTTCTGACAATTAGAAAATCTTTAAGGAGAATCTTGACGACTTAAAAAGTTTAATAGCTCCTAATCTAAGTTACAATAATGTATTGATTTTGATAAGATCTTTGCAGCACTGGAAGAAAAATCTAGCTTGTTGTAGAAAGCCAAACGATCATTTGGTATCTAGTAACAGTCTTACATACCATCAGCAATTTAAAAGTGCTATTATTTTTGTAAATATTCGGGGATCCAGAGGACAAAGTAACTCTCAAAAGTAACTCAATATTCTCTTTAGAATAAAGCAAGACCAGTATCAGTATGCCAAGATATGAATCATTTTATGAAAATGGGAGCACAGTAAAACTAAATGAGTGAAGCGATCGTTGTATTCGACGCAGTGCAATAATATTGTTCGGCTTGTTAATGAATATGATAAACGTTGTTAAGGCAAATGCTTAAGCGATTCGCTGACAACTGCATATATATATATATATATATATATATATATATATATATATATGCAGCATTATGTATATGTTTTGATTGTAGTTTAAGTGAATTAGCATATCACTTTTGTCTACGTAATATTATTGTTTGTTTCTGTTCAATTTGCATAATATTTATACGATAGTTGATAGAAATTGAAATACCGTAACACGCATGTGTGTGCGATTTCATTAGCCGGTTTTGAATTTATTTTGTGCATTGAATCTTCGCTAAATGCAAAACAAAACAAAATCTTAAATGAAATAGTATTCTTAACAGATTTTTCTGTACCATCTAACTGAATTAAAAAAAAAATTCTGATCTGCCGATTTCCGTCTTTTGTAGAAAAGTATTAAAATGAAAAATCAACCTACCTAAAAAGTGGTAGGTTGCAAAACAAAAACATGCACGAGTACTGATGTTGGAAGTGGATCAACTTCTGAAATAATTGTTGTTCTGCTCTGCTAACTATGTGTTGATTCGGTTAATATGATTGGAAAATTCTATTTCATAAGCAAAATTAGTTCCATATATTTATGTATATAAAAAAACAATTTTCAACCGTTAATAAATTAACCATTTGACTTACTGTCATTAAGATAAGCGGCTTGAAACTGCGGTTGAAGTCTGCTAACGATTTGGTAAAAGCGCCAATGAAATGCGTATAGACATTGCTTAACCACCCAGGAAACTTTATATTATAAAAATTATTTTTATTAAATTTAGTTTTAATGGGCTATTTGTTATTCCAAAGCGTAAGAAAAATTCAACACCAGTTTTATATATATATATAAATTACACAACAAAGCAGAACAGCTGTTTTCGAAACTCGTTAAACTTGCGTCACCAGTACTGACTGGTGCATGTTTTTAATTTGCAACCAATTTTTAGAAGGCTACCGACTACTCAAAATATACAATTTATTATATTAGGCAACGATTTTTTGTTATTATTTCCATTAACAAAAGCTGCTTGATAAAATTCTGTATGCCGGTAGTATATTTTGCAAAACGGGTTTAAAGTCAAGAAGTTATAAGTGCGTACTGATGGTTGAAGATGTTCCTCTGTTTTCCAAATAATGTTTGTTTGGAACGTCCGTCCGAAGGAGCTATTCATATCAGTTGCTTCTGCGTACAGATTGTGTGTTTTAACAAAACAATGACAATAACAAAACATATTCACTCTCCATATAATCAAGGCCAAAACACTTAATGCTTAAGCAACTACTGCTAAACATGTTGACACGAAGGTAACTTAAGCGTTCAATTTGTTTTATTTATATCAGAAATAATATTCAATTTACTGTTTGCATACGCAAACATGTTAAGCTGCTTTCCAGCAACAATTATTCTACTTTGCATTTGTTTGCAATTCATCAATTACGTAATTGTGCACATCATTAATATGTTTAGATGTCATTACGATTCGTAAGCTTTTATAAGCATTCCTTTATGCCGGATGCTTTAAAAGTGGGGTGTAAAGTTCTAAATGACTCAAACTTGTATTACCATACTCCCACTTTAATATCGTTTGTTGGAAAATTTTTTAACAATTTTATCGCACAGAAATTCAATGCCATCAAATAACAGTTTATTACCAGATACCCCGATGCTTCAAAACATTATTATATCTTCATGGTCTCTAAGGAAAGGATTAATTGATTTTAATTATTATATCTTCCTGGCCTCCAAGGAATGGCTTTTAATTCAATTAATTTTAATTATTTTGTAACCTATTCAAATTTACAAAAATTGTCGGCATAAAAATTTTGTGCTGTTTGCAGAGGGACGCGACCCACAGTCAAAAACACCAACTGGTCTGAACAACAAATTAATTATCATCTTACAAATATTTTTTGGTGATTGTCTTTTATAAAATATGCAAGAAATGAGAATATTAACACAATGTTTTTTTTTGTTGTTTTCTTTTAAATTATAGAGCTTATGAATATTTTATGGAAACTTAATTAATAAATAATTCTTAAAAACTTCGTGAAGATATTGACAACAAGACCTGGCCAGGTATATTCAAATTGAATCGTCTGTAAACATACAATTTCATGGTAACCGATTTTCGGACGATAGAAGCATGTTATCCCTCAGAAAACTGCGGTTTCATTTGAAACTTATTTTCTCTATTTTTGTCTTACGAAAATGACCTCATAATAGGCATCACCTAACTTCATAATAATATTTCATTAATAGAGCCATTATTAGAATTTTTTGCTAGCCATAAGTGTGATTTTTTATTTATTATTAAAATTTTATTAAAACCCAAAGTCAACCATAAGTTGACTGCAAGTTCATCCACCTGGTGCGTTAAGGAACTTTTGTCATGTTAAGTAAATGCCCCTTGAACTATTAAATAATCAATAATAAAAATATAAATACCTGAAAGTTATTATATAATAGATATTATAAAACAAAGAATAAAATAAACAATTTATTTGGCCTCACTTACGTGGTTAGTGCACTTTGAACTCAATCCGTTACTGTACATTTTATGTTATTTACGTTAATATGTATTCTAAAAAATGAATGGACCACGTGTCTTGTAGATAAAAAGCAATAAAATTTAAATCTATCAAATCAAATAAGATTTGCCGATCTTATGACGGCTGTTTAGTAAATAACATTTAAATGCTAATTAGTTTTAATATATTTACATGCGAATAAGGTTATTCATTTATATGAAGTCCATTGATTGATCTGATTAAATCAATTGTTTTTGTTTCTAGGCGTATCTTTTGGTAAACTTGTATTAATAACCAATATCTTTGGGATAAAATATCTTATGTGCATAAATTTGTACATTTGGGAATTGAGACTTAAACTTAAATTTTATTTTACACGCCTAACAAAATTTCTGGGTGAGTACACAAAACTAGTGGACCTGCGCAATGGGCTATCTTGAATTCCATGATCATGGACTATCTCGTACTTTTTGTTGTTCTAGCTAAAGTCGACCTATATAGAAACACTAAACCTGACGTGGGATAATGATCGCACCAAATTCCAGCAAGTTTGACGTATATTAACTCTTTTGTTACATAAGATATTTTTGCTCAAAACGTTACATTATCTCTTTTATATAAAGTGGTAACAACATAAATTAAAAACTAGAGTTTACAAAATATTCGCTCGCAGTAAAAAGAATAGTTTGCGTTCTAAAATTCTTTGAATATTTGAAATGTATTCTTCGCATGTGGCTATTTTTTATGACCACTATTTTGTTTTTACATAAAATATAAGCCCACATTTATAAAAAAAATAATTTGAACTTTTATTGTGCTTCAAAATATAATTTTCGCTTACAGTTCAATATAAAGTACTCCTTAAGTGTGCAAAGTTCTTTTATGAATACGGCACCCATCTAAATATAATTCAAAGCACCTAATTCACTTAATGCCTTTTCTTTTCAGAAAATTGTATAACATTTTTTACTTCTTTTATAAAAAATGGCAGTTTGGGGGAGTTTCAAAAGGAAATAAAATTTCGCAAGAGATGTTGGATTAGTTTCTAATAAATTTTTCATTTTCAAATGTCTTAATGTTTCCATTTCCATTAAAAAAGTGTAAGAAATGTTGCATTATTTTTTAGAAAAGAAAACAACCTTAATTAACAATTTCAAAATAAAATAATATAAAATTTTGTAATAAGTGCTATGAAAATTTGTGGGAACATAATTTACTATCGGAGGGAAGTATCTGTTAGCTGCTACTCTCTCAGTGAATAGTAAATCCCGTAACTAATAAATCGACTTGCTGTTACGTATTATGTATTTTTCGCTTTAGCTAACGATATGTAAGTGTTTTAAAATAAGATCGATTCATAAAAAGAATAATACTACTGTCATGTGAGTGAATGGATGTGTGTTCAATAATTTTATGTAACTACAGTGATCACCACTATAATATTTCATCAAATCATGGGTTGGAGGCTAAACACACAATTTGCAAATCAATGTAAATGACACGATGGAAAAGCCTCAAATTCAGTCGAATATTTTACGATTATTTAAATTTTATTAATAATCAAACGAATCAACTGGTGCTATTTTATAGATCTACTTTTTGGGAAATAACATGAATAATTTGAATCAGCAGTAGAGATTTTGTATGTGTATGGATAATTGTTAATGAAACAAGTTAAGTTTTGATATTGTATTTTTAAATGAACCTTCGAGGGCCATCGTTGCAACCTTCAATCTGCTCTTTAAATTTGATGTTGTTTTTAATGGCCCTTGCAACGAGTTTTTCTTCTTATGATGGCAAAAAATATTCCAATTTTACTTGTGTGCAATAAATGTTTTCTTTATTGATTGAAGTAGTCCGAAATGTGAAACGAACTGAACGAGTTTTGGTGGAGTAAATTGTTGTTTTTTTTTTCATTGCAAAAACTACAAAAATATCCAAGTTTCATGATCATATTACAAATTGAGTGGCGTTTCTCATCTGAAAAGACAAATTGTTTGTTTTACAGCAAATATTTCATTGCAAATAATCTGAACTGCTGTTGGTTTAAAACACGAATGGAGTTGCAACAACAATTTCCAAAGATCGTCAATATTTTGTTAGAATTTCAAATGATTTTACGAATTCGATCAATTTTTATTTATACATTTTGCTATTATTTTGATTATTATTGTTATTGTTGTTGTTGTTATTATCATTATGAATTTATTTAACATAACCAAAGTAAATTCCAATATTATTATGCCAAAAGGGCATTTGCTAGCTACAAACAACATCAGGGAAATATTTATATATTATTTTTATAACAAAAGATAGTTCATCCAAACATATTTCCTTCAATCTTTTAACATCATATCCCCTTCTTTTAATAGATTGTCCTTGAGAGTTGCTTATGGTGGAAAAATATATATTTTGATTATCAATTATTTGATATGTAAACATCAGAGAAATTGCAACAAGTTCTTTGTTTGGATAAAGCAACAAAATGTTACGATTTTTCATTTTTCTAACATCACAATTTAAAAAAAGCTCTATTATCCAGCATATTGTTAATTTAATTTTGTTATTGATTCTCTAAATGACATTCTGCACTACCAACTCTATTCACTTAATTCTTACATATTTATTTTAAACAACAACACCACGTAAAGTACCAACAAATTAAGAGAATTCATGTTAAATAGTCTCACATTCCATAAACAATTTCATATTCTTCTTTAAGAATTCAATAAGCCTCACAAAAGCTGTGCAACAACACACTTACTGCAGCACACACATTAACTTCATTTACATACATGTTTCTCTTATTTCTTATAAGAATTTTTTTTTAGGTTGCAAAACGATTATTCACTCATCCCAAAATTTTTTAAGCACTTGATTTTAGTTGTAGATCTCTGTCAGTAGTGTTTGGTAATTAGCGGGTGTATTTCAGTATATTTTAATAAATCGTATGAAAAAAAGTGAATAAAATTATTGTTAAATTATGATTAAAGGAAAGTGTGGAAATTGCGATTAAGAAAAGTGATCAATTGTGTGCAAAATCAGTTGTGAAAGTCCTAACATTGAATTGAAAAAAGACTGCAAGTAAGTTCATATCGAATGTGCAAAATATATTGTATCTATAACATAAAATTGAATGTTGACTCTACATTGTAGAACACACATAGTTTAGGTTTCGGACTTTTTTGTTGGTATTAGTGCGAAAGAGTACAGAGATTCTTCGTAAATAACGCAAAGGCAAATGTTCTTGTAGGGCAAAATATAATAAGAAACTTAAACAAGGTGCTGAAACAAAATGAACATTAGACAATGCAGTAGATTTGTTAACTATTTGTTAGGTTTTTGATTAACACCCGTTATATGTTTGTTGATTGAGGAAGGAAGGAAGAAATGAAAAGTATAATATATTGTGTGGGTATGAATGTATGTATGTGCTTATGTCGCATTGAGTACAGAGATTCTTTGCAAATGATTAAAAGGCAATTGTTTTTGTAGGGCAAGATATAATAAGAAACTTAAACAAGGTTCTGCAACAATATGAACACCAGACAATGCAGCAGATTTGTTAACTATTTGTTAGCTCTTTGACAAATACCCGTTATATGTTTGTGGGTTGAGGAAGGAATGAAGCAACAGTAACAATTTTTTATATTGTGTGGGTATGAATGTATGTGATAATTGCTTGAGCTTCGTTTATAAGATATATACATATGTATATACATACTTATGTACTTATTATATAATAGATATTGAATTATAAAAAGATTGCAAGTAAAGATCATTAAATATATTTGTGTATGTGGGTATATGTTTACTTGTTGTGCTATTAAGAAAAACTTTTGGCGAATTGTATGTTTGAAGTTGAGATGATGGTCGTAATTAAGTGGCTGTCTTTAGAAGATTTTTATGCAAAGCTGACCACGTACCATGTTTTCCTTGGTACCATTAATAGCTGCTCAACGTTTTGTTGCATGGTACGCGTATCTCCATACATTTTCGTAGAAATATCCTCACTCGTCGAAAAAGTCTTCATATTAGAAAAGAAATCTTAAAAATTTGTTTTGTTGATATTTTTATTATGTTGGTATATTAAAATAAAACATCATATTTACATGCATACATACATATATTAATTACCTTAACTTTATTATACATTTAAATTACTTCTTGTTTCTTAATGTTCAATTATCTGCTTCTACTTTCGATTGACTCCATCTTTGCACAGCTTCTGTTTCATTGTTGCGAAAAATATAACAACTCTTGAGAGCATTTACATATTTCAAAAGTCTTTCCTATAATAGATTCTAACCGGCAAAATTTGTCTATAAAACCTTAAAATACCTTTAAAGCCGACCAATTTGTTCTTACAATATTTTAAAACCAACATGTAAAAGAAAAATTGCTAACCAGCGTGGGTGTTACAAATTTTCGTAGAAATAGAAAAATGTTCAATACTCAAAAGCACAACATAAATAAACAAAAAAAAAATTAAATAAAAAAATAAAGCAAACCATCCAACATACCTATTTGCAATTAAATTTGATTTGTGATTGTTTTCCACTTGACATTCTACAATAGCAACTCCCTTCAATATTTATTTAACAACTCAACAACACATAGAATAACAACAAATTAAGAACATTCATGTTAAATAGTCTCACAGCATAAAAAAATATCTTATTCTTTTTTAACACGTTGAGTGCCGACGGTGCACACTTGACTTTGGTTAGAGAGCCATCTGTACCACCGGCGGTACACTCACAAAAGCAGTGCAACAATTTAATGAATAAAAACAACCAAATAATGAAACATTAACATCGTAATTATATAATAACTATGTATATAATAACAGCGCGTACATATATATTTTATATTATCCGTGTGCCATGTGTACCGCTGGCTGTCAGACAAATAACGGTGCAAGAAACTAATTTTTTATCATAAAACTTTAATTTTAAACTGTTATTATATATTGTCACCCTACAAAAATATTTTTCTATTATGTGATGGCACTCAACGTGTTAAGAATTCAATAAGCCTCACAAAAGCAGTGCAACAACACACTTACTGCAGCACACACATTAACTTGATTTACATACATGTTTCTCTTATTTCTTATAAGAATTTTTTGTTAGTTTGCAAAACGATTATTCACTCATCCCAAAATTTTTCAAGCACTTGATTTTAGTTGTAGATCTCTGTCAGTAGTGTTTGGTAATTAGCGGGTGTATTTCAGTATATTTTAATAAATCGTATGAAAAAAAGTGAATAAAATTATTGTTAAATTATGATTAAAGGAAAGTGTGGAAATTGTGGTTAAGAAAAGTGATCAATTGTGTGCAAAATCAGTTGTGAAAGCTCGAATATTGAATTGAAAAAAGACTGCAAGTAAGTTCATATCGAATGTGCAAAATATATTGTATCTATAACAAAATTGAATGTAGACTCTACATTGTAGAACACACATAGTTTAGGTTTCGGACCTTTTTGTTGGTATTAGTGCGAAAGAGTACAGAGATTCTTCGTAAATAACGCAAAGGCAAATATTCATGTAGGGCAAAATATAATAAGAAACTTAAACAAGGTGCTGAAACAAAATGAACATCAGGAAATTCAGTAGATTTGTTAACTATTTGTTATGTTTTTGATTAACACCCGTTATATGTTTGTTGATTGTGGAAGGAAGGAAGAAATGAAAAGTATAATTTTTTGTGTGGGTATGAATGTATGTGCTTAAGTCGCATTGAGTACAGAGATTCTTTGCAAATGATTCAAAGGCAATTGTTTTTGTAGGGCAAGATGTAATAAGAAACTTAAACAAGGTTCTGCAACAATATGAACACCAGACAATGCAGCAGATTTGTTAACTATTTGTTAGCTCTTTGATAAATACCCGTTATATGTTTGTGGGTTGAGGAAGGGATGAAGCAACAGTAACAGTTTTTTATATTGTGTGGGTATGAATGTGTTTGCTTATGTGACATTGCTTGTGCTTTGTTTATAAGAAATATAGTAGATATTGAATTATAAGAAAATTTCAAGTAAGAAGTGTGTGATACATATGTACATACATATGTACATATGTATTTAAGTATATTTGAGTATGTGGGTAGATGTTTAGTACTTGTGTTATTAGGGACATTTTTGGCGATTTAGAGAATTGTTTGTTTGAAGTGAAGATGATGGTCGTAATTAAGTGGCTGTTCGACGTTTGTTGCATTGTATGCGTAGACATTTAAAATTTTTTTTAAATATTTTTATTATGTACATATAAAAAAACATCATATAACAGTGAGATCTAGGGAAATCTAATCAATTACAAACTCTCGGAATGTATTAAGAACTTTAAGAGGGCGTAAAAGCTCTATTGCAGCAAAAACTCGTGCACAACTCTCTTTATAATCTGTTTTCGAATGATTATCTGTACAAAATCTAGCTTTCACTGCTGCGCAATATATCGGAACTTTAGGTAAAGTGGTCTCAACTTTGCATGATTATTGAATTTTAAAGGTTTTTATTTTGTGAACTTCAAACCACCACTTTCACTTTACCATTAACATATTTAAAAATTAGTTAGCAAACCTGATAGTCTTCCCCGTACAATTCGTATGCAAACATCCAAAACACTTGAGTTTAAATAAAGTTAATTGCATAAAAGTAGTCTGCATTGTATGAAAGATAAAAAACCATAAATAAAGCCGTACTTGAAAGATTTAACAGTTTTGTGTGCAGCGTTATAAAAGCATTTATATCTTTTGAAAAAAAGAGAATAAAAATTGCATAAAAACATTCTTGGCATTGTTGCTTGGCTAAGTCTTGTCACAAACTTTAATAATTTATGACAACGACAAAAAAAAAAACTTGTGCTACTGTACATACAACACGGAGAAAAGTTAGTTGGCTTATGTCGAATTGAAAGCATCTTCTCTGTGTTATTTTCTTTTAGATGTTGGCAGTTTTTTATTAAAATATGAAAAAAAGTATGGAAAACGGTTGACCCCAAAGTCAACTTCCTGTCACTTCCCGCTAATTTTTACCGTAAAGCCACCGTAAATAGATTTTTTTTCTATTCTGTGCTTTTGAGCTAAGACTCGATTATTTTGATTTTCATGTCAATCCGATTTGGATTAATACATTAAGAGAATTAAGAAGACTAACTGATCAGATACAAAATTTCGAAGTTTTTCACAAAATAAAAAAAAATTCAAGTATATAAGTCTTGATGAGCCCTTAACGTTTTGAAAACATAATATCACCAATAACTTCTCGATTTCGGAGAATCTTCAGTTTTCTTAGCAGGAAGTTAAATAACCAAAACTTCCTGCTACTGACGATTTTATGTTGGTTTTGTACTGGCGATTTATAGGACCGGCAGGGATGACCCCTACTCATGCAATCCATAGTGCCGGAGCTATGAAAAGGAGAACCAGTATTGGATACAGTATTCATTTTGTTTATTATTTTAATTAAGCAGCTACAATAACCGCTGAGGGTGCTAATTAGTTCACGATAGTGTCCAGCGCTCTCGGTAATACTCAGTGGGTATTATCTATGCCTTCGTCATTTGGTCTGGCCGACCACGCACTAAAGTAGATCAGCTAAACTCGGTACCGAACTCTCGACTACTATACGCCATGTCTAACCTCACAATGGAATATATTGATAAGCAGTCAATATTTATTTTAGATATCACGTGCATTTTGCGCCGTTCATCCTCCATTTAAAAATGTAGCAAAACAGATTTTAAAATAGTCATAACTTTTATATCACCAACAATTTTATATATAATTATTCTTCACACAAAAAAGTCGTTGAAATATACAATGCAAACCCGGAGATATTTACAGAAATAATGCAACAATTTGTTCAAAACGAAACAACAAAAAAATTAAATGTAAATTTGCCATACATCAACTTACAATAACAAAAACAAAAAAAAAATTTAAAAAAACAAGAGTGGCCATTATTTTCATGACATTTTAGCTTCGGATTGTTTTGTGTCTCATTTTGTGGTTTTATTTTCACTTTGAGGGGGGGTGGGGAGGATTTAAGAACTATTGTTGAAAAATGGGAATAAAAAAGAAATTCAATAGCGATACTTGTGATGGCGTTGTATGGTTTTTGTCTGAATAAATCCTTTTGTTTTCTAAACTCTTTTCTCCATGAGTTTGTGCTGAGTGTTGTTGGGTGCCTTTCCAGCTTATTTTTTCCCTTTATTTATTTGTTGTTTCACTGCATTTTACTCGTAGTCGTACAAATTGTTGCCTGTTGTGAAATAACTCTACTCAAGTATGCAACTTTATCATTTTGATTTACGTGTTAAAGGCTACACAAACACAATTTTATTCCAGATTAATGTACACATGCCAACATATAGCAAACAGCATCGCGGCGAGACACTTGTTTACATGCGGCGGCAGGCTATTGTTATGGTTACATCAACTATTATTATAACAACTGATATATATTTTTGATTAAATACACTACAAGATATTTATCCTGTATTACTGTCGTTTGCGTATTTTACAGGCAGAGAAAAGTCATGATTGTAACAACAATATTATGTTCTCTGTTGTGGTCAATGTTTGTGAACGAAAGTTATAACTGGGTTTACACATGTCACTACTCTATTGTTATTTATAAGAGTTGCAAACTAACAGATTAAGAATTATCATATTTTTCTGCACAACTCTGATATAATATTTTATATTATAAAACAAACATGTCTTATTATCAAAGCGTTTGTTATCGCTGGATTTAAATAATTTCACAAAATCCATATTTTATAAAAATATGTTTTTTATTTTGAAAACTAATTTTTATCTTTTGTTAATACCCAAGTGTGTGTTGGGCTACCATACCACACCTGACCTTAACCCTCAATTTTTTACAAGTTGACTTAAATAATAAAAATGATTTAAAATCTGCTCCCTTTTAATGCAAAACAGGTCTCTCCATTATTTCCACGAACCACGAGACTTCACAGTGGGTTACTAATACCCCAATAATTTCGAAAGTGAATTTCTTTTGGTAGCAACTCTGGCAATTTGTAGCAACCAAATTCATTCGCCTCTGCCCTAAAACCGATCAAGTACAAATTTGATGCATTTAGTTGTGCTTATTTTCTAGTTACGCATTAATTCAATATATATCCTGCTTACGTAAATATTTGCTAAATAGCTTTGTGTATGTGTGTGTGCTTGTGTGTGGGTTAGCATTGATACAGTTGTACATACGGTAACACTCGCTTATAGCGAACTCGGCTGTAATCAAGTAATTTTAAAGTAGGGGTCATCACTACTACCCTGGGTGACACGACTGTTAGCGAAAGCCTATAGAAGGCGTGTAAGAAACTACAATACCGCTCTCTTTGTGATGACCCCCTGTTCTAAAGCCTCACTATTTTTGTTGCTATTTTTATATTAAAATAAAGAGAAAAAACTGCGTTAACACTTTTGTTTATGACGAACTACTCTTCACGGTTCCTCAAAATAAATTGTAGACATTTTGAGTCTCTTATAGCGAACTTATTAAAGTGTTTGTTAATTGCATTAAAACCAGTTCTTATTATATGTGTTTTTATTAGGTTGCCTTTTGTTGTATTTCGTATTATCATTAATTGTTGTAATTGAATTATTTTTTATAAATAAATATTTATAACTACATATGTAAAATATTTTATGGTATTTAAGTGGTCATTTACGGCTAAAATGTGATTGCATTATGAACTACAAACTTCTCGTAAAATGAACTATATCCCTTGGTTCCATAGAATTCGTTATAACCGAGTTTTACTGTATAGGAATATGATGAGCTCTGATCCTATAACTAATTAGTCTCTGATGGTGCAGCAGTTTTCATTATAATTTGATTGTTTTGATGAGCGTTAAGGCAAGTTGTGGTTAATTAAACGAATTAAACGAATCAAACTAATTTCATCTATTAAAATCGCATTCGGGCTTATTTTAATCAATTGAAGTTTATGTTGAACTTTAGTGATTAAAATATTATAATTTTATGAACTGAGTAGAGGTCTTTAAGGTGACGGCATATGTTTAGTGCGGGGTTGGGCAAAAGGTATTGATATATCGAATAATATTTTCAAAATATGTGTGGCTTTTTATTATTAAGGAAGATTTATAACACGCTTTTTTGGAATTAATAGAGCACGCATACACACATAGAACATTAATGCGTGTTTATACATGCACTCAATCTGAATGTGTGGAGCCCAAATAGATGTTATTTAGTTTGTCTACCCTCCGCGTGAATATACTGTAGCTTTAGGTTGGAATCTTTAGCAGGTTTATGTCTCAACTAGCATCCACATATGAGAAGAGTATTTTTGCAAGAGCTGTAGTGTATGAATAGAGTTAATAAAGAGGCAATTGCAAGATTATATGGAAGTTCCAACATTTATTTTATATAAGGTTTTTCTTATAGAGTGATATAACCTTGAGTTGGCATCACTTCTTTGTTTCGATACGACTCTATACGAATAAAAGTTGTTTGTTGGGTTTGGTTTGTATAAGTTTCATAGCCTGCTACACTTATTATAATGTGATTTTTTGAAATTTTTTGTGAATTTTTATAGTTAATTTATTTAACATAATTCTCAGATGGTTTTTGGATTGAAGTCTACTGACGATTTGGTAAAAAGCATCAAAGAAATGCATATAGATATTGCTTAACCACCCAACAAATAAATTTCATATTATAATAGTACAATGACAATATGTCAAAAAATTAGTTTATTAAAAAAAATTTTAAGTATATAAGTCTTGATGAGCACTTAACGTTTTGAAAACATAATACCACCAATAACTTCTCGATTTCGGAGAATCTTCAGTTTACTTAGTTGGAAGTTAAACAACAAAACTTCCTGCTACTGACGATTTTATGTTGGTTTTGTACTGGCGATTTATAGGACCGGCAGGGATGAACCCTACTCATGCAATGCATTGTGCCAGAGCTACGAAAAGGAGAACCAGTATTGGATACAGTATCCATTTTATTAATTATTTTAATTAAGCGGCTACAATAACCTCTGAGGGTGCTAGTTAGTTCACGATAGTGTCCAGCGCTCTCGGTAATACTCTATGCCTTTGTCATTTGGTCTGGCCGACCACGCACTAAAGTAGATCAGCTAAACTCGGTACCGAACGCTCGACTACTATACGCCATGTCTAACCTCACAATGGAATACATTGATAAACAGTCAATATGTATTTTAGATATCACGTGCATTTTGCGCCGTTCATCCTCCATTTAAAAATGTAGCAAAACAGATTTTAAAATAGTCATAACTTTTATATCAATTTAACTTTTATATCAATTTAACTTTTATATCAATTTAAAAACTAAATTATTACCAAAATATTATTTAATAAATAATCCTTTAATGGACAGGTTGAAAATAAAATTATATTAAAAGATAAAAAATGTAGCTTAAATAAAAAAAGAAATTATTTAACTCAGTCTTTTCTGAAAATAAAAGTTTCAAATTTGCTAAAAATTTCTTTTCCATAACATATTAAATATCTTTGAAACTATTGATCGTACGTGGATTCATTTATACAAGACTTAAAAAAGAACTCAAATACGAGCCTACGATTTACTTCACTTCATTTTATGTTATAGGCCGCATAGAATAACTCATTTTTATATTTTATTTATTTACCTCAAGAACCAGCATCAATTTATATGAACAACACTCGTGCACGTACTCTCCATATAAAATCTTCCCATACACTCACTTCACGTCGGACATAACATTTTCAAATTAATTATTTCAACTTAACATTGGCAAAATAAATCAATTAGTGATAAAAAATTTATCTGCAAGAATACAAACAAGATAAAATAAAACACCTCAACTAATAATTCATTTTTGGCCACTAAAATGGAAAGAGAACAAAAAGTCTACAAGAACTCATCCAGTTCACTGCTGCCACTCGAAATAAATAAAGTTAAATGTATTTAAGTATAATAAATGTTTGTCATTTGTATTTTATGACAATATCATTGAATGGTTAATAATGAATGACCAAAAGTAGATGTGTTACCCCAAGACTGGGTTGTTGGAAACTTTCAGGAACATTCAATTAAATACAATCGTAATGATATAAACGTGACTACTTGCCATGCATTACGTTTGAAGGAGTTCTTTTTTTGTTGTTGTTATAGTTGCTGTTCCTTCCATTCATCCTCAAGTCGATTGTCTGGATGCTTTTAACTTAATGTGTGCTCATGTCTAAATACAAACGGATGTATGTGTGTTGGTTTCTTCTTTTAATTTAGTAATAGTGGATGCTACTGGTAGACAAGGCTCACGATTTTTGGGTCATAATGGAAAAAAAGTACTTGTTTTCTTTAAAATGTACCAAATTTTGCAAGAAATAAATCTGAGCTTTTCACATATTTCCCTTGAAATAACTTTTTTGTTTGTAGAACCAAAAAGTTTTTTAAAGTTAAACTCTAGAATCCCTGTGAAAGTTTTTGCTTAATCGTCATGAGAAAAAGTGTTGACTTATAAAAAATATATCACGTGAGTGGTCACAAATCACTTGGCAAAATATCAAACAGCAGCAGATCACATACATTTAGATAAGAACTTCTCATTGCTTTTGTCATAGTTTAACCAACCGGTTTCAATATTTTATTTTTCATTCGAAAAGCAGCACTGAGTCAGCCAACTTTAAAACTCGCTGGCAACTCTTTCTTAAACGCAGTCAGACCACTGATCGTTGGCTCTCTTTCGCGAGCTTGGCGTCCCACTCTCTTTAGTAAAATACTACATCTCATATATCTGTACTAACTCACAGATCTTCTGAAAAATTTATCTTCTATGGTTAAATATGATCACAATGGGACGCGTTAAGGCATCAAATAGCCCAAATTAAAAATACTTATAAAAGGAAGTCTATATAGAACGCGAAATCGAATTGCCATCTGATTTGAAGGTTTCAGGATATATATTAATTCAAAAGTCAGAAAAAGATAATGCCTCTTTAATATAAGTGGAAGGTGTCTTGCAAATTTTAATTAAAAGTTAAAAAAATAATTAAATCAGAAAGACATAATAAATATTTAAAAAAGCTTAAAGAAAAATCAGCAGCAGTTTTTTTTATATCTTCAACTTACACAGCAAAGCAGAACAGCTGTTTTTGACAGCCGCTGCACTTTCATCATCAATACATGAGTTGTTTAGTTGCACCAATTTTATTATAAAAAATAGTACCCGAACTGTATCCAACCGATCATAAACAACTTTTGTTAATCACTGTGTTGTCATTTGATTATTTCCATCGTGTATTATTTTGTATCGTGTATCTGAATTTTCTATGTTTCTTAAGTAAAACTTTCAGCGGTTTAAATTTTCTTAAGTACATTTGCACGCTTTTCTTCCACATTTTGAAAACTTTTTAATTGTATTTAATTTGTGTTCGAACAAAATTGGTAATAAAGGGTGTTTTTTATAGAGTGATACAAGTTTAAATCATAATAAAATATAGAAATATGTCTTGGATATCAATGAAACGGTCTCTGTTGAATAGAAAATTTTATGACATTTATGTTTAAATATGATTTCGGCTATGCAAGACGCAATCTGAAACACCAATTTTCACAAACAGTAACATTCTGACCATCATCGTTCCTAAAGACACATGGGCCAATGACACTTCTCCACACTTTAAACGCGACAATTCTGCTTATTTGCGTACCCATTCAACCAGAAATGGGCTTCATCGGAAATAGAATTTTGAATGGACGAAGTGCACGATAAGTTTGACGAACAGAACCATTATTTTTGTCTAAAATTTCCACAATTTGCACGAGTTGCTCTGGTGTAAGTCGATTCATAATAAAATGTCAAAGTAAACTAAACGAAAGGCAACTACCAGCTTTTAAATGGGTGGTTAAATAAAGCAGTGATGACAACTCAAAGTTGTATCACTCTATAAAAACACCCTTTATATACAAATACACATGCGTTGTGCTGATGGAAGTGTAGCGGCTTTCGAAAACACTGGTTCTGTTATGCTGCGCAAACTGAATAAATATATAAAACTGATGTCGAATTTCTCTGGTGTTTTGGAATATTTATCATGTCTCTCGGAATTAAAAATAATTTTCGAACAATTAGCGCTTAAAATTAAATTTAACTGAAATGTTGAATCCTTCTACGTTCGAATAGCCGACTAAGAGATTGAAATTATTCAGCTGTTTCATTCTTGTTCGTTTAAACAATATCTGAGTCACATAAATTAAAAAAACTAAATAATAAGAAGCAAATTTCTAATTGATTTTTTTATAAGAGAAATAAACATGCGGTTTCAAGAAATTATAATGACTTGAGAGTTCCTCAATTAATTACACTGTTCTGCAATAAATAACTTTTTGTCGCTGCTTTAAATAAAAGGATTTTGATGTGCTAAACTCGAATTCATTTCCGCTTTTTTTTTCCCATCAGGTGCAGATTTTTTTTATGGCCGTGGCAATTTTTCCCCCCTAAATTAGCCCTAACTCGGGAACGAGTCATCCGATTTTAAAAAGCGATCTCTTTCTCCCATCATAATTCATCTAAATTATAGAAATTGATACTGAAAATATGTTTCATATATTAGAAACAACGCTATTCCCATTGAAGCAACCATACATCTATTGTTACAATCATAATATTATTAACAAATTCCTGAGAGTGTGATTTACGCCACTGCACACTGCGCTTAGGATTTCAAGTATCATCTGTATGATGCGTTTATGTACCCTGCGAAATTTAAATGTATCAAAAAGTACATTTTCTGTGTCTTTCATCTCTGGCTGGCTGGTGTCTTGTGGGAGTTGCTGTGCTGTAAATGTATGAGTGACTGACTATCTGTTAGTGTGCGCTTGTGGGATCCAAAAACGTATGCGGTTATTTGTTTGGTTAAATGTAGACAAAAACTAATTCTCAATTCAATTTAATTGCATCTTAAGTATTTTAAGGAAAATTTACTGTTTTCACATTTTACCATCCAGTTCTGGTTGGCAAAACTGCAGTATAATTAACCGAAATTGTACACAAACGCTGACATGCATGCAGATAACACGCCATGTTAGTGTAGTAGTGTGCATGTGTGCGTGTATTTCTATGTTAAATAAGAAAATGCTAAATTGAAAACAAAATCAATAGAAGAAGAAAACACTTGCAGCTGTACAGAAATTTTAGTTATGCTCACACCCATCCATCCATGTTTGTAACACCCATTTAAAGGGATAGAAGTATTTTCGTTGGCACACACACACACACACACACACACATATACTTGTGAATCCCTGGGGTGACATAATTTTCAATAAAGCTTGAGTTAACTAAGACAATTTAAGCACATGTCGGACCGTTCTTATAAACGTTTGTATTTATGAATGCATCCGTGCCGATATATATTTGGATGTCTGTTCTGTAAACGTCTGCAAAATATAAAAAAGTTTAAATGATTTTTAGCCACTTTCGGCCACGTTTGTATCCACTGACGCTTTGTATAGCCTTTAAACTCTACGAAATATTTGTTTATCATCATAGAAAATTTTAAAAATATCTGTAGCAATTCAGCTAATTTTGTTACAAAATAAATTATAAATTTATTGCACTCACTTGAGTGGAAAATTTTGAACTGCCGTTTAAAGCGAGCTTGGCCATTTACATGTATTGATTGCTTTTCATATCGCTTGTGGCAAATGTGTGTGGTTAAGGCTGCTATTTTAATGCCTCAATTAATCGAAATTGCTTTGACTTCTTATTTAAAGCAAAAACTTCAGTATGGATTTCTTAGTTAATTGTTCCAACCACAAAATGAACTTTCAATTTACACTTCTCTACCAGATAAACTCATTCACGCACTTGAATAAAATAATTCAAACCCAGCAAACGAGTGCAGTTAATGTAAAACTATTATTATTTTATAGGCTTATTGTTCGAAAAGTGTTTTTAAGTCAGAAAAGCTTGATAAATATTTTAAAGCACCAGGGAAAGTCAACATCTGTTTTAAATATTCAACTTACACAATAGAGCAGAAGATCTGTTTTCGCAAGCCGCTACACTTTCGCAATCAGTACTCATAACCATTCTTGTTTGTTACCACTTGCTGCATGGTTTAATTAAGTGTGACGAATATTTCTATTTGTATCAATTTTTATTATGAAAAAGAATACGAGAATTGTAGCAAACACTTATCGAAAAACTGGTCTACCAAAGTAGTGCGATACAAAAAGCTTGCAATTAGAATATCGTTAATTTTTATTTTCATAGTTTATTGCGAAAAAGAAATATAAATATTTTCAGTGACTCGGAACTATTTTGGATAAAATTTTATATAAGAAAAAAAAAATTTTTTTATAATAAAATATTCTTTTAAAAATTTTCGTTTTTAAATAAAAATAAATATAAAATTTAAATATATTTACAAACATTTTATTATATGCCAACTTTGATGACACCTGCTATAAACCCGCCGTGGCTGTTTTCTTAAAAATTACTTTTCAAGTCATTTCTAGGCGTATGACTTTTGATGTAATTCAATATGAAGAACTCATGTTTGCTGGGCACATGACAGTGCGCACACATCTACATGCCGATACACACACACACACACATACATACTTAAGTATTTTCTGATAATCATTCTTGTATAATTGATTGTTTACAAATACAATTACATGTCATTGACGCATTCGACTTTTTACTGTTCATTTTTAGCGTCTCCGCTGTCGTCATGTGAATATGAGGTTTTTAGGGTTAATTCAGTACTTTTACCACAGTGCGACACCATGTTTACATAAACGAAGTTAATTGGAATGGAGTGACTGTAGCTAATTTTATATTAATTAATTTGCAATAGAACAAAAGTTTGTTGCCACATACTCATACATTCACACCCCCACACAGTGGGAGACGAAATTTGGTATACAGCAAGCATTTGTTTATATTTGGTTGATTAATTTTAATTATAAAATTGGTTCTTAATTAAATGCTTATTTATTTTGTTAGTTTGATATTAAAAATTTATTTAATCTTGATATATAGGATTTTTTTTGCAATAATATTAATGACATGGAAAAATCGGTGTAAAATTGTTATACGATTAAATCCAGAAATAAAATATGAATATGTTGTCTGCTCAGTTACAACCACTAGTTACGTTTTCATGGCATGTAAAACAAGTCTAACTTCGTCCTAATCTTCCCTTAAAGTTTTACCAGTTTTGCCTTTAACAAATAAACGGTTTATAGATTTAACACCAGGAAACTGCTTATACTGTGTTCAGACATGCATTTTTAATTGACTCAATTTTATTTTAATTGAGCAATTAAATCTAGTGTTCATGCATACACAATTTAGCTGACTCAATTATCATTTCACAGCTGAAAATAAATGGTTTGAACTTTGTTTCGGGAATATTCGCGTTTGTAAATTTAAAAAATGGATGCAAATTTTGGTTTAAAAGAAATCTCACCTGCATATAATAGAACACGGAGCTCTTGGAGTCATTATTCCTTTCATTATTCCAGCAAAATGCAACTAAAATGGTCACCAGCCATTTCGTTTTTGTTTATTTATTTATTTTGTTTATCTGTTTGTATATTTTTTGACATTTCGTTGGCCATTATAGGACATTTTTCTGCTCACTGTACACAGTTCTTAACAAACATACTCATGATCATTTGTGCAATTCGAGTTTTACGCAATTAGTGATACAATTAACTACTAGTTGTTCAATTTATTAGTTTACTTATTGTGTGATAAATTGTGGTCAATTAAGGACTTAATTGCGAAAAATGCCCTAATTGCGCAATTAAGAGGTATGTCTGAACATGGTATTAAACAGCGAAGCCTTTACAATTTTTAACAGTGGGCTTAGGCCGTAGTCTTTCACTTTTACTAGTCATTTACTTTCACATTTTGTTGTAACACTTCTAAGAAGTCTCGACTGTTCCATGTGCTTTCAGTAATTTAAGGTTATCAGCTCCTGAAGTTGACATACAGTCGCTTATCGTTAAAGATATACCTCCTTACAGTACCACAAAAAATTATGCGGACGCCGATGAGCTATTCTAGTTTCTGGATCTTGAAATAAAATTCCCAAAATCGCAACCAAAAAATATTTTTTTTTTGAATAGTAAAACAATAACTTTTGAACTTAAATGAAAGTGTTATTAAATATATCGTTACCTAAAATGCAAAAGAACATATTATCATTTTAAAAAAGAAAGTACTTCTACTATTAATGCAACATTTTCAAATCTGGAGTAAAATGAAACCGTTTGGTTTTCATCTAAACTTGAGAATTTTGTATCAATTTCGCAATTAGTTGCCATTTTGTAAAATTTCTGGCTTTTTAATCTAAAGCTGAATCCTGAAGCTGACATACAGTTCCTTATCAATAAAGATATACCTGCTTACAGTACCACAAAAAATTTTGTGGACTCCGCTCAGCTATTCTTCTTTGTGGAACCTTAAATAAAATTTCTAAAACCACAACAAGAAATTATATATATCTTGAATAGCAAAACAATAACTTTTGCACTTAAATAAAATTTTATTTTAATATATCGTTACCTAAAATGCAAAAGATCGTATTAATATTTATAAAAAGCTTAAAGAAGAAACAAAAAATGGTGTAAAATGGAAACTATTTCGAATATTAAAGCGAAACCGTTTGATTTTAATCTAGACTTGAAGATTTTGTTTCAATTTTGCAATTAATTGACAAGTTTTTTGTTTCCAATCTAAACTTTTTTAAAATGATAAGCCCTTAGCGTTTTAGTTAACGATATTATCAAATGCCTGTTTTTATATATTAAAAAAACTTCGTTTGGTTTCCATTTTGTTTCAATATAAATAAAAAGTTCCAAATGGAAATATTGATTTTATTTACAAAATTTACAAAGCCAGAAAATATCTAAAGCAACCGCATGTATACTAAATTTTGACTCCGACTGTATTGCAATTCAGGATTTGATTGAGTGAAGTGTTTTGGAAAAAGTGTTGCTTAAACTTTGACAGTCGTGTAACACAAGTTTTCATAATAATTTTGTGGTGGCTTTGCAGCCTAACAAATTGTGGCACAACATTTTATGTTGTATTTTTCTATATAATTTCATAAAGCGATTGAAATTTGTTTCCTGTTGCTACGAATTGGACAGAATTAATTTCTTAATTACAAAGCAAAAGTTTCATAATTCAAGTAATTTTTTAATTTCTTCATAATGTGGCGGAAAAATGTGGATTGAAATGAGAACAAAAAATTAACATGACAGTTGACAGTTGAGGGTAAACATTTTCAAAGAAAAAAAAAAAAACAACAACAATTTTATAAAAAAGCAATAAGAAAACAAATAGAAATTATTTGACAGCAACTGACTGCATTATGATGAAAATTCTATCTCTTCTCAATTGTTCCCTCAATCCCATAGCCTCCTGAGTGCCGGGCTCAGTTATAAAAAATATGTCTGATCACGGCAGGACCCTACGGAAATATTGCCATCAATTTGCCACTGAGTACAAATACGGGTCATAGTTAACAAAAATTTTTATATTTTGAACATTTTGAGTGGCGCCAGATATTGAAAGTTCTACGCTCCTGTTGTTATAAAGGATGTTTTTTATAGAGTGATATAACTTTGAATTGGCATCACTGCTCTGTTTGCCAACGCATTTAAGAGCTGATAGTTGCTTTTTATTTAGTTTGCTTTGACATTTTATTATGGATCGACTTACACCAGAGCATCACGTGCAAATTGTGGAAATCTTTAATAAAAATAATGGTTCTGTTTGTCCATTAAAAATTTTATTTTCCGATGAAGCCCATTTTTGGTTGAATGGGCACGTAAATAAACAGAATTGTCGCATTTGGAGTGAGGAGAATCCACAAAATTTTGTCAACACACCATTCCATCCACAGAAAACGACTGTTTGGTGCGCTTTAGGGGCTGGCGGAGCCATTGCCCCATATGTCTTCAGAAACGATAAAGGTCAAAATGTTACTGTTTGTGAAAACTGGTGTTCCAGATTGCGCCTTGTACGCGCCAGCCGTGGCGGCCACATGCCCAAAATTATATTTAAACATTAATGTCATAAAATTTTCTATTCAATAAGGACCGTTTTATTGATATTAAAAATATATTTTTACGTTTTATTATGATTTAAACTTGTATCACTCTATAAAAAACAGCCTTTATTAAATTTTAGGAGTGTAAAATGCTGCTCAAACATTTATTTCTATAGTTAAACAATAGGTCGACTTTTAAGTATCTTAAAACTTTTGTATTAATTTGGCATGAACAAAAGTCGTAGTGGGTCTTAAGCCCAAAAGTATTTCTATACATGAGCATGCGTGCAGGCTGCTTAAAAACACTCACGTGCTTAAGTCAAGGGTATTTTAAGGAACTGCCGCCCTTCTTTAAAAACTAATAAATTATTTCAATTTCTTTGGTTCCATGATTTTATTGCGAAATAGAGAAAACAAAATTTGTAAATTTCTTCAACTTATTTTTCCGATTTAATTCCATTAAACAAATAAATCTGTAAAATATTTATGGCCACAACAGAACTGAGCAAATAAATTATGATATTTAAGTTGAGCGTGAAAAGTAGAACAGTGATTTATCCGATAAGTTATTTCTTCTAAAACTTGCGCACTTAAATAAAATCGACTATTTTGAATAGAATCTTTTCGATAAATCATTTCCCTCAAACACATTTTAGTAGACATATTTTTGCTCAAACACTCGTATTTACTACTACAACAACAAGTTGTTGTTGCTGTTGTTTTTGCTGTGCTGAGGAAGAAACATAAAATGTTGGATGTGCTGAAAAGTGATAATTTTATTTTCCGCAAGACTTTAAGTGTTCATAACACTGACCATATTTTCTTGGTCAAGTGTCTAAAACACACAGGCACACACACACACACACACACACACACATGCTCTTTTCCGCTGGCAGTTCAGGCCATAAACATTTCCTCAAGAGTCAGTTGTGTGTACGAGCACTTCATTTAGCGTGTGTGACCGGAAGTTTTCATACTTACGGACTGAATTATTACTTGGACTTTTTTTTTCTTTCTTTTTAACACAACAGTTTTTCCAATTGGATGGAATACAGGGTGTTGTTAGGGGCTCAAAGTCATTGATGCACTGTAAGAAATTTTAGCTTCAAATAGAAACACATATTTTTAAATGGTTTACAAAAATGCTGGCCATAATCTTGCTCAAGTGCAAGCAGTTAAGAATCTCATGCTTCTTGTGGTCGTGAACGTGTGAAGCAAAATTAAAATATGTGTTCATGGCAACATGTTTCCGATTTTCACTCATACTTCCAGTGATTTTTTTCGATAGACTTTTCATGCTAATTTATGTTGACTTCTTTTCTAGAAAAGAGTGCAACATTTTTCACACTTCTTAACCGAAGGCGGCAACATTTTGGAAATTGCAAATTAAGAATTTATTAAAAACTAATCCACCAATCGATTTCGAAACTTCTCTAACCTGCCACTTTTTAGAAAAATAGTGCAAAACTTTATACATTTTCCAGAAAAGAACACGTCGTTAATATTAAATTATTGAAAATTGATGATCTTCTTTTACTCAATTTATAGTACAAAAAAGTCTTTATAAAAAGTCTTAAGAAAAACGATGTTTTAAAACTTTCATTTATCAAGAAATATCCCCCCTCAAGAGCGATCGATGTGATTATTAAAGAGGAAAAAATAAAAGTTGTTTCCCGAAGAATGTTATAAATCTTGAAATAGAGACACTTTTTTGAGGAAAAAAATTTAAAAAGCGAAAGGAAAATTTAAAACTTTTAAATATCGTGAAATTATTGGTTTCGTACCCCTTTTTGCGAAAATATATTTCATTCAGATGTAGTGATGACTTTTCAAAATTAGTCAAGAATGTGTTCTAGGAAATTAAAACGTCGAGGTTTAATGTTCTCATCAAACTCGATTTTCGCGAAACAAGGTGAAACTAAACTTCCCCATTTTTTTTAATTTAAATTCCACTAGCGGGAAATTAAAAATTCTTGTGGAAAAAGGAGTGATTTATATTAAAGTAAGCAGTGTGATTCAAGCAAAAAGTGATGACCCTTTTCAAAGGATGAAAATTAGCACGTCTTCCATTCGCCTTTGCGCGATTGTGGTCGGCTTCGGTGAGTCACCTACATGGAAGTGTACTTGTACTTATTAACCCTCTTGAAAATATAAGCTTTTTATCCATAAAACTCCGACTTACTGCCTGCTCAACGATGTCGCAAGTTATCGTACGATCGTCCAAATATCATAAAAAAAACAAACGACAACTTGCGACTTCGTTGAACAGGCAGTTGCAACCGCCACCAAACTCTGAGGAATTCTTCTATGAAAATATCTTCATACATTTTTTTCATTAACTACCGAATCATAATTCGGAATAACTTGTGGTATTCAGATTTTTTAAGGTTTTGATTTATATAAAACTCATGATATTCAACAAATTAAATTGCTTTTTTTCATTTCTTGCCACTGTGTAGTGTTTTTTTAACAAATATTCTGTGCATCAAAAGTTAGTGAAAGTCTTCAGTTTGTGAAACAGAATTTCCATAACTTGCTGAACATGGGAAATCTTTAAAATTGAAAATGATTTCAACCAACTATTGCGAACAATCGCTCACATTTGATTCCCTTGCGAACTCCTTAAACTTTTGCACTCAACAATTTGATGAAAATTAATTTATGTGACGTCAGCACAATAGTTTTATTGTTTATTAAAACGATTCTACATAAATAATCGTGGCATATTCAGTGGTTTTGCTGGCATTCGATGCAAATAAATAGTTTCTCTTTATTAAAAATATTATTTAAAATTTATCTGATCAAAAAACAAAAAAAAAAAAGAAAAGATTTTCGCATTATTTCAAATGAAGTGTGTATTTTCATATTTAACTGTTATTTCGATTATTTTATAGTTGAATAAATTACAGTCCATACAATTGATGTTTCCTGATGGATTTGCTTTTCTCTTTGGTTTTGTTTTATGCATTTTTTAAATCCTTTTTCTTTTTTCTTTTGTTGTTGCTGTTGTTGTTTTGTTATATTCGATATTATTGTGGTTGCGAAGCCTGCAACAATTGTGTGGCTTATATTCGCTAAAATTGCTAATGATAAAATGGAACGTATTACTATGGCCGGCTATTGCAACTGTATTTAATATTTGCATCTGCACACACACACACACATGCGCACTCAAATGCATATATGCACTTATATATATGAAACTTTAACTATATATTTGTGTGTATATAAGCGTTACCATGGGCTAATAGTACACAGCGGTCAAAAAACTGATGATGCTGATGATACCAACGACCGCAACATCATTATTCACTTAACGCCAAAAATACAAAATGTTAAAATTCATACACACACACACAGACACACACACACACACACTGCTTACACACTTGACATACAGTAGAGTTCGAAACAGTTGCAGTTTATATAGTTTTCTACAGATTTATTGTGTTTAATTGTTGAAAATTTCGTAATTCAAAAATTGTATTTTATAAATTATAAAATTAAAATTCTGTTACAGCAATCGAAATTGGTCGGAATTATTATGTTTCATTATTGCAAAGTTGGAATTAAAAAATTGTATTTTATAAGTTATAACAATAAAATTCTGTGGCTAAATTACCGCATTGGAAATTAGTTGGATTCTCGATAATTTGCCATGTGCTCAATCATCTGAAATGAACATTAAAAAGCAACGTGTAGCGCCCTTCTTCGTCCTTAATGTATCAGAAGTTCAATGGCGAAACAAAAAGTAAAATTCACAGCAAATTTCCTATCTTCCAATCTATGCTCATCTGCCCTCTTAACACCACCTCCTCTCCTTTCTATTTCCGGCACAATACACTGCACATGTGGGCGGTCATCCCTGACCTGCTTAACAAAACACACACACACTTTAAAAAACCTCCCTATAATATTACCTGCATTCTTTTGGCTACTGAAAACCGTAAATCATTTCCAATTGCAACTAATTTTGAGCGCCACTGTACCTCCAGGAAACAAAAATCATTATCCTACCAATAGTTATGAGCATTTACTTGCAATCACTTTTACGTATAAAAAGCTAAAAACGGCCGATACCAGTGAACAATCTTTTTTTTTTGCTGCGTTGTTGGCTGGAAGTATAAAAAGATGGTTTTAAATCTACAGGCTTACCAGCCATAATGCATTGGCAAAGTCGCTGTGATATTGTTGCTGCTCTCACTGATAAGGATAATGACGACTGTACACTTTCATAGAAAATCTATGGAAACATGAGAAATACGAACAAAATCCTTTTAGACTTTTTTTGATTTCTTTTTGCTTTTGATGCCCTACAAAAACATTTTACAGATAAAATCAGGGAGGTGGTGTTGTGGCAGAAATATTGTGAAATCAATTTTGTATATATCCGTACACTTCTATTAATATATAGTACCGAATGATATAAAATATTGAAGAAAAATTGTTTTTCTCATATACTGCTGCAGGATATTAAAATACCATGGGAAGTGGATTGCTTCAAAACTATACCCGAAGATATAATATCTTGAATTTTCGTAGCGGGAAGATAAAAAATCTATAAATTAATATGAAACTTGATCAGATCCTTGGTCAGATTCTTGATCAGATAATTGATCAGATCCTTGTTCAGATCCATGATCAGATCCTTGTTCAGAACCTTGATCAGATACTTAATCAGATTCTTGATCAGATACTTAATCAGATCCTGGAGCAGATACTTGATCAGATCCTTGTTCAGATTCTTGATCAGATCCTTGATCAGATCCTTAAGCAGATCCTTGATCAGATTCTTGATCAGATCCTTGCTCAGATCCTTGATCAGATCCTTGATCAGATCCTTGGACAGGTCCTTGATCAGATCCTTGATCAGATCCTTGGACAGGTCCTTGATCAGATCCTTGGACAGGTCCTTGATCAGATCCTGGATCAGATCCTCGATCAGATCCTGGATCAGATCCTTGATCAGATCCTGGATCAGATCCTTGATCAGATCCTGGATCAGATCCTTGGTCAGATCCTGGATCAGATCCTTGATCAGATCCTTGATCAGATCCTGGATCAGATCCTTGATCAGATACTTGATCAGGTCCTGGATCAGATCCTTGATCAGATACTTGATCAAATCCTTGATCAAATCCCTGATCAGGTCCCTGATCAGCTCCTAGCTCAGATCCTCGAACAGACCCTTGAGAATATAAATTTTTAAACTTTTACTAACGACACTTTGTTTTGCCATTTTTGGCACTGGTGGTGTTGCGCTGAGTTCCAAAATAGACTCCATAATCTGCTTCAAAAGTCGCAACTATAAAGTGATTTTATCGCCTGCTCATTTTTAAAATTATATTTTGGTATTCTGCTCAGATATTGTTATCTTTGCTAAGGAATTAAGGATATATGGGACATGCGAGTGTTAAATAATTAAAATGGAGTTTTTTTATTTTAGCGTCAGCATATCGCAGACTCAGCTGCCTTATATTTAAAGTATTAAATAACAAAAAAGTTAAAATTTCAAATTAGTTTGCAACTTTTGAGATAACTCATTGGAAATGTGTTAGTTTGTAACTTAAGACTTGAGCTCATTTGCAAAAGCGCATGAAAATAAATTAGAATTTCAAATCTTCCCGGCATGAGTTTCCCAGGAATTGCACGTAATT
This sequence comes from Linnaemya vulpina, assembly GCA_963675445.1. Classification (NCBI taxonomy): domain Eukaryota; kingdom Metazoa; phylum Arthropoda; class Insecta; order Diptera; family Tachinidae; genus Linnaemya; species Linnaemya vulpina. The sequence continues at coordinate 26,207,799 of OY776278.1, forward strand.
GAAATTGAATTTTAATAAATTAAGATCTCAAATCTACCCGCATGAATATCCAAGAAATTGCATAATTTTTGCTGAAGAAATTTCGTACAAATCCTGCAGCCTTTGAAAATGCGACACTGTAGGGTCCTCATATTTCCATCCTTAACCCAATACCTTCCACCTAAATTACTTATACTTTCATAATTCATCATGGCGATGAAAATATAAATTGTGGTTGTAATGTAACGGCTAAGAAACAGCAGCAACAAAAAATGCTGCTTTTGTATGATACGGCACGCTTTGTTCCGCTGATGTATTCCGCTGCTGTCAGTCGTGACTGGCTAAATGAATCATGAATTTTCATTAATTCTCAGGGTGGAATGTGGTGTCCAAATTGTTTGTAGACCTCTGCGAAACGTTAGTTAAGTGAGGACAAAGTATACTCGCTCATAGAGTCCATCCTGCAAAGGTCTGTCTGTGTGTCGGAATTAATAGAAAAAATGATACTAAAACGAAGGATATGAAGGCATGTTCGATGTTGTCTTTGATTGTTGCATCAACTTCTTTCTTTGGAATTATAGGGCGACTGTTGTTTATTGGCTGGCGTACGGCTGAACTTAAATTTATGTTCGTTAATGCAGCAGTTTTGCTTTTATTCATTTATTTAAATAAAAAATTTGGTAAAGGATGTTGTGGGTTTTATTTTCTTGATAATGAGCGTTGGCTTTTATTAAATAAATGAATTAATTTTCTTTAGTCGAAACAACGTATTTATAAATATGATTTTTCTTTTTCTGGTATCTGATTTCTATTCTTTTTCTATTTCTGCTTCGGTTCCTGCGAAACCTTTCGCTTAATATTCATTTTAGGGTCCTTAAAATATTTATGGTCCTTCGAACATTTTATGCTTTAGTGCTAGAAATATTATTCATTAAAGTTTTTTAGTTTATAATTATAATTAATGAGCCTTTTTTTAGGACAATCTCTGGAGCTTAAAACACAAAATTTTGATTCTTATTTCGATATTAAATTTTTCTTGGACTGAAATTTAAAAGGAGAGTCTAAAAAGATGCAGACATATTCAACTAAACCGTCTATAAAATGATAATAAATATAAAATAAACCTGATTAATTTAGATGAAAGTGTAGCGTCTTTCGAAAACAGCTGCTCTGCTCTACTGTGTTAAATGAATATTTAAAAACTGTTCTCGACTTTCCCTGATACTTTGCAATATTTATCATGTTCTTCTGTATTAAAAACCACTTTTCGAAAAATTAGCCTATTAATATTAAATTTAATATGACGTAATTTAATATCACGTAATTCAATATGACGTACATTAATATAACGTAAAAATTACTTGGATGGAAAATGACAGAGATCCATACAATTCTGAATAAATTTTTAAAAATTCCATTATTAAAATATTTTGGTATTTCTGTTGTAGTTTTCTTATTTTTCATTAAAATTATTTGATTTTAATTTTTGGAAATTTTTAAGACCAGCCTGGGGCTTTGAGGTGACTTAAAAAGTTTGACGATTATATTCTTGCTGGGTTGAGGAAGCAGGTCTTAAACTTCATATTTGCTGTAAGAATCGCTGGGGTTTCAAGCGCTGTGGCTCCTCTAATAACAAATATTTTTAAAAGTTATATAATAGTTATAAATATGAAGTAAAAACTTTCATAGTTAAAAAAATTGCACTACTCTTTTCTGAAAAAGACGTGAAAATTTTATGTTTTTGAAAATTTTAACTGGAACTGCTTGTCGTGTTTGAGAAAGTATTGCTTTTTTAAATTTCTTTAATCTATAAAAAATAAGTTTTTGCTCGTCTTATAAGATTTGACTGCTGCTCTATCCGACAAACAGTTGACCAAAATATACAAAACAAGTTAAAACTGAATCTATTTTAGACGAGTACGATCTAAAATATAAGCAAAAAGCCATCAGGCGGAACTGTAAGCGGAAAAGCAGGCGTTAATTAGCTCTTGTATATTCAAAACTGCCTGCAATAAAACGTATTTATTACATCAGAACCACAATGGGTATCAGGAGACCAACTTTCGAAATTCGTAACTTCATTCTTATTAAATATATCAAATCTAAACTTTAGACTTTAACTCTACCCCACCATCAACTGCATTTCCAAAATCTCTCATTATGCAAAAGCCTATTGTTACCCGTTGAGCTTTTCCAAAATGCAGGATCTAATTTTTAAGCAGATTCATTGATCGATCCCACAAACTACTCAGTTCTTGACATTTAAAAACCACTGGGACTACGGCAAGCTGAATAACAGCCGGTTAACTCGTTCATGAGAAATCGTGAAGGAAAATCTTGGAAAAAAATTATTTTCTTTGAAAAATTTCGAAATTATGATTAACTGATTTGTTAATCTTCTCGATTCTTTTAAGGTAATCGAAATCATCGATCACGTGGCAATCGGTTGATGTTAAAATTAAAATAATCGTGGTTTTGCTCGAAGAGTTCAAGAGCATGGAAGGGCAGCAAGACCAGGTTACGAACGCTTTGCGGCTAAAAATAACGAAGTTACTGTGCTGTCCTTTAGAGTCAAACTTTTGCCATTTTTATTTCATTTACTATTACATGTTTAAAATGCATTGAAGTTTAGAATATATTTCATGATCCGGCCCATTGTGACACACAATTTATGGGATCATAACTTTGATTTACATGCCGTCTATTATGAGGCATCTAACAACAATTTATATTTTCTCGGGCGTAACGATACGATGGTAAAGTCTTAGAATGTAACACATCTCTGCAAACTCCTCTTCTTTGGTCATGTGACGCTACTCCAGCTGTTGTTCCCTTGCACAATGACGCACTCCTGATCGTGTATTTTTAGTCGTGTGCATGAAATAATAAAAAAGAACGGAGTGAAAAATATGCAATTAGTTAAGTTCCATTAAATACGTGCGGGATTTTAAAACACTTTGCTGGTATTTGTGGCAAACACCATTTCAGCCATTATTACTAATACAACCGAAGCCATCTGTGCAGCAGCTGTACTGAAACGTAGCAGCATGCAACCATAAGGAAAAAGGCAAATGCAAACGCCTTCCGTGGTCAATTGCAATGGCGAAAAAACAAACGCTATTTTTCATAATAAAATAAATTTCATCAGCATCAAATTTATTGCAGAGACAATTTATTAGGACATATTTTTCTCAAAGAAAATAAATAAGGAATTATTGCGATAGTTTCAGTTAGTAAAAGTTAAATAGAAACTTTAAATACAAGTTAATACTTTTGCATTTGTAACTCTGAATGCTTCTTTTTCAATTGAGAAACTGTTAATTGGAAGTCAGATTGGAAATATATAATTTAGACAACATCCGCTGTAACTTGGAAAGCGAAAATTTTATGTATTTTTCTTAATAAATTTTAAAATCAAGAATGACAAAAAATTATTGACCGATTGTCACTACAGGCATGGCTTTTTTCCTTAAATAGATAATTAAAAAAATATAGTATTTATAATATTTATTTTAAACAATTTGTAACGAACTATTTAAAGTTCTATTAAATTCAATTTTATAGATCAACTGTTCGAAAAATAGTTTTAATTCAGAAAAAACAGACATAATAAATATATTAAATCACCAGTGAAACTCAACATGAGTTTTATATATTCTACTTACACAACAGAGCAGCATAGCTGTTTTCGAAAGCCGCTACACTTTAAGAACAATTGAATATTAAGCGTATTAAGGCATCAATAGGCATTTGAACTGAATAAAAAATGTCGAGACATGTCACACCGACACACAGTAAACTGTCTAGTGGAAAAAAATTAAAATAAAAAAAGACTTTCGAATTTATCAATAAATATAAAACATATAAGATGAAAGCTGACACTCCCACGATTCCAGAGCTGTTTTGTTTTTTCATGTGCGTTACATATATAAAAAGTTACACGGCTTTAAAGTCGAGTTATTTTCATAATTGTTTTCTCAACCTTTAAATAACAAAAAATGGGTTTGGAAAAATTAATATAAAAAATTCATTTTCCAATAAAAATGAACGCAATTATTTTTATTTTATTCAGAAATGTAGCAGAAAAAATAAAAAAAATCCTAATATTCAAATATTTCTAGCAACACTGTGAGAAAAATTGTGAAGAAATTAGTCAAAATATGTACTCAAAAAAATAGTCAGCTTCGTTGGACCCGAAAAACTAGGCACATCACTAAACGACTTTTATGCATCAGTAACCTTATTTTCTGTTATATATACCGAAATATGTCTAAGAAGGCTTAGGTGTTTTCTAAGCCAACTTTTGAAATACCATGATTTTAAATATCATCCATATTTGATATTTTTATTAAAATTATCAGTTGATATTTTTAATATTTGCCTTAAGCCAAAGAATACCACGTAGGATGACTCTAACACATATAAAACTTTATTCTCACATATTTGGACACCATGTGAAACCAACCGTTTATTAATACAAATACGTACTTAAAATAAAAATAAAAAGTACAAAAAAATAATATATAAAAAAATAAAAGTATTTCTAAATATAATATGAAATTTATTTGTTGGGTGGTTAAGCAATGTCTATATGCATTTCATTGGCGCTTCATTGTCAAAAAATTAGTTTATTAACAATTCAATTGAGATTTTATTTTTCATTTTGCCTTATAAATACTTTCATTGTTATCCAAGGGATTTCTAATTGTATAAAGGTATAGAAAAATAAAATAGAGTCGTATCGAATAAAAGTTGTTTGTTGGGTTTGGTTTGTATAAGTTTCATAGCCTGCTACACTTATTATAATGTGATTTTTTGAAATTGTTTGTGAATTTTTATAGTTAATTTATTTAACATAATTCTCAGATGGTTTTTGAAAGTCTTTTAAGAAGTTGAGAAGTTTGAAACTTTGCAAAACTGTGGTTGAAGTCTACTGACGATTTGGTAAGAAGCGCCAATGAAATGCATATAGACATTGCTTAACCACCCAACAAATGAATTTCATATTATAATAGTACAATGACAATATGTCAAAAAATTAGTTTATTAACGATTTCTAAATATGTTAATTCATTTTTGAAAATTGTAGGCCAAGAAAGATGTGTGCCAATAATATCCTTAAACTACCATAACTCCCTCGACTTTTGTCCACTTTTACCATGGGGGACCGTTCACTGAGCGACATTGTCTTATTTAAATTTAGAAATAGGATCATTTTAATAAAACAATATTTATTTTAATGCAATAAATGTTTCTTCGCAGAGCTGCCGATTATACTTACACGTTCAAAGCATGTTAACCAGTTAATATTCTACTTACAAACAGCTAATAAATATGTGAAGTTACGACCACATTTGACAAATATTTGTTTGGAGAAATGCAACCACTATATACTAATGAAAAATATTTTGATTTTGGTGCCTTTTTATTAAATTAAACAGGTTCACATATAAACTTTTAGAAAAAGTTACAGAATACAATATTATTTGAAACTGTTTAATTAAATGAATACCAGTCTGAATTCAAGGTTCTTTATAAGTATTTAGTGGTTACGCTTTTTTGGAAGAACATTTCATAAGTGCGAATGCAGCTTAACTTAGTGAAACATACAAAATAATTGACAAAAAATTTTTAAAATACTTAAATTTTTTATATATTTATTTTTGCATATTTAAATTTATTAATCATTCACTTATTATTATTATATTTATTTTCGTTTTAGGTGTGCAGTCAAGTGCAAGTGAATAATAAAATGGGCAACATGTCAAAAAAAAAAAAATAAAATAAAATAAAAAATAAATTAAAATTTTAAATAAATAAAAATTTAAAATAAATAAAAATTTCAAATAAAATAAAAATAAATATAATAAAATAACATGAAAAGTTTTTGACCCTAAAGAACAGTAACTTCGTTAATTTTAGCCGCAAAGCTTTCGTAACCTGGTTTTGAACTCTTCGATCAAAACCACGATTATTTTAATTTTAACAACAATCGATTGCCACGTGATCGATGATTTCGATTACCTTAAAAGAATCGAGAAGATTAACAAATCAGTTAATCATAATTTCGATATTTTTCAAAGAAAAAATTTTTTTTCCAAGATTTTCCTTCACGATTTCTCATGAACGAGTTAACCGGCTGTTATTCAGCTTGCGGTAGTCCCAGTGGTTTTTAAATGTCAAGAGCTGAGTAGTTTGTGGAATCGATCAATGAATCTGCTTAAAAATTTTTCTAAAAAGCCACTTTAAAAATTGTTTCTTCTTGGTTAGTTTATTTTTTTTTTAAATCTTGAAAAACATCTATTTGAGTCGGTTCAAAGTTACAGTTGAAGAATGCCTTTAAGAACTTTAAGAATTTGGGTTGATTCGGTTCAGCATTTCAAAAGTTATAAGCCGATCACATACTTACAAACGTAAAGATCTGATGAGAATTCCATTTTTTCTATACGGGTTAAGACCAACTACTTCCTGATTTTTTAATATATATAATTTTCCTAGTGGCAAGGTTTTTTTAAATTTCAGAATGTCCATTTTCAACTATTTTATACGATTTTTATTAGCTTGTACGTATTGGACTTCCAAGCGTACACTAGAAGCTTGTTGGTCTGGTTGATGTTCTTATCTTCTCACAATGTGTAAGTATTTTTACAGGCTTTCGAATCACACAAAATAATATTTAAAAAGTTAAAAATAAATTTTAAAACAAATTCAGTTGCCACACATTTTGATCTAATTTCAAAAATGAAATCTTCAAATATATTAAAAAATTATCTCGCTCACTGTTTCATCAGTTGTTTCGAAACATGACGACAGAATAGAGCCAATCAAGTGAGTGGTTTCTTTAAAGCTTTTCGCGGTGGGTGAATTTGCAAAAAATAAAGATATAGATTTTTTTCAAAAAGTTGCTTAAAACACTGTAAAGTCCGACATTTAGGCTTGGGGGAATTAATTGGGGACTTTCTTCAGCAATTAAAAAATAATTTCAAATTATTGAATACGTCAAATATTTAAAATCTCGTTATAAATTTGAGAATTTAAAAAATCAATTGCAATAATAAAAAAGTTGTGTTATTTTTGTGAAAATTCGTTTTTGACATGTTGCTGAATGTGATGTGAAAATACGTGTGAAAATAAATATAAAGAAACGGTGGCGAAGGACACTGACGACGGAGTGGTGCAGCTTAAGAAAACAGGTGAGTGTTACTTCTATCTTTAACATTGGATTGTCTTAGTTTCTTATTTATTATCCTGATATATACACTGAAAATAAAATGTAGAATTGGCACAGATTCCATTAAATCAATTGCACAAGAATTAATTAATGTGCGGATCACTTAAGTTGTGCTTAAAGTTGTCGTATTTAATTAAATTTTTTATATTTGGATTGAGAATTTCATACCGGTTTGGGGACTCCAGGACTAGCGAAAGCTGTGGTTTTAAGCTTAATCATAAAAATTATTGCATGTTCCTAAGTTTTAAATAAATATTGCAAATCGGTTCAGCGTGAATCGAGGCCTTAGTGTACTAGGAAAAATTGTGATATTAAAGCCTAAAAAAATAATTCTAAAACTTAAACTCAAACAATTCAACCGCGACTAGTTCCTTTTGCCACATCCCTCTTTCGGTTGAGTTTCCATTAATTGAAAAAAAAACATCATACACACGCACACACACACACATACACAAACATCTAATGGACATTTCACGAGGAGAGATTTATTTTAATCTTTCACAAAAGGCTCTTTCATTTGAATTTGTGTGTGTGTGTGTGTGTGTGTGTTGAATGAATGTTGTTAACGTGTTGTATGCAGAAATATTATGAAGGTGAATGCAAATATTTAGACTTTTAGTGAAATTTTAGTTTATGTTTATTTATTTTTGAAACGGCCATTGAACTTTACGAAAACCTAAAAAAAATAAAATAAAATAGATGGAATAAAATGCTCTTCATACTTCCATAGAAATGAAATAAATCTAAATCTAAATGGCGTAGAGCAGTTGCAGTTGCAGTTGCAAAACAGATTTGCATTAGTGATAAATGCGCCCAAATATATGGGACTTACAACCAAAAACATTTAGATACTTGCACTACACCTGTCGCTGTATCTGTTTGTATCGACAATTGTAAATTTGTTTCCATGAATAAGTACCTGTACTTCTGGCCGGTTTTATTAATATATTTGGGTCAGCACAACAACTAAATACTCGCAGTTGGTTTTTATTCAAATTCGGTTGCAGGGGTTTTATGTTTTCATGCTTTTTATCTTTTATTTTGTTTTCTTTTCGAATAAGCTGGATTTGCTATCAGCTGTACAATTGTCGCTGGTTAGATTGGACAGATTTTTGGAATAAATTTGTATAGAGATCACATCTGAACTGTGGCATGGTTGAATTAACAATATTATGTTTCTGGTAGTTATTTAAAAGTTAGGTCGCCTTTGGTTAAGTAGTTGCTCAAGAAAATGTAACCACATATTAAATGTAAAGACATATTAACTCAAAGTGCGGTCACACTTGGCAAATATTTGCCCCAAACGGAGTAACCACTAAATACTGATGCAAAATACTTTAATTCTGGGACAGTTTTCAATAATATTGGACACAATGAACTTCTCTATTATTTATACATGAAACTTTTTGAGTTGACAAACACTTATCTGAATCAAATATATTTAGGGGTCACGCTTTCTTAGGGAAATATTGTCTTCGGAGAAGTATTTATTGAGTTAAACAGTTGCCTTTAAAATTGGGTTCTGACTGTTGGTTGTGTATGAGATTGGTTTACTTAAGAAGCCCTTGACTAAATCAAAATATCTGTTTTCAGTGTTTAGTGGTCACGCCTTTTTAAGTAAATATTTGCCAAGATTGACTGTACCTTAAGTATGGGTTGAACAATCGATTATTGTATTTGAATTTCCTCCGCTTCATTTGGAGTACGATGAAGAATTTTATGTTCCTGATATCGCATCGTTACATTAACGATATTTATAAAAAACAAGACGATTCGGTGGAGTTTAGATATATTATTTTGCTAAAAAATTCTTATTAATTAATAATTAATTAATTAATAATTAATTAATTAATAATTTATTAATTTCATAGGCCAATTGTTTAAAAATTATTTTGAATTCAGAAGGACATGATAAATGTCCTTTATATACCACAGCACACGGAAGAGTCATCATGAGTTTTATAGATTCAACTTGATCAGCAGAGCAGAACAGCTGTTTTCGAAAGCCGCTACACTTTCATTGTCAGTACTCACGTGTTTATTGATATATTATCACTTGTTGGCTAAATTTGTTGAATGTGATAACAGTTTCTATTTGCACCAATTTTATTATGAAAAAGAATACGAGAACTGTATAAAATTTAACACACTTTTATTAAGCCTTTGTAACGCCTTTTGATTTTTTTTCTCTATGTTTTATTTTTCTGCATTTCTAATTAGTGTAAGTTTTGATTAGTTTATGTAGAGTACTCAAACTGTTAAGCGTGAATCAGTTAGTCGATTAATTATTATTCGGTTAATTGTTCGAATAACTAAAAATTGGCCTTTTTCGATTAATAATTTAATCAACTAATTTCTGTCTATTAAGCGAGTAACCGTGGTAAAAAACTTTCCTTTTCTGTTGATTTTCAAACATATTTTCTATGAATTTGATTATTTGTTCCATCTCCTATACAAAAGGTAAATGATGTACAATCATTATAATCGTTGGATATGGTTAGAAACTAGTTCAGTGTAACTTTTGATGTTCCAGTGATGTTTTTTCGTCAAAATTTTAAAATAATGAAAAACAAAAGTGTTTTAATATATTTATACTAATTAATTTAATCGACTAATAACAAACTAAACGAATAATAGTTGATTAGCTTAAAATATCGAATAAGTATTCCAGCGATTAATCGATTAAAATAGGAAACCGAATAATTTAATATATTAGCGTGATTAACCCTGCTCTTAAACGTAACCCTCAAACAAGTAGTGAAACGTTTAATCGATTAAAATAAAAATCCGAATAATTGAATTCTTTATTATTTATTAGTTCGACACACAGATTATAAGTTGTCGCCTGCGTGCTTAGCCCTGCTGTTAAAAGTAACTCTCGAATAAGCAGTGAAGCAATTAATCGATTAAAATAAAAGACAGAATAATTGATATATATCAGTTCGACACACAAATTGTAAGTTATCGCCTACGTGCTTCACCTTGTTGTTAAACGTAACCCTCAAAAAAGTAGTGAAGCGTTTAATCGATTAAAGTAAAAACCCGAATAATATATTACTCTATTATATATCAGTTATATTTTTATAGATTGTGAGTTAAGGCCTACATGCTTAAGCAGTGTTCGGAAAAACTTAAGGTAGCTTTCTTTCAGAAGGCTATCGTCTGTCTTAGGCTAGCAACTTACATCCGTTGCTTTGGTCACTTTGGGTTACGCTGGAGCAGTAATGCTACCCTAACGATTGCCCCCTATCATGTCGAACCGTCTTTTTGCTCTTAAAAAGGAAAATTATTAAATGGTTGTGTTAGTTGTTGTCGTTCTGGCTTAATGACGGAGCCATAGCACTAGTCGTCCTACATTGTGGCCAGCGATTGACACTATCGTGTACAAAACAGCGCAATACAGCTCTTTCCTTTTTCGGTACTGCACCGAAAAATTGTCGGCGAGGTAGGAAGTGAAATGGTTCCAACAAATTCTATATCTTTTAATCCTTCTTCGACTGTCCTCTCAACACCGCCACTAAACAGTTATAAGCCTCAAGCTCAGCCGTTTTCCACGTACTTCTTTTTTAAGGAATTGTATACTATTCCCTTGAATATTAGCAAGTTAGCCCCTACTCTTCTCAACAAATAAATTGTTTTAAGTTAAAGTTTGTTTAAAATATAATTTCTAAAAACTACATTTTTTATTTATCCTGAATGCCTGTTTTTTGAGTCCCTGTTCTTCTATTTCTATTATTTAAACCATTAGATTTATGCATGTGGGTGTAGGTTTACATGTTTGGAATGCCATAAATGGTTTTATGTTTACACATCTGAAGGGCATTTGATAGTAATAAATGCATGCAGGCAGGTTTCTTGGTCAGTTTTCAAAAATGTTTTTATCATTAATTAATTAACTTTCGTAATATAAAATTTAAAAAGTGTGTTCTTGTCCAATAAATAAAGAGAAGAGCCAAAAAAAAGGCTGCAAAGAAAATCTAAAACAAAATATATTAATTAAAGCAAAATACAATGAAAACAAATTTTTTGAATCAATTTTCGTAGCTGCAACTAACGTGTTCTTTGTTTGTGGTGATGCTTTTTAAAAATATTAAGTATCAAATGTGAAGCTGGTCAGGGACCATTTGGATTTGTAAATATTTTAGTTTAATATGAAACAAATTAAGAAGCGTTTTTTCAATATCAGTATTATTTTATTAGAAGTATTTTTTTTTTAACAAAACAATTTCCAGTCCACTTTTCTAATAAAATGTTTGCATGTGAAGCATTCCATATCGGAATTCAGCTTTACAGTAACCAGCCTGGCGTGTGAAAAATAGAAACAACCCATTTGAAATTCCTTATCGGTTCGGCTACTTAATGAATATATATATTGTTTCTGCAAACAGCCATTTCACTTAGTTCTGAATGCTAAAAGTAAATTTAGATATTCGCAAAATAAATTCAACACCCAGAATGTGACTGTTTGTGCAAGAAACAGCACCATCGGAGACTTGAAACTATAGAATCTCGATTATGCCGTAATTTGCATCTTAAAGCAGGAGAATTATTTACCAGCAGCTCTTTCTTGGAAAAGTTGCACGCAATAATGAAAATTAATTGCAGGAAAAACAAACTTATTTTGTGGAAACAATAATTCTGTATTTCCCTATTCAGCTGTAGTTGCCGCATTAGCTGGCTGTTTTGGCTCCAACGTTTATTGCAGTTCCTCTAAAAAAGCAAACAAACAAACACACACGCGCACGCAAACACATAAGAATTCCCTCTCTGGCCAGTCATAAATCTCTGTGCATGTGAATGCTCCTCTAATAGTTGGAGTTTGGATCATAACTAAAGGCGTTGACAATATTTCGTTGTGGCATGTTTTATTTAAAATTTTATCCGGAGGGTGGCGATTGTTGATATATTCGTTCTACTCTTGGGATTTCGAACGAGTACGTGTGTATAAGAGTTTGTCGTTATATGTATGTATGTATGTGTGTGTTTGTGTGTTTGTGTGTTTGTGTGTTTGTGTGTTTGTGTGTTTGTGTACAGTTATTGCCTCAAGTCCATTGATTGTGTTGCTTTTTTAAAATTTTTTTAATTAAAAAGAATCATGGGAAATGATTCCACAATAAAGTATGTTTATATTTAAATGTGTGAATGATTGTGTGCTGTGTAACATTCCTTTTAACCAAAAGGAGTCACTGCGCTTTTTTAAATCATATATTTTAAATATATTAATTCTTCATTGAAATAACAGAGTTCAATAAATTTTGTCACTGAAAACTTTCATTAAATTTCAACCAACTTCACACTTCTTGGGTTGTTTAAAATTATTTTACTGACTAATTTGTCGAATTTATGAAATAGTTTCATTGATAAGATTTTGTAATTAAAAAATTACAAAATTAAAAAAAAATCCTTTTTTTAATTTGCATTTTAATGTGACCGTGCGTTAACGAAATTGTTGCAGACGTGAGTGAATGTTCGGGGTTCAAAATATAGATTTCGGGAGCGTGCATGATCTAACGAAATTTTTGCAGACGTGAGTGAATGTTCGGGGTTAAAATTATAGATTTCGGGAGCATGCGTGATCGTGAGAGTTTTAAAAACGTGCTACACGTGATAGGACGTAAAAAAAATTAATTTTTCGTGATCGTAAGAATAATTTTATTCACGCGCTTATGATCTCACTCAAAGCTTTTGTGATCGTCACAGTCTGAAATCATACCGCGCGTGATCACGCATGGAAACAGGTGTGTTTCGTGACAGTGAGCATGATTGTGTTTCGTGTCATGCGTGATTGGGAAAGTCTTAAATCGTGCAGTACGCGATAATGCGTTAAATCACTTATGTAACGGTGAGCATGATTCTACTCACGCGTACGTGATCGCATTCCGGAGCGCGAGTGATTGACAAAGTCTTAAAAATACGCCGTATGTGTTCGTGGGTAAAAAAATTTAAATGTCGTGATCGTGAGAATAATTTCACTCAAAGGGATAGAATTGCATTTGGGAGCATGCGTTAACGTGAGAGTTTTAAATCATGCCGTACCTAATGATTCGTGAAAAAATGTACATTTCGAGATCGCGAACATTATTGTACTCACGCGCACATGATGACATTCAGGAGCGTGCGTGATTGTGACAGTCTTAAGTCGTGTCCTACGTTATCATACCTTAAAACATTTATGTTTCGTGACAGCGAGGATTACATTACTCACGCGCACGTGAGTGCATTCTGGAGCGTGAGCGATTGACAGAGTCTTTAAAATACGCCGTATGTGTTCGCGCATGAAAAAATTTATGTTTCGCGATCGTGAGAATAATTTTGCTTACGGGGATATAATTCTATTCGGAAGCGTATGTTAACGTGAGAGACTTAAATTGTGCCGTACTTGATAATGCTTGAAGAAATTTATGCTTCGTGATCGTGAGTAAAATATTATTGACGCGATTATGATTTCACACATGAGCGTGCGTGATCATGATCTTGTCGCGCGTGATTATGTGTGAAAAAATATGTGTTTCGTGACCATGAGCATGGTTGCATTCGCTGGCATACGTGACCTTGACAGTCTTAAATCGTGTTGTACGTGATCGTGCTTTAAAAAATTTATGTTACGGTGCATTCTGGAGCATGACTGATTGATAGAGTCTTAATAATGCGCCGTATGTGATCGTGTGTGAAAACGTTTATGCTTCATGACTTTGAGCATAATTTCACTCACGCGCCCATCTCTAGTAAAAACTGTCTAAAACTTTAGATAAAAGTAAACTTTTAAGCGAACTTGCCGGCGATTGTAAAACTATACAAAATTGTTTTAAGCGTTTGCATTGAACTCCATTCAATAGTTGGTAATGCGAGTGGTAACTCTCTGTTACAAACAATTTACACTCCCATACAATTAAATTATGCAAATACATTCTGTACCCTTTCAAGTTTCTAAATCGTTAAATTCCTTCAGCTTCGGGTACTATCGAATTAAGTCATTTTCATTCTGATTACAAACCATAAAACAAAACTAAACACGGAAATGAAAGGTAATTTGACTCATTAAAAAAACCAACATACAAATTCTGCATAAAAGAAAAAGAAAACAAAAAAAATCGACCAAATCAGTAGTCGAGTGGTGGATTTACTTACGGCCATGATAAACGCGCATAAATATCTACAACTTGCAGAAGGAAATTTGTGCGTAAAAGTGTTTGATTTATTTTAAATTATCGCTTTAATTGTCGAGCTTAATAAACAGCAATTTCGCATGCAATTACTGATACAAATGCAACAACAACAAACACAGTCGTTGTTGCTGTAGTGGAGCTCTTGTTGCAACTGCCTTCAACGTGTTCGGTATTAAATGAGAAATGGGGCAAAATCAAATAATTAGGGGCGATGCTACAAATTGTGCTAAATATCGATAATGGCAGAAACGCTTAAAGCACCGTGTGGGTCACTGTTTAAAAGGGATGTGGGGTGGCGGGGGAGTTGTGATGTGGGGCACATAATGTAGGATTAAGTTATCATTAACCAAATTTACAAATGCCTGTAAATACGCACATAAACGTTAACACATAAGGACATCTATATGTATATATGTGTATATGTGTGTGTGTGTGTGTGTGTGTGTGTATGTGTGTGTGCTTGTGGTTGTTGATTACGGTTAGTCTGTTCAACGATAGCAGCGACTAATGAAATGAAACTGTGATTTAAATTGTCAGATAAAACAGCGGCGTTTATGAAAATACTCTTGTGCAGATCTTTATAATCGGAATAATGGATTAATTCTGTAGAGTTCTTAATAATTTAGATTCTGGTCTTGTGGCAAAAAAAAAAAAAAAATTAAAATAAAAATACCGTCATTATGGAGATGAAAAATGTGTTTGACACTATTATTTTAAGTAAAAAGCTATTTAAATTGGAATGCTGGATCGAATGAGATTAATTTCAAGGACTTGAAAATTTAGATAAATTGAATGAAAATGAGACATTTTTTATGGAGATGAGAAATCTTATGGAGTGTGTAGATGAGAAGTTTTTCCATTGACATTCTTGCAGGTACTGGGGAATAAAGTGTCTTCGCTACCAAGATTTGGTCTATTTGCAACCTCAACGTTGGTATATCTTAATTATTTCTTTTCTTCTTTTCGATTGAAGTTGTATTCCGCAGTGTGGCTGATGGATTAAAATCCCTTTAACTGCAAAAGATCGTAAAAAATTACGAAACCAATTTTTAAATTGTTAAAACCACGAATAAATTATTGCGAAATACTGCGTAATTGATGAACAGAAAATTGATTTCGAAATTTGATTAAACGCCGCGAAATATATTGGGTGTTTTTATAGAGAGATACAAGCTTAAATCCTAATAAAATATACAAATATATTTTCGATATCAATGAAACTGTCTTTTCAGATAGAAAATTTTATGACATTAATGTTTAAATATGATTTCGGCCATGTGGCCGCCACGGCTGGCGTGTATAAGGCGTAACCTGGAACACCAATTTTCACAAACAGTAGCATTCTGACCATCATCGTTTCGGAAGACACATAGTCCAATGACTCTGCCAGCCCATAAAGCGCACCAAACAGTAGTTTTCTGTGGATGTAGTGGTGTTTCGACAAAAGCTTGTGCATTTTTCTCACTCCAAATGCGACAATTCTGTTTACTTACGTACCCATTCAACCAAAAATGGGCTTCATCGGAAAATAAAGTTTTAGATGGACGAAGTGCACGATAAGTTCAACGAACAGAACCGTTATTTTGATTAAAAATTTCCACAATTTGCACGCGTTGTTCTGGTGTGAGTCGAATAAAAAAAGTAAGAGTAATTCCAAAGATAATAAACAAGTCAACGTTGCCACATCGAAAGAAATTTTATAGCCGCTACTTTAAGCGAAATTGAACCAAAACAAACGTTTTTAGTTCATGGTGTTAAAGGAAGATTTTAATAGAAATTCTAATTTGCCAATTACGTTAGTTAATTTTACAAAAATGTTGTAAACTACGTATCACATTCTTCTATCTGTTATACATGATTCATTTCATTACATTGTGTATAACAGATAGCGGTAAGTGGTACGTATTTTAAAATTTTTATCCATTATTAATTAACGTTAACGTGAAATGAAAATTCCGATCAAAAGTTTTCCTTAGTGTTTATCAAAACAGGCCTACTCCTATTACAAATTGAAGTTCCGAAGAGGCAGCAAAAGGAATTTCGTTCCTATTCGTTGTTGACAATCTGTCTTTAGCTAATTTCGGTCTAACTTTCTTTATGTCAATAAAAAAAATTTTTTTATTACATATTTTACCCGACGTTCCGTCAATTTTTTGTTGACTTTTTCGTTCCTGCATGTATTTTTTTTTTTTAAATAAAAAATTGTATAACTGTTTCTGCTACGACATAATAGATATAATGTGAAACTCCAATGTGGGAATGTGGGCTTATTTTGGGAATTGTGGGGATCTCAGAAGCGAAACTCAATTGGTTTTATTTTCTGGGAAATAAAGACGTCGTTTGTACCTTTTTAATTCCTTTGTGTAGGCAAACAAAATACGTTTTTTCTGTTCGGTGTCTATTTTATTAATAATATTTTTTCTACTTTAGAAATATTGTAACAGGTACCTACAACTACAAGTAAAGTAACCGATTAATCATAAACTACTACATTTCAACTGAACATATTGATAGAGAATTATTTTATAGCTTTTTTTTAAGACGCTCTTAGTAAAATTTAAATGGGGGGAAGAAATGTTAACTTTGTGTGGTTACTTTGTTGGACACTGATGTGGTTGAAGTGTTAAGAGTGTTTGAATTTTTTTATTTCTTTCAACTTAAATATGCTGCCACAATTATTTTGCGATTTACATAACAAATTGAAACAGGGAAATGCTCATGACAGACTATAGTATTGATTTATATAGTTTTAAAATAAGAAAACCACATAACAAAATGCAAATGGCCCCAGGTTTTTGTTCTAAATGAAAATGAAATCTGAAACTGTCGAGTTCTTAGCATGAATATCCACATCCTGGTTCCTTTTAACTTGAATGGCCACCTCCTGATTCCTTTCGTCGCATGTACCTTCTCAAAACCCAACCTTAACAGCATTTCGAAGACTGTTTGTAAAAACCGCACCAAAGTTTCGAAGACTTTATAAATCAAACCAAATTTTCAAAATTAAAAAAAAAATTCGTATAAATTATTTGCCAGTTAACTCATGAGAAATGCTTGAAATATTGTTTGCGCTGAGCCCCGTGGTCATCAACTCTTCATTACAGTGTTAATTAGAAATTTCCGCGAAACTCTAAGTAAACGAAATTATATAAATATTTCCTGGTATGAAATCAAGCGTTACAAAGTTTATTTAAGTTTCATATTATTGCAATATCGCTCATGTTTCTGTGGTTTCCAGGTTGTGTACTCAGTTATGTTGATGCATGCGCGTGTGTGTGTGTGTGTAGATAAGCAGCTACCCAGCAGAAAAAAAAATTTTGTATTCATAATTTCAAGTGGGCCTGATTAAGTGGGCCTTTCTTGGGTAGTGATGGTAAAAGATGCCGGTTGTGCCTGTTATGGTGGAGTTCTGTATAGATTTAAAAAAAAAGAGCCAGTAGTAAAAGCTTTGCTGGGTAGTGACCGACAGATCACCTTGCAAATGTATGAGTTTTCCTTAGAACTAAAGCCATATATGAAATGCTATACACTGATATTTCATTTGTTCGCAAGACTACAACAAATCAAAAGGAAATAAATTATTATTTTATTTTAAATATTCGAACTGTCAACCAACAGATTAAGAAATACAGCAAAAGGAGCACGTGCTGTTTATATTCAAACTGTCAACCAACAGATGAAGAAACACAGCAAAAGTAACAAGTCTTGTTGCATCTTGTTTTTGGGCTTTCGGTCGTATTGTTTTTTAATAGTTTGTCTGAATATTTGTTTAATTGTGCTTTCAATTCGACTTGCCATCTTCTCTCCTCATATATAACGTCAGTGGAAATCGTTGTGTTTTAGAGGGCGTAAAATATTCCTTCAAAAACGTACATCCATCTTTTTGGATTCTGACGTTGTCTCGGTGTATCTCCAAACAGCTGATAGTTTTGTAGACAGGAAAGTTCTTCGGGACATAAAAGTGATCGCTTGGTTTGTAAAAAAACCTTTGCTATTTGCAAGGAATTCCTGCTGCAAATTCGAATATATCACGTTAACATTAATAATGAAACTTCATTTAGCTAATTATCAAGGAGCGATTGAAAGAACGCTCATCTCGTGTTATTTTAAGATGTCAACTTCAGCCATCTTTCGCCACCTGTTTTATCATGTGGCAGTGATTTGTGATAACATAAAGTTTGTCAGGAGAAAATAGAACGCAGTCTAATTGAAAACTTGTCTGATGATATGTCAGATGTGAAAAGGATTTCCTATATGACAGGCTTAACTGAGCTCATGCCTCTTAAATGGGCCCTCCTGGAAGTCTTTTCCAACATCTCATTTTCTACTGTTGAAATGTGTCGATAATGGCAAATAGACGATTGTGACATGCTGCTTTAGGCATTTACTTTACCATAAACATATAAATACACTTAAACACGAACCAATACAATCAAACATTATTGTGTGGCGATAAAAGAAATGTACTGTTACTTATCGGCCTGTAGGTACTTCGGCACTCTACACACTCTGCACTCGTACAGTTTTCAAATGCAAACAACATCAGCAAAATGAAATGATTGTCGTCTTATTCGGGCATTTAGTAGCAAACCGTGTATGTTTGTTGTTGTGTGTATCAGTATTACGTGAACTACTGTGTATGTGTGTGCATGTATGTACACTTCCACGTATAAAGTTAAACACAAAAGTGTAGGTAAATATGTTTGAGCTTTCATACAACACACTTCACACAAAAACACGGCACGCCAACATAATTACATGCAATTTGCACAAACGAATGCCAAACGCAAAGGACTCCCTTAAGGGGCACACACACATACACACACGCACACACACAGAGTTTAATACAACGAAAAATGGAATTTAAGTAACCCTAAAAGAGTTTTCTATTCCACAATATCACACACCCACACACACATGCATTTATTTGCAATCCTCAATTATTTTTCTTTCCACTTTGACGGCGTTGTGCATTTGTAAACATGTCGAACAAAAAAAAAAGCAGGCAACTTTATTAATACAGCGCGGCGTGGTGCACTCTCAAGCCTATTTGAATTTATTTGTGTGTTCAAAAATTAAATAGTTTAAATTCATTTAGACTGTTGCGGTATAGTCGTGCATACGGTGACCAATCGTTCAATAATAAAGAAAACAGGACGCTGTTCCATTTTGTGTTTCCGCTTGAGAACTATTCATTCTCATAAGGCTTAACTTTTTCCATGGTTACTGCATGACAGTTTCATAAAATGTTCGCTTATATCTTCGATGTAAAATGGGCAGCAGTGTCTCTTAAATAGTTGTCAGAAATCGATCCACTTATATTGTGACTCTTTTTGATACCTGAAGGACGTTACTTATTTGTCTATTGTATCCAACCAGCCCTCAGTGGATGATCAGGATAATTGGTTATGGGAGAAAGGGTAGAGGGAGTTGTGTTTGCGGATGTTCGATATTAACTTCCCTAAGAAAAATGTGGCAGGATAGACCTCCGAAGGAAGTTTACTGTACTTATGAATTGTTTAGCCAAACAACGAATTCTTCCTGTTATGAGTGCTGCGGTTCAATGGCAACTCGACCACAAAAGCAAGTGCCCTGTGTGAAGATCGTAGTGCTCCCAAAAATAAATTATATTCGGGCACAAGTTTCCTAATATCCTCTGAGCACATTCCGTTGCAGTATCGACAAGACAGTGAAACACATCCCACGTTAACCTCACATACGACATCATATTGTCCTTTCAAGACAAGAGCTTCAAGAATATCATCCATATATACAGATGGGGCGGAGGGGTTACGTATACGGTAGCCCATTCAAATATTTCATCATTCACTTTCTGTTCATCATCGCCATGTCAAATGTTGATGGCGTATAATTCAACGAATATGAAGGAGACATACAGCAGGTGGGGTTTGCGATTTGAAATGTGATTTATTTACTTTTTCTGAATTCTCCTTTTGTTTTTACAAACAACCAAAAACAACTTCGTTTCACTTTTGATAGATTTTTTTGTTGTTATAATTCCAAAAAGTTATTTTAGTATGATTTGAAAATAAAACAAAATTTTTTTTTAATAAAAGTTTGTTTTATCAAACTGCATTTCACATAATTCTATGATTCTGACGAAGTAACAAAAAAATTAAAATTCTATGATGTTAATGATATATATAACGTATAAATTCGTTATAGATTTATACAATTGGTATAAACAGGAACTACTATCACATTCACCTAAACCGCCTATTAAGTGGTAAAAAAAAAAAAAAAAAACACTTGAGTACTGATGATAAAAGTGTAGCGGTTTTCGAAAACAGTTGTTCTGCTCTGCTGTGCAAGTCGAATATATAAAAGTAAATATCTTTCTGAATTAAAAACACTTTTTGAACAATCACCCTACAAATTGAAATTAAATAAAATAAACATGAAAGCAAAATAATACTAAAACTTTCTTAAGCGCATAAACATAAAATATTAAAAAAAGTTGCTCAAAAATATTGAAAACTAATTCCATTCAATATTAAATATTTAGTTTTCCTACAACTGCTTTTAAATTACTCAGAAAATGCTGACTCAGGCAGGCAAGAACAGATGCTGATAATCGAAAAACAAGGCCGTATATTTCAGGGCTGAATGCCGCAGCGCACCTACGATACCTATTTAATGTATTCAAAACAAGTTCGTAGAATGCAGTTTTAAATTTCAAAATTTTGGCTTCTTTCAAACCTTAACTCACAGCAGGCAAAGCAAAATGTGTTCAAACGTGAATTGTAAAAAAAAAAACAAAAACAAAAAACCCAGAACACAAAGTTTATAAACGCATAATTTCAAGTTCTCCAACTTTGTCATTACCCTGCCATTGTACTTGTCGTATTTCAATTTGAGAAGCAGAAGAAGAGAAAAAATGCTACTAATTTGTTCATTCTACGAGTACGTCTGCATGAAATATTATGAGTTGTGCTTGATGGTTTTTGAATATCTTCTTCAATGTCTGCCTCTGCATATGCTAGTTAAACATGTTGCATCGCTGTTGCTTCCCCATTGTTGCGAATATTAAATGTAGTGCGCTGAGGCACGCAAATAGGCCCATTGCCTGCATGCATGCTAAAACAACAGCAACAAATGGAATGAGGCAGGGGGATGGGGGAAGGGCGAACGAGGAGGAGAACAAAAATAAACAAAAGATACCGTTTGTATGACAGAGGCAAAGTAAATACTCGTATCAAAATAATTTTTAAAATTCTGATGCCAACAAAAATGCACACACGCACACAAACACGCACGACCGCTGCTGACTGAATCACTGACTCGGGAACATCCATCTGAACAAAAGATGTAAAACGGCGAAGAGTTTATCCGCTGGCATAGAAACATTTTATTTTATATGTTTTTGATTATGTATGAGGACGTGAATGGGTATTTGTTCTTTAACTGAATATTTATGTGCAAGTATTTACGTGTGTGAGAGAGCGTGTGTGTGTGTGTGTGTTACTTTTTAAATGAGTGAGTGAATGAATGAATGAATGGATGAGCGAATGTGTTGAACAGCAACAGTTGTTGTAAAGGCTTTAGTGGCAAATGGCAGTGTATCATCAACAAATGCGGCATAAAAAACCAACTCGTGGTTTCGAGTACATGAGTCCATATAAGAATTGTGCCACTTATTCGAGGCTTTAAGAAAAAATGTAATTGTAGAAAGGATTTGTGTGTGTGGTGTGTGTTCTGTTTTTGTTTTCGACCAGTTACTAGAGTGATTGAAAATATTGCACTGCACGATGAGATATTTTCACTTAAATCTGAGTTCTTTTATTTGCTCACAAGCCAGATTAAGTTTAAATAAATAAATCAGTATGTGGGTATTTATTAAGTTTTAGTCTTTTATATTCAATTAGGATCAGCATAGAAGAATATTCTCAAAGACAGAATAAATATGCCACTTAATAAGAGAAGATTTCCACTTAAATTTCGCAATCTACTTATCTGCAATCAAAAATATTGAATTAATTATAATTAATAGGCTGCTGTTTGCAAGACATTATATATGATGCTATTTTCGAAATTCTCTACACTTTGACATCAGTACTCTCGTGTACTTGTTTCTCATCACTGATAAGTGTTGCAGTTTTCTTTTTAATTAAATCTTATATCAACACTGAAAAGTAACAGGAATATTTTAGGAAGAGCACAAAGTCTCTAGAAAAGAAAAAAAAACTAGAATTTTTGTCGATTATAAAAAAAATCGTTTGATTGAAGAGAAAAAGTTGTATATCACTGGTCCACCGATACAACAAGATAAAATTATTTGTTAGTTCGTCGATCACATGTTTAAGATTATATGAGAGCCTGATTAATAACAATTTAATAAAACTAATTTTGTTTAATAAATTTGTTGTATTTACAAGTTGGGCCAAAAGAAGTCATCTGATGTTGTTGTGTCCCATATTTCCTCTATATGAAAATTTTCGATTCTGTTTTTTTTTTTAAATATTTTTATTTGAACTTTTAGAATTTTATTGGTCAAGTGTAGAAGATGATATCGTCTAGATGGGGGCGTCGTCTCAATTGATTGCTTGTTTTATGGCATTTTTCCTCACTTCGGCGAGAACTTTGGGCGACAGATTCTCGCACGCGTGTCGAATGTTGTCCTTGAAGGCTTTCAAGCTTTACGTAAACACGGTACTTCAAAGAACCCTACAAGAAAATACTGGAACGGTTAAATCGGGCGATCTTGCGGGCCAATGTAAGTAGTCCCCCAAACAAGAGATAAGGCGACCCGGAAATTATTACACGATTATTCCGCATTCTTGGGGAGTGCATCGATCCACTGTTCACTCGTATTCTACATCTGTCTAGTTCACAAATGTCAAAGCAAATTTGACATTGGCCGCCATTTGAAACAATAAAAGCATCTTCCAATTGGGTGATTTCTTTTAGCCCACTTTGTATTATGCATGAATTCCTTGTTGTTTTTCTTTTAAATCATATTAAAATACTTTTCGGAATTGCAAAAAAAGGAACTATTAAAAATAAAACGAAGTTATATATGGTTGTTTGTAAAATCAACAGGAGAATAAAAAAGAAGTAAATAAATCACAAAGAAATGATAGCAAAGATGGGATGAGTTGTTACCGTAAATGAATTGGAACGAAAGACTGAGGGAGTTGCATAAGAAAACAACAGCTGAGCAATTTTCATAAATTGTACCAAGTGAGCAATAGTTGTACCATTTCAATATTGAGTCTCAAATTGTACCAAAAAAGAATACAATTTTACCAACTTTTGCACCCCTGATATCTAGTGTGAAACCTATTTTTTATCTTTAATTTTTCTTAGAGTTATTTTATTTAAAATCATAAATCCCACCTGCTGCATATTTTAATCATATTCGCTCTTGTCTTGAAAGGACAATATGATGACGTATGTGAGGTTAACGTGGGATGTGTTTCACTGTCTGCCGATAATGCAATAGTTTTCGAAAACAGTTGTTCTGCTCTGCTGTGCAAGTCGAATATATAAAAGTAAATATCTTTCTAAATTAAAAACACTTTTTGAACAATCACCCTATAAATTCAAATTAAATAAAATAAACATGAAAGCAAAATAATACTAAAACTTTCTTAAGCGCATAAACATAAAATATTAAAAAAAGTTGCTCAAAAATATTGAAAACTAATTCCATTCAATATTAAATATTTAGTTTTCGAACAACTGCTATTAAATTACTCAGAAAATGCTGACTCAGGCAGGCAAGAACAGATGCTGATAATCGAAAAACAAGGCCGTATATTTCAGGGCTGAATGCCGCACCGCACCTACGATACCTATTTAAACCTATTTAAGGGTATTAGGGAACTTCTGCCCGAATATCATTTATTTTTGGGAGCAATACGATCTTCACACAGGACACTTGGTTTTGTGGTCGAGTTTCCAGTGAACCGGAGCACTCATAACAGGAAGAATTCGTTGTTTGGCTAAACAATTCATAAGTACAATAAACTTCCTTTGGGGGTCTATCCTGCCACATTTAATTTGGGAAAGTTGAAAAGGGACGTTTTTAGGCACTACTACCTCTAAACTCCTTCGCACAACCAATTTTCCTAGTTCTGGCACAATCTATCGGATATGTTGGGCTCATTCCCTGAGTGTTGATCCAAGAAAAAAACATTTTTTACGAAAACTTTCCTTCTTTAATTAATATGTAGAAGAGCTTGCGAGGATGCTCATAAAAGTATTTATAACTTTCAAATGGAGCCGGTGGGAAAGTAAATTTGCTTAAAGGCCAATAAAACATTTAGATTTTTTTTATTTCACAAGAAATAGTTTGCGGAATTAAACTCACTTTCAGTTGGACTGGGAGCAGAATGGCTGATGATAATGACTAGTTCTTGGCATTAAAATATCTGCTTAATTTATGTTATTTAAATGTCTATGGGAAACTGCTCGATTTATGTCGATTTTTAATTTCCACACACAATTTAGTCCAGCATTTCGCTTTTATTTGCTTACGGTTTGTTGTTGTTTTATTTAGTGATTTATTTTTACAATACTCACTTGTACACGCAATCATAAGTATTTTTGCCACACATGCATACAAACGGACACATACACTAACACACACAAACAATAATATTGTAGAGTTCATTAAAAGATCCACTGCTGGATGCAACATTTGCTGGTGAAAGTACTTAATAAATAACTTGAGAATCGGACTAGAGAAATTGTCGTTTCATTTTTATTACCAATTTCTTGAGTTGCTGGATGGCACACAAAAGTTTGATACATTTAAACAGAAAACCATTCAAAGTTGTGTCTTTTTGAGTGAATTTACAGCAGAAGTTTTTGCTAGAAAGTGTAGCTGAAAGAAATTGCTTGAAATGGTATTTGCGGACTTGTTAGTTTACAAAGAAATGGGTAGTGGAGTTATTGTTGTGGAAATGCTGGTGTTATTTAGAGATAAAAATAAAGAAATTACGTTTATATTCTATTAAAAATATATTAAGTTTATTTTTAATGTGTTAAAAGTAATAATTTTTTTTAAAGAGTTGCATCAGTTTCTTATAGAAGAGCGAATGAAAAGTTGCTGCTTCTTTTGAAAGCACACAGTCAAGGTGTGATAAAACATCCTGTTCAAAATGTTTTTTAATTTAAAAATTAAATACAGAAAATGTAATTGATATATAAAAACTCGTAAAACTGTTTTCAAGTGACTGTAAAAGTTATTGATACAAAAAATCAAACAGTCGTGTAAAATGAAATTGTTTTTTAAATATGTTGAACTCCGAAAGCTGGAAAAAATATCAAGGAAAACTTTCTTTTCCCCTTCTCTGGAACTGAAAATGTCCTTTTTAATGAAATGAAAATCGTTTCAACTTTGAATAGGATCATAAATTAGACAAACTTCGTTTACTGTTACCATTGAAAATACCTGCTCAACTTGACTTCAAACTTATTTTTTTGCTTTCCAACTTATTTTTTTGCTGTACTTGTTATTCACTTAAGATTTGTAAACTGAAAGTTAATTTAGTAAAATTAGAAAGAGATCAGTGTTTCACAGAAATTATGAGTGATGAGGTGCCTTCTCATATGAAAGCCTGAGAAATGGTAAATTTGCATGAGATGCTCCAAGATGAAGGGTCTGTACCACTCGAAGTCACCGTTACTGCGGATGATTCGGAGTTCAGCCGAGTGTTGCCATTGAAAATACGATCAGTTAAGATCGTTTTAAGGCTGCAATAAATAAATTTTGACTGCCGGAATTAAATGAGCAGTAATTCATGACGATTATGTGGATTCAACAATACAGTACAGTAGCACGTACAGCAGGAGTGACCGCGGATGTTATAAAAGAAAAGTTTCCTGATCTCGTAATTTCCATCTTCGGCATTTTGCTGTGGCCAACAAAATCATCCGCTTGAACCATTCCACAAGTTCTTATATCAGCATATTTTATGGAGAATATGCGATAAGAATGCTTTGAAACGTGCAAAAGCACTGACGACAGCCACTGGGCCGACGATATCTTCTTCTCTACTTGACAGAAAAGGTCCTAATAAAATTTATGCAGACGTTGAGTAAAAACAAATAAAAAACTGAGCGCGAATAATAATAATAAAGTATTTTAAAAGATTTTTTAACTGCCTGTTTTTTTAAATTTAATAAACTTTTTCATTGGGAAATTTGTTTTGCAACAACAATAAAAAAGCTCATATTTGCTTTTGATTTCAACATAAAAAACCCAAACGAAAATTTCATTTAATTTTTATATAACTTATAATTAATAATTAATAAATAATAATTAATTAATAAGAAATAATTATTAATAATTATAATTAATAATTAGTAATTAATAATTAATAACTAATAATTTATAATTAGTAATTAACAATTATTAATTAATAACTAATAATTAATAGTTATTAATATAATTAACAATTAATAATTAATAATTAATAATAAATAATAAATAATAAATAATTAATAATTAACAATTAACAATCAATGATTATTAATTAATAATTAGTAATTAATAATTAATAACTAAAAATTAATAGTTAAGAATTAATATTTAAGAATTAATAATTAATAATTAATATTCAATAATTTATAATTAATATTTGATAATTAATAATTAATAACTAATAATTGGTAATTAACAATTAATAATTAAAAAATATTAATTATTAACTAATAGTTAATAATTAATAATTAGTAATTAATAATTAGTAAATAAAAATTAATAATTACTAACGTATAGTTAGTAATTAATAATTAACAATTAATAATATATAATTAAAATATAAGAATTAACAATTAACAATTAATAACCAATAACTAATAATTAATATATAATAACTAAAAATTAATAATTACTAATTAGTAATTAATAATTAAAAATTTCATTAATTGTTTGGTGTCACCCAATTAGTGTTTTAAATACCACAATCAGTTATGAGAAATGGTTCACTGAAAAGAAAAAGCAATTCATAAAGCAAAATTAAAAATTAATTACATAATTAATTTTTGAATCTATGATACGTCTTGTGAATCTCCAGTTGTTTTCATAATTCTTACAATAGTGACGCACAAAATCGTACCTGCACTCCCACATTTAATAAATCGTAAATAACTCCACTCATTTGCTTTCATATGGCGAATGAGTAACATTTATTTGCTTAACTGAAGTACTCATACGCAACCGTTTTTACACTTAATAAAGAGCGCTTTGAGGCATTATTTTGCGACTTGTATGATGCAGGTAACGATATGTCTGCTTTTTGCTTCCATTTAATAATTTCATTTGCTTTTTATCGTTTGAAAATCTCAACAATTGCGAACGGAAACAAAATGGGGGAAAGAATTTATAGATGCATGAACTTTATTGTTTTAAATATTCAATGAAACTTAAGCGATCCCCTAAACGAACGCGTTTTATATTATTTTTTATTTCATTTTATGCATTTTTCGTTTAGTTTGAGCATTTAAATGTAAGTTATGGAGCTTTTGAAGTTTGGCATATGATTTAAAGCAAATAAAACAATTATTTTGTATGCTTTTTTATCTAATGCACAGTGGGGGTGTTGATGGAAAAAGTGGGAATTAATGAGTAGTTATTTTTTCTCTTTATAATATTGATATAATTTGAGTTTTTATGATTAGAAGCACTTAAAGAGAACGATATCCGGACTTACGCAAACAATTTAAGAAATAGGACATACACGTTCTTTCATCTGCAGGGTAAATTACGAAAAGCGCGAATTGCCCATTAAAACCAAAAAGTAAATTTGATACTACTCATCGGAGTTTAAAGGCTCTGTTGAAACCGCAGGTTAGTGGTTGTAAACCGATTTCACAAACTCAAGTTTTTATCACATTTGAGATCTTGGCAACCTTTCTTGGCTAATTCTGTTAGCCTGTCAAAAATTTCCTGTGAACTTGGATCAATTCATGCCAACAGATTTATAGAAAAAAGTTAGAAAAAAACCACAATTGATTTCTTTTCTAAAAAATAGTGCAACATTTGTTGCACCTTTCAATAGAAAGTCGCACAATGGCTATTTGAAATTAAATAATTTATTTGAAATTAATCCAACATCCTTAAAGATAAATTATTTCTGTTTTAAAACTGAAGTAAATCACCTATGTCTAGAAAAAAAAAGTAAACAAAATGTTGCATGTTTTTCTGACAATAAAACGTCGTGAGTATTTTTTTAATATAAACTTTAAACGGCTCTTCATATAAATTCCGAATTAAATCTTAAAATTTAAAAATCATTTGGACTACTGAGAACCGGGTCAAAATCGGCTAATCCGCTTATGAGATATTTTGAACGAAAATGTTCAAAAATGGTGTTTATTTTTATACCTCCGAAATTTAAATATCTGATAATTTAATGTCCTCAATTATATTTATAACAATCAACCAACGATTTTTACGTGGGAATAATTTTGCCTTTAAAATTACGGGGAAGTTGCTGGGATGACCTTTGGGGTCAATCGTTTTGTACAGGATTTCTCTACCGTTCCAAAGCTAAAATTTCACAAATTTTTATTAAAAAAATGCTATAAGATGACAGCGCTGTCCTTGGCATATCCTCATTTGATAGCCAGTTTGCTTCCCGCCCTCAAATTCGATTTCCCTGTATGTGTTTTTATTAAAACCCTTCGAACTGATAAAAAAAATTACAACAATAACTTTGACATACATAAGAGTTTATATATTTTGCAGATGTAAAATTAAAATATTAATTCTTATTTAAACATTATTTTTTATTATCTGGACTTCACTTTCAAGCTGCAGCTAAAAATATTTTTATTTTTTTTCACCAACCGCTTTAATTTATACAAAAAACTAAAATTCTGTATGTAGAAAAAATATTTTTTCAATCCTCTTCAAGAGTTAAATAGTTTTAAAATTTCCTTTTGCTTGTTCTTCTTAAACCTTTAACTTATATTCTGTGGCAAATGGAAACACATGGAAAAATATCCTAAAAATACTAGATACACTTACGGTGCATCGTACAATAAAATGGCTAATGAAATGAAGCTGCTCGTAAATTGTTCAATTGAATTTAAACGAAAAATGTATGTCAAAGGGTGAATATATATAAATAATTATTTAAGCCAAATTTAAGAGAGAATAGAACAGCACGAATGAATATTGAGCAGAATCCTGGCATGTGTGTAGCTCAAAGCAAAGGAAATACAGTTTAAGAGCTAAAATGCCAGGAGAGAGTGCAACTGAGTGTTCGTATATAGAAAAAGAGATTTTGCGAGAAACGTTGTTGTGCATGAAATAAAAGCCGTAAATGATGATAATTTTTCTTTGTAGTAGGAGTTAAACAATTGTTGCTGCTACAAAATTGAGAGTTTCGGTAGAAATAAAAACAAGAGATTGTGAACGAAGAAGAGAACATGAAATAATGCCATTCATTTGGGGGAGAGTTAAATAGTTATCAAGTTAATAATGCCGTTAGTTAATGATAATTATTGCGATTGTTGCTGCTGTTGCCTGGTCGTTGTCCTCATTTTTTTTTCGTTCCTAAATATGTTGTGTTCTTTTCTCAACTTTGTCATGTGAGTAGAGTTATTGTGTGCAGCTGCTCTGGCTCTATCTAGGCTCCCTGCTTAAGCTTGTCCTCCTACTAAATGCTAATAATGATTTTCAAATTTTATTCCATTTTGTTTCATGTTACAATTATTCTCGCATCGGATGGAGAATATTTAAAAGGATTTCATTTCTTTTAATTTTATGGGTTATGTTGTTGTGTTTCATATATTTACGTTATATAAAAGGCTTGTGTACATACACACATGCCTGCCTGTGCTTGTGTGTGTTTCATTGTTTTGCTTGTTACTCTTATTATTTTATGACGTTCTTTTATTTCATGTTTCAAAGAGTTTTTCTATTTTAATGTTTTTCAAGAACCTCATGTTTTGTTCGGTTCTTTTATTTTTATTTTTTATTTTATAAAGTTGTTATTATTGTTACTCTTGTGTTTGTTTTCCTAACACGATAAGAATAAAGAATAAGAATAAGCACCAGAAGTAGAACTGTTACCATATTCCTGTTATTTACTTGTAGCCAGAATCATCATTATCATCATGCTGGTAAATAGGAGATGGGCTGTTTCGTAATTATCTGTTTTTGCAAATTATTTGGTACTATTTTTTTTAACAACATTTTTATACACGCGTGTATTAATCGCAGATGAATATTAGAAAAAAGGAGTAAATAAACATATTGAAACAGCTTTCAATATGTTACATAGTTGGCGTTGGCAATCCTTAAAAACGCCAAGAGCCTGGGTGGAATCCTGTATCACGAACTATCGTGGAATCTAAATATTTAAGTGAGACGGGACAGGGCTCTTGTGGCCATTTTTAACTGCCAGAAAACATTTGATAGCAGCTGCAGAAGGGTCAATTGGATCTCTGGATTAGAATTTTGATGTACTGGAATGGAATTGAGAAAAGAACTCAATTAAATTACTTATATTCAGCTCTTAGCTAAAAATATTTTAATATCTCCTGTTTCACACATTAAATTTTGCGTTAAATTCTTTTAGATTAAAAATATAAAAAAAAAATAAATGAACAGCTTGACCCTAAAGGCCAGCCCTTTAACTTCGCGCTAATTATAACCGCAAAAGTGTCGTAACCAGGGGCCAAATTACCGTAGTCAATATCGATCGATATTTCAACATAATTTTTTTTTAAATTTGATAGATATCGAGCGCCGTAATTTGCCCCCTGATTTTTGTGTAATTCTTTATTTTTATTTTAAAAAAATATTAAATAAAAAATTTTTCGATTCCCACGTGATTGATGTAGTTTTCGGTTATTATAAAATAGTCGAGAACACCAACTGGTTTTGGAGTTTTAAAAAAAAATTTTTTTTTTCGAATATTTTCGTTTACGAATGGATTAACCGATTCCGAGCCGGTTCGCTGTGATTAATATAACTTTTAAATTTTAAGAGCTGATGACTTTGTGGATTGATCGGTGAAGAAAATGAAAAGTTATTAAAAAAAATATTATTTTTTAATTCTTTCTGAGCAAAAGATCCACTGTACTTTTTTATATAAAAATTTTTATAAATTCTTTATTTTTATCCAATATTTCGCTACCAAGAATGTGTAGATTCTTCAGGGATATTTTCAACAACAATGTTGGTAGCGAAATATTGGATAAAAATAAAGAATTTATAAAATATTTTATATAAAAAGTACAGTGGATCTTTTGCTCAGAAAGAAGCAAAAAATAAAAACCAATAAGATCGAAGAAATTAGAAGAACAAAAAAAAACTATTTATAAAAATGCTTTTTTTAAAGTCTTTTTGGAATATTTTAAAGTTTACCCGTTCGAATCGGTTCAAATTGACTTAATCAATTGATTTAATCAATGAAGCTTTCAAAAGCCTCATAACATGGGGATCTGAAAAAGACTCAATTTTTTTCAAGACACTGTAAAACCGACAACATCCTGATTTTTAAACATTTTAAATTTTTTTTAGCGGAAAGTGGAAAAATAACAAAAAAAAACTTTATTTTCGATGTGTTAAAGAATTGCTGAGAATATCGTAGGCTGAAGTAGTGAACTACGATGCCTTGGACCCCAAGTTGGACTCCACACGCAGACATGAAAATGGTGTCACACTCAAAAAGGTTCGTTTACAAAGAGAAACTCACGTTAAACATTTTCGTTGGGACAAATAAGAGTTTTAGCTTGAAGTGAAGACGTTACGAGCAGTTTTTAAAATATGTTTTAGTATCAGAATAGATATAGTGATTTCAAACTGATCGTGGCATGCTTAAGAGATCCTCATGATAAATTTCACTTGTTCTTAATGGAATAAAAAACATTTAAGTGCTCTTTGGTACAATTGGAAATTCAATATTCACCTCCCATCTCTATCCTCAACTCATTTCGTTCGTGCACAACTTTCTTTTTGCTCGCAAGGATGTGGAAACATTTCGTAGTTGTTGCTGTTGCTGAATCACATATATTTTGCAGTACGAGTTTCGATGTTCAAATATTGTCTTTTTTTATTGCCCTGTGTCACAGACACTGTCTGTGTATTTGTTGTTGTGTGCAGTTGTATTAGTGTAGTGCCATCATTGTAGCAAACGGTATCAGTTGATTTGCACAACGAAATTAACATTTCAGTTTATTGTGCTCTAAACCAAGTTTAGTTGTCAGTTCATCACAAACGACTGCAGTTCTATAAAAGTACGCGTATTCGTGTTGTCTTTTACCAACGAAAAGTTTTGCGAAAAACAAATTTCGTCTATACGAACCAACAGTGAAATTAGAACAGAAAATATTTTTCCTCCGCACAAGAAACGCATCTGTTTGTTTTTACACAAACAAGGAAAATAATTTTCTTCATTAACAAGCATTTAATGTTACGAGACGTATCAAAAAAAAAAGAATTGAATTAAAAAAGCAGGCACAAACACAATTGTGCCATTAAAGGAAACCATTTCAACATCCTACATTCGAATTTTTTTCTTTTCGTAAAAAGTTGTTTATGTGTTTGTTTGTTTATTTGTTTGTCTGTTTGTGAATACGTGCGTTTGTTAACTTGTGTGCGTTGCTGTGCGCGTCTTAAAGCTCTTTCTTGCCTCTAATTTTAACTCTGTTTTTCTTTTTTTGTTTTGGTATATAAAAAAAAACTTTGATTTCGTTGTCGTTGTTTACCTTGACTTAGGTCGTGTTAATCTAATGAATACAAATGCTGGTGTAAATTAGAAAATTTCCTTGTTATTTTGTTAAAAAAAAGTGTGCAGGAATTTATTTTTCACTCTTTACGCCTCGTAAAATACCCCACCCAACGTAAGTTTTAATATTAATTTTATTAAACCGGCTTAATTTTGGAAAGCCAAATCTTATACACAAAACAGATGTGTGAGTGTGGGTAAGTGTCTTCCCTTCTCTTTTTACTACTGCCTTCACAGTGTGTGCGTGTGTGCGTGTGTGGCTGTGTGCTTGTGTGTTTGTGTCTTTATTGTCATATTAGACTGTTTATTTATTATGTCTGTTAGCAGGTTTTCTAAGAGCCTTCTCGTTAACTGCATGAATTTTAATTAAATCCAAAAAGAAATTATTTCTTTAAGTAAAAGAAGTTTTTATGTTTATATGTAAAATTATATAATTACACAGTCAAATTATATATATAAACAGACTTTTATGTATTCGAATATGAAATTTATATGAATTTGTTTTCTTTTCATTTTCAGCTTTAAATTGTTATCCATGAGAGCTGCTCGAAAAAGGTAAGTGAATGCCTCATATTAACTAAAATTTATTGCAGTGAAATGAATAACACTGCGGCAGTGCTACTCAGCAATTGATTATTTTTGTGTGAAAACAATTTGGTTATTTCATTTGAGCATCAGGCATCAGGCTATTAACGCTGCTTTACAAATAGAGGATATTAGGAAGAGAATAAATGAGGAAAGATCAGAAGATAGAGATCCTGTTGTAGCTTTTTTTCTCTCTCGAATCTTTAATTCTTTGGCGAATTCGCGCTGCAGTACCGCGGAAGATTCTCGGTACGGCTCGTGACAGGATTATCATATCAAAAAGAGTTACTCTCAAGAGTTGAGCATTAAGTAAATAATTCCCTTAATTAAATTCTTTTCTTAAGAGACTTAAGATAAACAGTGTGGCTACTGAAAATAGGATTATATATAAGGGATAGCGCTACATCACGCATGAGAACGGTTGCATTCAAAATATTAAATTAAAATATTTGGCAGTGAAGCCACTTTATGTAATTTATTAAAACAAAAAAGCAACCAGTTGTAGAATGAAGCGTAAGAATATGAAAAAGGAAAAGTGATCAGTGAGTTCTTGTTATGACTTTAATATTTCTTTTAGACTTCTCACTTATTAAAGTATGAAGTCGGTGGTGTACGACCACTTGGAGGACAACATTTACCTCGTTATTGCCTATATACGGTCACATGTGTTGGGATGCTTCGGGCCCGTGAATAGGTAGACTGTTTCATGTGCGGTTGTATAAAGTCGCTATTCCATACCGATAGTTTTGAAACGCCTGATCATTTGGAGGACAATATTTACCATGTTATTCCATATACACGGGCACATTAATTGGAGCAAGTCATGGAAAACTAGCCTTCGATAGAAAACAATTGGGCTATTTCCTCAAATTTTCTTCTATATCGAATGACAACGAAATATTTTGTTGAAAGCAGCCATTCGAGGTTATAATAAAAGAATGAAATCCAGGGTGTTAAGTTTTAATGTACATCTCGAAACAGTATTTCGCATTAAATTATCTTCAGCTTCATTCCGAACATATAGAATCAGGCTTTTTGAATTGTAAAAATATATCAGTTTACATGAGCTGACATTATGCCCGTTTCCATTATAAATCAGAAGCTCAATTTTGAATTATTTTGCGAAATTAAATTTATTGATTTGAAAAATAAAATAAAGAATTTTTAAACCTCTTTAATTTTAGTTATGTGCTGATTCTTTTTTCCCAAAATCTTACTAAAAATTTCAAAGTGATCAATTGAGGGTTTTTAGCTGGTTTCGATGCGCATTTCGCTGGGGCTAATGCAGATCATCAGGGAACCTTTACACAACATTTTTTAGAATAACTAAAGAAATTTATTTCAAACATCCACTTTAATAAGTGAGAAATCTAAAAGAAATATCAAAGTCATAACAAGAACTCACTGATCACTTTTCCTTTTTATTTTCTTAATTTTTATTCTACAACTGGTTGGTTTTTTTGGTTTTGTAAGAAAAAGAAAGAATAATTTATTGTTTGCTCGATTATGAATTTATTCTGCAACGATTTTTGTGAATACGATCAGAAGACATATTATGGCCTTCGATATTGATCGATATTTCTACTTAAATTGTATGGAAATTTCGTTCGATATCAGGTTAAAAAAAAACAAAAGAAATTTAATTCCTAAATTAATGCTGTTCTATTAATACAAAAAACCCTGATTCAAATATATTAAAAACAGAAATAAATATAAGAAAATATAATAATAAAAAATTCGCATTTTCTTTGTGCAGGGATACTGATGTTGACTTTCTCTTGGGTTTAGAAATATTTACCACGACTTTCTGAATTAATAACACTTTTAGAACAACTACCCTGTCAAAATTTAATTAAATTAAACAATGAATAGTTCGAAAAAATATATTTACAAAGTAAAATTCTTATAGAAAAATAATTCTACAACAAAAAATATTCAGAAAAATATTTACAATGAAAAAATATTTAAAAAATATTTACAATGAAAAAATATTTACAAAAAACTCTATTCTAAAAACGTATCCATCCTGTGCTTTAATGACGCTAAAAATAAAAATACCCGATGCAACCAATTAAACCTGGGAAATGAAATCATAAACAATATCCGGCAGTAAGAGAAGCAATCGAAAGCATTATTTGGGTTTCTAATAGCTGCGGAAAAAGTCTTAACACTTTGAGTTAATTAATAATTTAATTATTGATTAAGTGAAGCGTCTTCAGATTTAAATTAAATTCCGAAGAATGAAGTCTCTTATAATCAAGTGTAAGGCGTCCTTAAGTACTTTCCGCGAAGCACAACAATAATTGTTTGTGTGTGTGTGTGTGTGTGTCAATACATTTATCATTTACTGTGGGTCACTCCAATTTAAATTATCTCCTTCAAATTGTATGTTTTATACGAATTTAATGCACAAAGTAAAATTTAAACTATAAATATTTAATAAAATGGCAAATCCTGTTCGTGCATGCCCGCTGATATTTCCATTTTAATGTGTTCTTTGTATTTGTTTTTTAGGGCACAAATAATTTGGGCCATAATAAATTTTTCGTTTTATTATTTTGCAAAAAATGCAAAAGAAAAAACAGAAACAAAAACAAAAACAAAATGTTTACAACAAACAATATCTGACTGCTGACTGAGTATCTGTTTCAACATATTCAAGCGTACTCTCAAGGACGATACGCTGATTTGTAAAGAGAGTGCATTATATGATTAAATGTACATTCATTAATACAATCAAGCACACACACACACACACACTCCCGCTTGTACTTGTAGAAATGCATGCTCGCATTTCATATCTGTCATTTTATATTTAATTCTTTGAGTGTATGTGTGCATGTTGCATGTGTATGAATTAAATTTGCTCATTCAGATATACGAAGACATGCATGTTTATTTAGACCGTCAGTGGATGGAATATTTCAGTTGCGTTTACTCGTGCCTTATTTTTGTGCAAAATTAACCGACCTTAACATTAAATTTGCCGCAAAAGAAATCATCGAAATATTAAATTCTGTATGTGAAATTGTTTTTGTGAATTTGAAATAATCCTACGCTAGACTTTTATGCTAAAAAATTTCGCTTTGATTTGATTAAGATTTCATGTGATCATTTTAAATTGAACTTTGAATATTAAAAGTCGTATAAAGGGTGCTTTCTTGCAGGAGTATAAATATTTAAGTTTTTAATAAATGTTTAACTAGCGGCCATTTTGGTAGCTGTCAAGTGAAATATATTCAATTGTTGTAGTTATTCTTCAGGCTCTTCTAGTTCTAAGAATCGAACAAGGTCGAATGAAATACAAAAATAATTCTTATATTCAATTTAGTTTAGCATTTCAACATGAACTCACTCACACTTAAACAAACGCTTCTAAATTGTGCGAATTAATTTTGAAAATTATGACGCTCGAGTTTTATTATTTTTCTTAATAGTGAAAAATAAATTCGCACTGTCTGGAGACGTTGTTCCGGCGTCAGTCTATTCAAATTAAAAGTAAATATCTTGGCGGCCAACAAAAGAGATTAACCGGCAGTGCTGCCAACTTAAAGTCTTATACCTCTATAAAAATAACCCGTTTAAAAATGGAGTGTGATGCTGGAAACACTGCGTCATTTAGATAGAAATTAAAAACCCACAAATAAATTTTTTCAACGCTCAGTAGCTCTTCCGAATTTCAATTTATCTCTGTTTATAAATATTTTTTTAATTTTTTACATATTTTTATTTCAAATTATCTGACTTTTGAAATAAATAATTCGTTTTATATGAAATATTAAAAAGCATCTTTTGCTTGATATATCAGATGATGTTAAATAAAAAGTATAAGAAAATTTGGAGAGCATTTAAAAAGAGCCACTTATAGTTCCAAATTATTTAATTAACAAGTAATTATTTAAAATAAAAAAAAGTGATCAGTGAGTTCTTGTTATGACTTTGATATTTGTTTTAGACTTCTCACTTAGTGGAAGTTCGAAATAAATATCTCTAGTTATTCCAAGAAATGTTGGGTAAAGGTTCCCTGATGATCTGCATTAGTCCCAGTGAAATGCGCCTAAAAACTAGCTTAAAGCTCTCAATTGATCAGCACTTGATTAAAATTAAAGAGGTTAAAAATTTAGTGATAAAAAAAATACATTTTTCCTCTTTTTTTGATCGGGTGATAAATTCTTTATGAAGAGGATTTTAAAGTAAAAGACAACGAAAATTTGTTGAAACAGGCTTCTCTGTGCAGACGTTCAGTCAGCTTTAAAAAAGGAATTGTGAACCTCCACTAACACCTCTCGTATGTTGCAAGTGTTTGTATTGCAGACATGCGATTGTTAATAAAATCACACTCAACCTGCTGTTTTGAAATTTCAAAATTTTTATGGGTTTTTTGTTTGTTTGTTCATTTTACTTTCAAAGATTTGGAGTTTCATTGTTGATTCATTAACAATAAACAATTGATTTGTTTTCTTTTGAACCATCAAACTTATTACGCTTATTTATGTTCATGGTAATAGATTCCATTTTATCAATAAATAGTTGTCTGTTGTTTTCAATTAAAAAATTCCTCAGCCGAAAACAGGAAAGAGACAACAATTCCATAAACGATACGGAAGAGTATAGACGAGGTTTTGGCATGCTACACTTGGAAAAGGAGAATCTAAATAAAAATAAAATTTTTACAGATTGTCCAAATATAATGAAATCCTTCATATTCCTTTAGCTCTCTGTAGCCTTGGAAGTTCAATAATTCGACTCTATTAATTTTCAGAAAGTTTAAACAAAATATTTACCAACAATTTAACTGCTTCAATCTGCCAGTGTATATATTTTTATATGACCAAAACGATTAAATAAAAAAAAATAACAAGCCCAACCGAAAACAAAACTTCAGTGGCAACAACAACAACAGCAATAATAGCAATTCCTCAACATCCGTAATTAATTTATCCTTTTGTTAGAATAACTACGCTTTTGTTTGCCTGCTGCCATACAGAGAATCATTGTAATTTTAATTGCGCAACAATTTAATAAAAGACAGAGTTTTAATATGTTTGTCTGCATGTGTGTGTGTGTGTGTGTGTGTTTGGCTGTGTGTGAACAAAATACAATTAAATCATTTGTTTGCGCTGAAAATCCCTATTTTATTTGCAATTGTTTTTTGTTTTATTTTCCATTTATTTTTGGTTTTATTTTAACCCGTTTGGTGTTTTTATTTTAATTGTCTGCCAGTGTCATCTCCGCCACTGTGCAGCCACATGCATACATTTTGTATTAAAAAAAAAAAAAAAACCAAATAAATCCAAATCACAGAGAAATAAGAAAAATTTAATTATTTCATAAAAAATCGTCAAGTGATTTTCATATAAAACCAGCGTACAAGTCAGTTGGAAAAAATGTATGTGGTTGGTTATTGAAAATAAATTTATTGGAAAAACTACTGACGAAAGGAAAACAGTTAAAGCTGAAATTCATTTTGATTAGATATTTTAGAAATATAGAACAGATTTTTTAATTTAATTTGTTAAGGTTGATTTGATAAACGTTGAGTTTTTTAATATACAATTTTTTTCCATATGAAATGCTTCAGAAATTAATCCCACTCAGTGATTGTGTGGTTAATAAAATCTTTGATATATCATTGTTGTTGTAGGATGCCGTTGGCTGGAAGCAGTGGACGTCCAGGATTTGCTTCAGCACTCAATCATGAAGGTGATATGAAATATTTCTGACCTGCCTTAAAGCGCAGTTGTCAAATGGCGATGCCAAAGCCGTAGTCGCTGAATATTATCGCCAGTCATGAGCACTAGAATCCTTTTTCTTTCAGGACACCTTTTCAGTTTGAACTTTCGATCGCTTGAAGGTTACAGTTCAAGTAAATATTTCTATGCATGTGTGAGTGCACACACAAATCAACTTTACTTGTGTGTGATACTTTATTTCAAATTATGGAATTCGATATTTTCTTTCAGTCGTTAGAAGGATGTGCTAGAGCTTAAAATATTAACAAGAGCAAATTTTCTATATCTGCCAACTAATAAAATAGATACGAAACACATTTTTCATGTTGTAGACTTGTTTGTGTGTGTGTGTTTGGAAACATAAATTTGGGATCAATTAATTATATTTTAATTGTGTTCTTAAATTCCTAACAAATTCTTTTTAAATTTTATTCTAACAATTCTTGTTTTCGTATGCGATGTTTGTATTTCTGTAAATAAAAGTTAAAGACCAAATTTGTCTTGAACTTCCCGCTGAAAAAATTTGAAACTTTTTAAAATCGATGTTACTTGTTTTACCCTGTTTTGCGAAAAATTGAAATTTCCGCAGATCTCCATATTTTCAGGTGTTAGAATGTTCCCTGACTAATTCTGCAAGTCCGTCATTATGTCCGTAAATATATATGCTTGTGCATATGTGCATGTATGTATATGTGTGTGTGCGTGTGTGTTTGTGTATGTGTGTGTGTTAGTGTATGTGTATGTGGTGTGTTTATAAGTGGGTGCGTGTAACTTTGCGTCTCGCTTATAACTTTTAAGTGGCAAATCATCTGTTGTGAATTTAAACTGATTCGAACCGGTAAATTTCAAGATTTCAAAAAACCTGAAATGAAGTATTTTTCAAAGTCCTTTTCTTAGAATAACTCTTCAACGTCCTCTTTGATTCCACAAACTAACCAGCTGTTGACATTTAAAAACCAGGTCGATCAGAGTGAACCGGGCCATAATCGGTTGATCAGTTTGTGAGATACCGGGAACGAAAAAAATTCCAAAACATATATATATATATATATATATATTTTTTTTTTTATTAAAATCTCCGAAATTAAAAATTATATCTGATCAGTTCAAAAGCATAGAAAAGCATACAAACCAGATCAGCTTTAGGCTAAAAATTATGGGGAAGTTACAGGGATGGCCAACCGTTTTATATATTTATTTTTGTCATATACAGGCCATCTCCTCTGGGATGGCTGGGTACTTTATTTTAATATTGAAACCAGTGCCTTGTTTCTGTAGCTGATGTGAGAAGTTCTCACATCGAAAAATTAAATAATTATGGTTGTCATGCTTTTTATTGTAGGGTTATCCATAGAATAATATATTTATTATTGTAAAAAATCGAAAAAATTTTAAAAGCATTAAGAAATATATTCCGACTCATCCTGGGTTTCACAGAGTGACGACAATTTTTTCGATGCGAGAAGTTGTCACTTCAGTTACAGAATTTAATAACCACGTCAAGTCAGTGTGAAAACCCGTATACTGATAACTTATTTCACAAATTATATATCTTGTTTCTTTTTTATATCTGCGGTCACTTTTCGTATCTTCAAAATCTAAAATAATAAAAGTTTTCTTAATTCGTGTATATATTTTTGACCATTTTTGAGATGCATAATTGATACCTCTTGGTGATTCAATTCTTTTAAAGTTCTATGTTATTAAAGTGGGGTTTTTGCGCCAAATATTTCTGCTTCAGAAATAATGACTCATATGGGATTCCATCATAACGGCAGTATATATTTTGCTAAGGAGCACACAACTCGCTAAGAAGTTCCAATTGAGTATTTTGTACAAGGGGTTCAAATGCCAGAGTAACAATTTACCGGTAGCGATTTTACAATTTGCTGAAGCGAAAAAATTAAAAAATTAAAAAATTCAAACAAAAACATCATTTCAAAGTTAAAGTTAATTTTATAAAAATTTTAATTTTTATAAAACTTTTCCTTTTCAAGTTTGTATGTAAAATAACAGGAGTTTGTCAGTTCTCAGTTTAACAGTGGAATAAAATGGTTTTTGCTATAAATTCTGCCTGAACTCCCAACCTTAAGGAAGCCCAAGTGATATCCCCATCAATCACTTCAACAACACTTTCAACATTTCAGCACAAATTGACTTTGACAAGCATCACGCATCGCCCATCACAATTTAAAAGCCAAACAAAACCAACAACCAATTCATTCATACAATTCACCTTGAACTTCTTTTTGTTTATTTTATTCAAAACAAATTTGTTTATTCTTTCGCCATCAACAAGTTGGTCTACACTACACAACTTGTTAGCAAAAGATCAAGATAGTGAAGAATTGAAACGTTCCAAATAAATAAGCGAGAAACGGGAGAAAAAACTGAAATGAACACTTGTTGAGTGCGTTTGAAAAATCTTCGAAAGCATTTTGAGTAGCATTTTATATGGCGCCCACTCTAAAAATCATTTCCCTCGGAGGTAGATGATAATCTTTGAGCGAATGGCACGCAATATTTGCCAAAGCAGCCACAACACACTCCCATTAAACGGACCTCGGCGTGGCAGAATAGCAACAATCACGGCAACAAATAACAATAAAATGTGCTGAGAGAAGCAAATAAATTTGTAAAATTTAATATAAAAAAATACTGCAGGAAACACACAAAACTTTCGTGGGATTTATTAAATTTTTAATCTTAAATTGAAGTTGTAATCTTTGAGGTGGATTTACACGATTATTTGGACGGGAGTTCGAAAACACTTTTGGCCGAGATCAAATGATAAGCAAAAGTGATGACAAGAGTTTAATATTTTCATGTCATTTTAAATAGAAGATTAAGAAAAATGTGAATAATAAAATGTTAAATATGCATAAAAAAAGAATTAAGGAAAGTAATTGACCCCACAAAGCGGTGCTGCAGTTGCCCGCAAATTTCAGCAGCAAATTTATTATAACGCGGTTTTCCTTGTTCTTCTATGCTCTTGAGCTCCTGCTATCAAACTTTATAATATTATTTTTTAAATCGCTATAACTTTTGAATAAACAAAATGATGCCCACGTGGCAAGTAATGACTGATCCAGATTTCGGCTACTATAAAATAATCGAGAGCACAACTGTTCAGATATATAAACTTCGAAGGTTTAAAACAAATCACTGTTTTTGTATATATTCTTTCACGAATTAATTCGACTGTTTTAAAACGGGTTAAAGCCAATAACTTCTTGATTTGTTTTTTAATTTTCAATTGTCCTAGTGGGACGTTAAAACTTCATATTTCGTAAATATGTGGGTGAGCATGAGAGTTTAAAGTCGATTTATTTTCTACAAAATAATGCAACATTTTTCACACTCTTTAACAGAAAATGGCAACAGTTTGCCGTTTGAAAATAAGGAATTTATTAGAAATGAATCCAACATTCCCTCACGAAAAATAATTCCTGTTTTAAGACTTTTCCAAACCGCCACTTTTTAAAAAGCAGTGAAAAATGTTACATGTTTTCTAGAGGAGAAAACGTCATAAATTAAAAAATGCAATATAACTAAAACTTGTTTGCTTGGAAGTAAAATTAAATAGAAATGAAATAAAATTTCGTAAACTCTAATATTAATTATGAGCTGATTCAATTTTTCCAAAATGTTATTTGAAAATTCCAAGTGATCAATTAAGGGGTTTTAGCTAGTTCGTAGGCCCATTTCACTGAGGCTAATGCGGAACCGTCACCCAACATTTCTTAGAATAACTAAAGAAATTTGTTTCAAACTTCCACTTTACTAAGTGAGAAGTCTAAAAGAGATATCAAAGTAATAACAAGAACTCTCTGATCACTGATCACTTTTCCTTTTTTTTTTTTTTTTATTATTTTGTATGCGTATTCATATATCATATTATTTTTATTCATATGGCTGTCGCGGCTGGTCCCCAATCGAGCGGAGAAATTTGCGGGCCCCTTTTTCAGTGTAATAGGTCATATCTCGGGAATGGCAGCACCCAACTGTCTCTGGTTCGTCGGCTTAACACTTTTATTTAACAGTTTCCCACAGAAAATAATTCAACAGTATCACATCGCAGCTTCTTTGCGTCCAATTAGTCCATTTTGGCCGATAATTGAACGGTCATCAAACGTTTCACGCAATAAATGAGTGATGAGTTGCACCATTTCGTTGAAAAAAACATCGTTCACATCAATACCATGAAGACCGGGCACAAAACAAAAAAACGTTTATAAGGATGCGACAAGTGTCCTCATCTTCAAAGATATATTGGCCAATGGCACCTCTGCTTCATAAGACGCACCAAATTGTCTGTCATAAGGAATATATTTCTTGTTTACGTATGTGTTTTCTTATAGTGGATGTTAATTTTTTTTATTTTTCTCTAACTTCCGACTAAAAAAAATTGCTTTTGTGAGACCCCTTACGAAATTTCCTGATCTCCTAACACAGAGACTTTATTTATTTACGTACCCAGCATGCTGAAAATGAGTTTCTTCGGAGCATATAATTGATTTTAAATGTTCGAACGATTTTCAACAGATTGTCTATATATTGTAAATAAATTTCCAGTATTTCAGACTGAGATCGCGGTTATAACGAAGGAGATAAAATGGTTAAAGAAAATCAATAGCAGATTATTAGTTCGCATATTCACTGATATTAAGAAAGTTATCGAGGCCCTAAGAAACTCTGCGCGTCAATCTCGGTGTGTATTACAATGCCCGGTTGAGATAAACTCATACATGCATTGTAGAAATATCGAGATGATATCGATTCCAGGACATCAACAAGATATACCTGGAAATATTGAGACAGATAAACTAGCAAGGATGGGAGCATTAATCACAAACATCACACTAGAAAATCCTGAGCTATTTCAAGTTTTTAACAGCGAATTAAGGGAATGGGCCATAGACACAAGCGTTAATCAGTACTCTACTGT
This sequence comes from Linnaemya vulpina, assembly GCA_963675445.1. Classification (NCBI taxonomy): domain Eukaryota; kingdom Metazoa; phylum Arthropoda; class Insecta; order Diptera; family Tachinidae; genus Linnaemya; species Linnaemya vulpina. Next base: position 26,252,153 of record OY776278.1, read on the forward strand.
AGGTAGAGCGAACAGAACTCTATGGGGTAACTTAAAAGGAAACAAAACAAAGGAAATCCTAAGATTAAGTAGTCCAGCACTTTGAAAACTGTTTAATATAATAACAGGACATACAGAGTTAAGAAATCACCTGGCCCGCTTGGATATCGTAGATGATACAGCATACAGAAGCTGCCAGGAGGATGACGAGACACAACAGCACTACCTGTTCCACTGTCCAACTTTCAGTCAAAACAGGAGACAAACACTTAATCCAGATATAATACCGGGAATGGAATGTCTTACGGATTCTGATTGAAGAGACTTAAGAAGATAAATTGAGGTTCTAAACGCAACCAATTCATAAGGTTTCTTTGGTTATAAGGGGAAGCCCCCAAGATAGAACGCACAAAAGGCCTATAAGACTTAAGCGTAGTCCTGAACAAATTGGGACAGCCTCTCTTCACACCTAACCTCACCTAACCTAAGAAGTTTTCCAAGAATTCCCCAAGTAGCACAAGTGCAAATAGATTCATTTCGTTCAATAGAGATGATGCACTGAATTTTTTGACAGAATAAAATGACACGAGTGTTGTCCGACTCGAATTAGCTGGTGGTTGAAATTTAAACCGATAGTCGTCCCACCAACTCTTTATTAAAAAGCTAATTGATTTTAATAATTTATCTATCGATTTATGTACGTCCTTCTGGCTTTATGTGTGTTCTAGGACATGAATTAAAACCAACTCTAAAGCACACCAGGGGGTAAATTCGATATCGATCGAAATCGATTCAGGTTAATTTTTGCTCTCTGCAATTTTTAAGCAAATTTTTATTGCATGAAAACAGCATTTAATTTAAATCAGCTCCTTTAATTATACTCTTCCGTTTTTATATAATTTCGTCTGTTTTTTGTTCTTTGCCTCGTGCTTTATTTATTTGTTGTTGTTTTTTTGTTTGTTTTCTAAATACTTTCTGGTATTTCCTCATGCACTTCCTGTTAAATTAACAAAAGTACTTTTGCTAATAACATACGACATCAGTTCCTTCATGCAGCGCATACGACTGGATGTGAACGTTAGAGTTGTGTTTAAATGCCGGAGTGTTTGTGTACGTTTGCTTGTGTGTGTAGATAAATAGAAAACGGTTGTATGGACCCCTAAAGCATGATTGCATTGTCTGCTTGAAAATTTCAGATACTGATTTGGTTATACTACACCAACCGAAAGTAGAGTTAATTTTGTTGCTGGTTTTGTAACATCTGAGAGAAGTTGTGCTAGTTTATTCAGGTAAAGACATAACAACTGCTTGTTATTATCGTAAATGTGGAGATATTTTGGGTTGTTGTGCTTTTGTCTTGTTTGCATTTGCAATTTAGTTTAGATTTTAAGAATTCTTCAAAATGTTTTTATTATTATATTTTCTTTTCTAGCGTTAATGAGAATTACATATGTGGGCATTAAACTGGCTTTTTGAATTTTATAAATCGGCGAACAATTCCCATATAAATCCCCAATATATTGACTGGTGTAGTAGTGTTATGTGAACGCAGTTTGAAACTGTACGTTGTTGTTTGGTGAAAATATAATTTCTGATATATTTTTTTTAACGTTTTTTGTTGGTGGAAAGAGCAACAAATGCGTATAAAAGTACATAAACTTTATTTGGTTGCCCAGAGAAAAAAGCCAGCATCAGAACTAACAACAACAGTATTAAAAAATTAAAACAAAAAAAAAAAAAAAAATGAAAGAAATAAAAAGTGTGGTAACGACTGTGGCAACAAAATGGTTAGTAACCAGTTTTTGGTTTCAAACACAGCAAAAAATCAACTAAAAATATATTCGCAAAAATTAAAATTGAAGGGAGAAAGCCAAATATTCGTAAGTATTTTGTTGTTGGCTAAAACGAAAATACCAAAAATTAAAAGAACAAAAAAAAAAACAATATTTATAGATGTGTGTGAGTGCAAGTGTGTGATACACAAGCACGCACACACATACACACACATACACACACGCACACATAAATATCTACTGTTGAAAAAAGGAACACGAGGAATAAAATAAATAAAAGCGGAAACGGAAAAGAAGCAACTTTACATTCGTTGGTTGCTATTAAACCAGTGTCTGACCATATGGGCCGAGTAACGTGATTGGAATTTTCAAATAAAATAACAAAACGAATTGAAAAAAATTTGTTTTCCGTACATTCAAATTGAGGTGTTCGTTTTAATCGATTTCTCAGTTGTGCGATTAAAGAAATAATCGAAATTGAGGTTTTTAAGTTCATCGAATAATCGCTTGCGATTTTAATTTTATACAGTCTCTTGAAATTAATCGCTTTATATTTCTCCAACACCGGCTTTTTCCTAAGAAACCAAATAAATTTTATGAGGCATTTCAGATTTTTGTGAGAAAATGATTAAAATCGAGTGAAATCAAGCGTTTTATTTGAAAGAAAAACAAAATTGTTGGCAGTTTGATAGTTTAAAAAATTTTTTAAATTTTAAAAATTTTTTAAATATCGGGCGCTTATTAAATCGTAAAAAGTACGCATCTGTTGAGTATTTGTTTAAGAAGCATTTCGCTTAATTACACAATTAACTCTTCAATTCCCATAGCGAAGGTAACAAACATTTTTATTTTCTTTTTGGCTGAAATAGCTTAGATATATATTATAAGAAAGAAGATAAATACAATTGCTAAATAAACCCGCCCAATTTTTTTTTCAAGGGCGGTCACCTACAGGTGACACTGGGCACTGAGTAAAGTTAATGGTTTAAAGTACTCTTTTATTTCAACGTTAAATTAACTGTAGCTGTCGATTATCGTTATTAATTGTTCGAGTTTTATAATATTTTAAATGAAATTTCTTAAAACATTTCTTGTTTGAATAAAAGAAATAATTTTAAACTTTTATTCGAACATTGAAACTAATAGAGAATAGAAGATTTTATTCGAATAAATCTAAAAAGGAAATTAAAAAAATATATATTATTTATATCTTTTTTTTAACATTAAGAAAACAATCCTGTACAAAACAACAATTATTTTTAAAATAATAATTATTATTCAGACACAAATTCAAATCCGCGCATTCATAAATACTTATTCTAGTTGTTTATAAAGAAGATATACAACAAATGAATTTCTAGTTGGAATCAGTAGCGCCAAATAAGTTTGTTCAATGAGTTACTTCTAGTGTTGTCAATTATTCGAGTTCTATAATCGTTTAAATAAAATTTCATAATATATTTCTTGATCGAATAAAACAATAATTTTAAACTTGTATTCGAATCATCAAAAGAACAGAAAGTAAAATATTTCTTTCGTTAAATTTTAAATAAAAAATAACAGGATAAATTTTTTATTAACTATAAGAAAACAATTTTAAACAAAATCAAAATTACTAATAAAATAATAATTATTATTGGAATCAGTAGCGTCAAATAAGTCAGTACAATGAGCCACATGTAGTGTTGTTAATTATTCGAGTTTCATAATCGTTCCAATAAAATCTCATAATATTTTCTGGTTCAAACAACGCAATAGGTTTAAACTTTTATTCGAATATTCGGATAAGTAGGGAATAATAAATTTCTTTTAAATATTATTTAAAAAAAAAATATTATTTTAAGCTTTTGGTTAACAATAAGAAACCAATCCTTTCAAAAGAAAAATAATTGTTAAAACAATAATTATTATTCAGGCTCAAGTTCAAATCCGAGTACTGGCAAATATTTTTTAATTTGTATTCCATCGAATTTTCGGGCGGGTAGAGAATAAGCAACTTCTTTTAAATATTGTTTTCAAAAATGTTATAACATTTTCTTTTCTAGAAAACATGTAACAATTTTTTCACTTGTTTTCTAAAAAGTGTCGGTTTGGAAAACTTTTAAAACAGAAATTATATTTCGTGAGGGATGATGGATTCATTTCTAATAAATTCCTTGTTTTGATATGACAAAATGTTGCCATTTTCTGCTAAAAAGTGTAAAAAATGTTGCATTATTTTCTAGAAAAGAAATCGACATTATTTTAAGCTTTTGATTAACAAGAAGAAAAAAATCCTTTACAAAAGATAATTATTAAAATAATAATTAATATTCAGACACAAGTTCAAATCCGAGTATTTACAAAAACTTTTTAATTTGTATTAAATACGAGTTTTTCTTATTGAAATTGGAATATTTATAATATTTTATTAAATCATCGTACAAGTAAAACGGATCAGCACTGATTTCGAGGCCGCTCTCATCAGCGTTCTGGGTGTAATTTTTCCACTTTTCAAGGTGCAGCAAATCATTGCGCATATCAAACAAGAGTTTCTAACAAAATAGAATATGAAAATTAAGTATTCGTATATTAATTTCGAAATCTGTAAACGAAGAGATGAAAAAAGTCAAAATGGCTCTGTTCTAAATTGCTAGTGCAACCTGAAATTTGAATAGAATAAAAATATCAAATAATTTGTAACCTTCAACACGTTTATAAATAAATCTTTTTGCTCGATTTATTAAGTAAGAAAGAAAAATTGAAATATACAATTTTCAATTTAATCGATTATATTTTCAATGAAATTCTCCGATTAACTGAGCAGTTGTAAATTGAGCGAGCACCCTACTAAATGAACAATCGTACATTTTTATTGTTGCCATTGGCTGCACTTAAGCGTTCTTTAACATTGAAATATTGCAAAGTTTCAACTTAAGCCACATCTGAAACGTGCAGTTTTGTTTAAAACTGAATCCTTTTTTTTTGTTTTGTTCGACAACACAAAAATATTTGTGGATAGAATTAAAAATTGTTTCCAATATTGTGATCTAAGGCCAAATTGTATAATAAACACTATTCAGTTTAACCTTGATCACGCTACAGAAATCGAAAGAAAAAAGAAAAAAAAAACGAACGAAATTTCAAATGTGAATGCATGTAGACAGACTGTGGTTTTATGTTAAAGTTATAAAAGTGATTTTTTAATGAAACATCGACATGACTAAAGGCCAGTAGTTCTGTGGCAGCAGCAGCAGCAATTTAAAACTGCTGCCTAGAGGCGGTTTGGCGTACTCGTGGCAAAGAATGTATTCGTACGTGAAATAAAATCACGGATATTGGCCATGTGTGATGAGAGGAATAGATTCGCGAACTGTCATTCAAATAATTGAATGACAAGAAATTTATGAAATAAATTTTTAGAGTTTTACGAAAGAATCATCTAAAATTATTGTGCAGTTGTTGTTGTAACCTGGTTTTTGTGCTGTTCTACGAGCTCAAACAGGATTATTTTAAGGCGATTAAATTAGTTTTCAATTTCTTTAAAAGAATCGAGAGCACTAACTGATTGGACATATAATTTTGGGGTTCCAAAACAACGCTTTTTTCGAATATTTTTTTTACGGCAGCTCATGAATGGATAAACAGATTTTGATCCTACTTGTGCGGTAATCGATTTGGTTTTTAAACGTCAAGAGCTAATTGGTTTGTTGAGTGGACCGAGGAAGTCATTTAAAGTTATTAAAAAAATAACTCTTTGTAAAAATTTTATTGCTTGAGTGTTTGAAATATCCTGAAATCTATCGGCTCTAATCGGTTTAAGTTCCAGGAAGCCTAAAGACGCCCCTCACTGCGATACCACTCTATTCAGGTTCAGCCGTTTAATAATTAAAGTGCGTCACACGCAAACACACACAAACACACACACGGACATAGTGATGGGCTCTTAGAATTAGTTAGGGAAGCTTCCTGGGACCTCAAAACGTTGGCAGCTAATGAGAACTCGATTTTTTTAAAGCCCTATAAAACCAATAATGGCCTGATATCTGAAAGTCTTAAATTTTTCTATCTAAAAGTTGAAAATAACAACCAAAAAAATACGTTGGAGCTCTATATAAAGCACTAACACAGAGATTTACAGTGCTCTGCCATGGGTTTGATACAATTCTCGTATAGTTTTTTATTACAAAATCCCAATAAATAAGAATTGTTATCATATTTAATTAAGCCACCAAATAAGCACTTTTAAACAAAATTACTCATGAGTGGCGGCCTTTCAAATCAGCTGTTCTGCTCTGAATAATTTAATTGATAGATAATATATTCTGTGTCTTAATTAAAATATATTACCAGCATAATCCTCTCAACTTTAATTGGATTTAGTATTAAGTTTTGAGTTAAATTATATCTAAGATAACCCAAGGTTAATGGCACATTAATTTATCTTAGAATACGTGTATTATTATTCGAACTTATAGGATAGATTATTAAGTTAAGAATTATTCAATAGCGCGGACCTAAATAGCAAAAAGCTCTTCTCTTAGCAACCGATGGCTCCGGAAGAATTAATCGGAAAGTTTAATATTTGATATAAGGGCTCTCAGGGTTAAACAATTTCGTACTAACTAAAACTGATATAAATAAAAAATTAATGAAGAAAAATTTCATTCTCCAATTTTATTTCGTTAAAACGTTCCCAATGACTTGCATCACCGTGAAAAGTGGAAAAATTACACCAAGAACGCCGGTGAGAGCAGCCGCGAAATCAATGCTGATCCGTCTTACTTGTACGATGATTATAATAAAATATTCCAAATAGTCCAATTTTAATAAAAAAACCCTCGTATTTAATACAAATTAAAAAGTATTTGTGAATACTCGGATTTGAACTTGAGTCAGAATATTAATTATTATTTTAATAATTATCTTTTGTAAAGGATTTTTTTCTTCTTGTTAATCAAAAGCTTAAAATAATGTCGATTTCTTTTCTAGAAAATAATGCAACATTTTTCACACTTTTTAACAGAAAATGGCAACATTTTGCCATTTCAAAATAAGGAATTTATTAGAAATGAATACAACATCCCTTAAGAAAAATAATTTCTATTTTAAAAGTTTTCCCAACCGACAGTTTTTAGAAAACAAGTAAAAAAATGTTACATGTTTCTAGAAAAGAAAATGCCATAACATTTTTTAAAATAGTAGTACAATATATAAAATAAATTCCTTATTCTCTACCCGCCCGAAAATTCGATGGAATACAAATTAAAAAATATTTGCCAGTACTCGGATTTGAACTTGAGCCTGAATAATAATTATTGTTTTAACAATTATTTTTCTTTTGAAAGGATTGGTTTCTTATTGTTAACCAAAAGCTTAAAATAATATTTTTTTTTTAAATAATATTTAAAAGAAATTTATTATTCCCTACTTATCCGAATATTCGAATAAAAGTTTAAACCTATTGCGTTATTTGAACCAGAAAATATTATGAAATTTTATTGGAACAATTATAAAACTCGTATAGTTAACAACACTACATGTGGCTCATTGTACTGACTTATTTGACGCTACTGATTCCAATAATAATTATTATTTTACTAATAATTTTGATTTTGTTTAAAATTGTTTCCTTGTTGTTTATAAAAAATTAGCCTATTATTTTTTATTTAAAATTATTCGAATGAAATATTTTACTTCCTGTTCTTTTGATGATTCGAATAAAAGTTTAAAATTATTGTGTTTTTCGATCAAGAAACATATTATGAAATTTTATTTTAACGATTATAAAACTCGGACAATTGACAACACTAGAAGTGACTCATTGTACAAACTTATTTGGCGCTACTGATTCCAACTAGAAACTCATTGGTTTTATATCTTCTTTATAAACAATTTTAATTTAATGCAAATAAAAAGTATTTGTGAATTCAGAGTATCGTACTTGAGTCTGAATAATAATTATTATTTTAATAATAATTTTTCTTTTGTTTAAAATTGTTTTCTTATTGTTAATAAATTGTTTATCCTATTATCTTTTATTTAAAATTATTCGAATAATATATTTAACTTTTTGTTCTTTTGATGTTTTAAATAAAAGTTTAAAAGTATGATCATTAAAACGATTATAGAGCTCGAATAATTGACAACCCTAGAAGTGATTCATTGTACTAAGTTAACTGACGCTACTGATTCCAACAGAAACTCATGTGTTATTTATCTTCTTTATAAGCAATTTGAATTTAATTCAAATTAAAAAGTATTTGTAAATTTTGAGAATCGAATTTAAGCCTAAAATTTTAGCTTAAAAACTAGTTTAACAAGTTTTTGATAAGAAAGAATATTATAAAAAATCCGCAAGGAAAAGTATTCAGGCTTCGATGTTTATAAAGATTTAAGAGGTAGTATTAAACCATCTACGGTATAACATGAAGGCCGAGTCCTGGAAGAATATTAATACATATTATGAGATGCTGAAATTAATATAAAGAAAATAAATATATTATTTAATATTGTGAAGACCAACTATAAATAAAACTCGCACATGAGGCATTATAAAATGAATTTTTTAAAATCAAAAAGCATATAAAATAATTGTTTATGGTTCTTAGAAAATTGAACGCAAACTAACAGAGACTTACTTCACATATTCATAAATTATGCACACACAAACACACAAACACACAAGTGCAATTAAAAATGAGGCACAATTTTACAACAATTACCAGCATCCTGAGAAAAAGTTTACTTTTCCCCCTCAAAAAGCTTTTCATTTTCTATCAATCAACTTAACATTTTAGTTATTCTCTGAAAAAGATTTCAAACAAATTTTGAAATAATTAAATTGTTTTATATGGCAAAATTATATAGAAACAAAGTGAATGCTTAAGTGTGTGTGTGTGTGTGTGTGTGTGTGTAATTTATTAAAATTTAATAGAAAAACTTTCATACTGGAAAATTATTAAGTCAAATATGCTGCAGAGCAAAGCGTTATTAAGTTACAAGTATTATTACATTAATAATGCTCGTATGATAAAGTAAATTCTGTTTGTTTTAGGAACTAATAAAATATTAAAATTAAATTATTTAACAAATAAAATGCAAGTTTTGTAAATGAAAGCAGTTGGTGTTCTTCGAAGGTAGAAAGTTAAATAGATTTCAAATAAAATTTGTTTATACATGAAGTGAATATGGTCAGTGGGAAAGCAAGTGGCCAGAGCAACATTCGGAACGGGCTTCCAAGTCATCATCAGGTGGTTCACATATGTTGTACCTGCACCAACACCAGACTCTCGCGTTTCCGCGTTTCAAGTCACTGAGAAACAAAGAAATCTAGAGTGGCTGCTATTAATCTGCAGTGCTGGCTGACAGCTGCCTACGAAAATAGTTTAAATGAACGTTATTTGAAAAGGGAATATTAGACGAAAATCTAATTTGTCTTAGTATTAAGAAAGAAAGGAAAAGAGTATATTCAAAGCAAAATCACAAATACTCCCCCACAATAAATATTAAGAAAATCCTTTAGCATTCCCAGCAACAGCCTTCAATGTCTGGATTAACTCAAGTGTTTCGGTATAATAAAATTATTTACGTAAGAAATCTGCACAATTGTAGTTGTTAAATTTTTTTCACATTTTGTTGTTGTCGTTTTTAAACTTTCAATATGCTGAATGCCAGCACGTTGGATGCTGTTGAGATTTGGAGAAGTTTGACTTGACGCTCTACTGCGTTCACAGTAACCACATAAAATGAGTTTGAAAATTGTGTGTGTGTGTGTGTGTGTTTTTTTTTTGAGTTTTAATTGAATTTTTCACTTCCTTTGTTCAGATTGTTTTTTAATACTCGATTTAAGAAAGAAAAACTCTGTGCTATAGAGCTCCTACTTTCTTCTTTTTGTTCTTTTTTTCTCTTCATTTTAATTTTCATTAAATTTCATTTCTCAACTACTTTTATGATTATTTTCTTTCTTGAAAAATAATTTTTTTTCTGTATTTCACTCTTCTTTTTCGGTAACAGCTCAGTTTCCTTTCGAAAGGTAGTTAAAATAAGTTGGTTGCATGAATGGAAAGCCAAAAGTGGCAGTACGAAAAATACAAATCCACGTTGCGTGAAAAGTTTAAGTGTTGACTAATTAATTTCAAATCTTTTCTTCTTATTATTTCTGCATTCTTAGAGATTTTTTTCGTCTTGTTTGTTTGGCTTCGCCCTGCTTTATTATAGAGGATTATTTTTGAGTGTGAAAAGTTTTCTAGGAGGTTTGGATTTGTGCTCGTTGAAACATATTAACCCGGGGCAGAGGAATAGGGAAGGCAATCCAGTGTAGAGGACAATGGAAGGGCTGGGCAGTGTAAGCTGGACTAGACAAGACCACGCTAGACTGTACTAGATTTAGGCCTGCAGTACAATTAGTGTTAGTAATTACTCGGGTTGTTTAATCGTTCAAATAAAATATAATAATATTTTTTGATCGTTTAGTTTAGGTTAGGTTATTAGGGCCATTGTAGAGGCAATGCACTTGGGTCCACTAAATCGGTTACGTTGTGATACCCTTAAGCAGAGGACTGCTTATGAGTTATGCTCTGCCGCACTGAGCCATCCTGTGGTCATTAGTAAGGCCGAAATTCTAACCAGTTCTACACTCGCCAGGCTATCCAGGTGCTGGTCAGGCTGGAGCACAGTGCAATCGCCCTTGCGCTGTTCAAGGCAGGGCACTGACATAGATTATGGAACACAGTTTCCTCCTCTTCTTCATAATTATAGCTTCTACAGAAGTCGTTATATTCTAGACCCAGCCTTGTTTTATGGGTCCCAAAGTTGCAATGTCCAGTTAGGATATTCACAAGATGCCGCAGACGGAATTTGCTGAAGCTGAGAAGGTCGCGAGCTCTGCTTAGGTCATAGCGGGGCCACGTGGCTCTTGCTACGCGACAGTTGGTCACGTTTTCCACCTTAATTGAGCGAGCTTATATGATCCGCTCTGAATCAAGAACTTCCAACGCCTAAAGAACTAAAAATTTTACTCGAATCCTTTTGAAAAAAAAGAAACATATTAAAACTCATTGATTTAGTCTTTTCATTATTATATAATAATAAAACATAAAGAAAAAAATGTTATTAAGAACGAGATCATATTCTTAAAAATATATTGACACCCATTTTGAAATATTTTCATTAAAAAAATCATATAAAAAAATATATAGATAATTCAGTTATTATCTTTAACACGATTTTCTTTTATCATTAAACCGCTAGGAAAATTTGAAATTTTTAATAATAGGGAATTATTGGTTTTACTGCGTTCTGAAAATATTGAGTTCTCTTCAAACCTGCACGTTTTGAGGTCTTAAAAAGCTGCCCTGACTGTTTCTGAGAAACCGTCACTATGTCTGTATGTGCGGCTGTATCTAATTTAAATATTGTGTCATTGTGAAACGCGTTCTTGAGCTTCCTGTGAACTTAAACTGATTCGAATCGGTACATTTCAAGATATTTCAATATCCTTTAAAACAAGATTTTTCAAAGTCCTTTCCCAGAATAACTTTTAATGGCTTCAACAATCGGTTCTACTAATCAATTATCAATTCGTGACGGATGCTAAACTATAACAGACAAGGCTGCACTAAAATTTTCTAGGCATTACAAAATTTCACTAAATGAACTTGACTTGTGCAGCTTGTTTTAGACTTAAAAATCTTTGATTATATTTTGATTAAAAAAATATTTCTCAAATTAGTACATATTTTTGGGAATTGTCGTTTTTTAAAACTCTTTAATTTAAATTATGTGCTGATTCTTTTTTTTCCCAAAATCTTACCAAGAAATTCAAAGTGATCAATTAAGGGGTTTTAGCTGGATCCTGTGCGCATGTCACTGGGACTAATTCACAACATCAAGGAACCTTCACCCAACATTTCTTAGAATAACTAGAGATATTTATTTCAAACTTCCACTGTAATAAGTGAGAAGTCTAAAACAAATATCAAAGTCATAACAAGAACTCACTGAGCGCTGTTCACTTTTCTTTTTTTTATATTTACGAAAAAACAATTAGCACATAATTAAAATAAAAGAGCTTTAAAACAAATATTTCATTTGTTGACAAACCTACTGCTTAAAAAATTACCCTTTATTTATATTCCTCTGCAAGCTTACTGAAATATGTTCTCTAGATCGCGCCATTGTTGGTCATGTAAAGCGTGAAACACTTCATTCACTATACGAGTATTTTCTAATGAATGAAAAATGCTGAATAATACGGGCATTTAAATCTGAAAGTATTTAAGCAGTTTCTTGCGTATTCTTATAAATTTATTAAACAGAAAATGAAGCAAAAAAATAGAGTTTAAAGTTTTAAATGAATAAGACAGTTTTAATTTTTCTATAACAGGGAAATATTTAATAAATTTCTGTTTTAAAAATATAATTTTTATTTTGATAGTAAAAAAGTTTTATTATGAGAAAACTGCTGGAGGAGAACTATTAACTCATAGATATTGAGCTTTTTAATTGTTTTTTTTTAAATAAGAAAATATGTTTCACATTAAGAAAATGTTTTCAGTAGGGAATATTTGCTGAAGGTGGTGCAGAGCAGTGAATTTCTTCTCTTAAAGCTTAAAGTCTTAAGGGCGCTGCTTTTGTTCATATCCAAGCAGACTTCATTATCTGTTAAATAGAGAATAAATTGAAAAGAAGAACTGAGAATGCTTAAGTTTACATCAGTACCTGCCTTTCGGCCTTACCTGACGGTGTTCCCAAGCACTCGAGTGAAATTAGGTGTACACCACCACCCCTGTCCCACCAGGAGCCCCATGGGCTTACACAGGTTGCAACTTCACTCATATGGTTTCGCCATAAAACCATATTCATACACCTTGCTACGATGTTCGGGCATATCTTAAACCCTTGTTACTTCCGAGGAAAGCATATTGTCAGCACCAAGAGGAATCAAAGGTCAAAGTCATAAGACTTATCCCCCCTGGCACTCCCAGCACCAACCCACCAACACACCACCCCTTCCGAAACGTCTGCTGATTCGCAGCAGCCCATAAGGACTGTTATCAGCTGGGTCGAAGTCCCAGCGTAATATAAATGTGCCAGAACATCAACCCCTAACTGACATCTCTATCAGCGACTCTTGTTATTAAACCACAGCCACCACTTGGAGTCAATGAAGAGACCTCAACCAACATCTGGCCACATAATCAGTTAGACAAAGGGGAAAAAACGAGGTCGGCCACATGCCATTACCTGGATGAATGTGCCTTAAACAGAGCTTCGGCAGTGAAGCAGATGTCTCACACACGCCCAGCCAAAAGTTCACGTGTATGGCAACTTCGTCGCTTCACCCCCAGCTAATATCATCTGTGGACTCAATCAAATCTCGTGGTATCAGTGTAAGGACACTGGTTACGCCTCGTAGATCAAGCTAATATAGGCTTGTAACCTACTATTGATACTTGATCCTTTGTAATGGTGGGACCCTGTATTTTTTTATCTTTTCCCCAGAAAGCACTGCAACAAGGCGTTACGACTGACCAAGTTGCCTCTTGTGCCCACCAGGGGCAGAAAAGAAGGACATACAAATTAGGCTTAAATAAAAATGGAATAGGATATGGAAAAAGTATACCACTAGCACTACATAGATTTAAAGTGTATGGCCAGCGCTGCGATGTAATTCTCGTATACTAATTCATAATGAAATCATAATAAATAAAAACTGATATCACATTCAACTAAACCCCCTGACAAGTAACGAAAAGCAGAAATACATTTCAATAGAAACGATGAAAGTGTGGCGTGCCTCGAAAACAGCGGGCCCGATTTCCTTTATAAGTATAACAATTAAAACGATGGTAAGTTTTCCCATAGTGTGAATTAAGCACACTATGAACTACCGTCTATGAATCTTAAATGATTTTGAAAAACTATTTTCCGAATAACATTCTTGAATTCGCTCAAATCCTTTCACTTGTTTCAAGATAAACTTTTTGGAATTGTTTTTTTTTTTTTATTTGAAATATATTTGCGGACATCATTCAACCTTTTATGACTTTATTGCTTTGTAATTGTTAAAAATTGCAATTTTAGATTATTTCCTGCAATAAAACAAAACAAATTCTTTGTCAGATTTTTGGTGCAAAAAAAAAATAAAATATTCTATTTTGTTAGCATGTGAGAGAGAGAGAAAAAAAGACAAGAATATTCAAAACAAATTTGCTTCAAAAAATATTTATTTCTCTTGGTTTCAAACTTATTTCGTTCGATCAATTGTCTCGCTCAAAAAAAAAAAAAAAAACAAAAAAGAATAGAATAAATAAAAAAGAAACAACAACAATCAGTAACAAATAAATTCAACAATTGTTTCTATACATTTGAAAAGAATTATTTTGGAAACAAAGTTTGATTTCATTTGGTTTGTGTGTGTGCGTATGCGTGTGTGTGCATTTTGTTGCATCAACACAACAGATTGCAAACTGGTCGAGTTCGCAAAATCTATAGAAAAAAAAGAACTCACACTCCCATTGCATTTATAAATAGTTGTATGCACTTCAACTAACACAAAGTAGTCAGTTTAACAATAACACTCTTGTTTATTTGTTTAAAACAAGCGATTCCCAAACTGTTTTATATTCCAAGTGAATACATTTTACCAACAGAAATCACTGGCCAAGAATCTTAATTAACTTACACTTCCCCCTATTTATATAAGATAAATTATAAAATATATTTATTTATTTTATAATAAAACTCCTTATTTAAGAACTCCTTGTTTTGATTTTTTTTTTCTTTTATTTTTATAAATTGAAACAAACTTGAACCAAAAGCTTTTCAGAATACCACTACAACATGTGGATAAACACACTCGTGCATTTACACAATAAACAAAAACAACAAAAGCAACAAAAACAATAAAAAAAGACAAAAAAGAGAAAAACAATTGACAAAATGTAGTCAACTAAAGCCAATCATCGCAAAACAATACTTCGCAATAATAACTAAATACTACCAGCGATCAAATTTGACATGCTAACGAACAATGTGGGAGGGTGTCCTTTAAAGAAAATAATGGATGAATTTATTTGCAGTACGTTTTATTAGGGTGTTTCAAAAATATTGATGATTTAAATTCTTTCAGGGACCGTAACGGTTATAAGTTTAAGGCTGGAAATCGGATTTAAATCATCGTTTTCTGAGTTTTATTTTTCGCTTCGAAAATAAAAGTTATTTGCTGAGTTTTAGTTAGTCCTCGGAATATAAGAGTCACTTCTTGCCTTTTATTTATTCATTAGAAAATAAAAGTTATATTAATATTTTTATTGGCTAATTGTTCTAACTTAGTTAAAATCTCAGAAAGACATGATGATAAATATTCCAAGGCACACAGGAAAGTCAACATCAGTTTTATTCAACTCAAACAGCAGAGCAGAACAGCTGTTTTCGAGAGTCGCTACACTTGCATCTTCAGTGCTCCTGTGTATGTTGTGTTTATCACCACTTTTTTAGGTGGCCCAGTTGAATGTGATAACAGTTTTCTATTTACACAAATTTTATTATGAAAAACAATCCGAGAATTGTATGAAACTGATTTTAACACGTTTTTATTTTAATACCCGTGTTACCGTTTGAATATTTTCTTCATGTCCCATTTTTCTGAATTTTTTTATTCCATTATACATTAAGTCAAACTTTTTTGGTTTGAAATTTATACTTAAGTATATGTGAAGGTTTTTTTTTTAAATTTTCATTGGTAGCTCAAGCCTAAGCATTGACTTAGGCTTGAGCTACCAGCCTCAACTTACACAGCAGAGCTGTTCTGCTCTGCTGTGTGAGTTGAATAAAACTGATGTTGACTATCCTGTGTGCCTTGGAATATTTATCATCATGTCTTTCTGAGATTTTAACTAAGTTAGAACAATTAGCCTATAAAAATATTAATATAGCAACAATAAAATGATCATAAAATAAACAAATCACAAATAAAAGTTATTTCTTGACTTCTGATTTCCGATCAGAAAGTAAAACTTATATATTAATATTTAATAATTTCTTAGACATTAAAAGCATTTTTCTTAAATAAAACTTATATTTCAGTATTGTTTTTCAGTTAAAAAATAAAAGTTATTTTCTTATTTTATTTATTCTTTAGAAAATAAAAGTTATTTCTTGGCTGCTGATTTTCGATAAGAAAGTAAAAGTTATGCCTCGATTTTGAATAAATTAACAGAAACTAAAAATAGTTTTTTTACTTAGAAAAAAAAAAAAAAATAAAAGCCATTTTAGTATTGTTTTTCAGTCAAATTAATAAATAAAATAATAGTTATTTTCTTATTTTTCTTTATTATTCAGACTATAAAACTTATTTCTCGATTTTTAATATTCTTCGCAAAATAAAACTTATAATTCTTTATTTTTGATCAGAAAGCAAAAGTTAAGACTCATTTTTTAATAACTTATCAGAAACTGAAACTTATTATTTTTTTATTCAAAAACACAGTTTTCATTGTTGTTGGCGGTAAAAAAATAAAAGTTAAGATATGATGTTAATTTATTCAGCGGGTTATTTCTTAATTTTTTTTATTCATTAAAAAATTCGAATTATTTCTTGTTTTATTTTTATTCTTCAGAAAATAAAAGTTATATCTTGGCTTCTGATTTTTGAAAAGAAATAAAAGTTATATATTGAATTTTAATAACTTATTAGAAACAAAAAGTATTTGATTAAAAAAAAGCTGTTTTTCGGTTAAAAAATAAAAGTTGTTTTTTTGTTTTTTATTTATTCTACAGATTATGCAACTTACTTCTCGACTTTTATATGTTTTTGCGGAAAATAAATATTATTTCTTAATGTTATTTATTCATCGGATAATAAAAGTTATTTGTTGTGTTAATGTTAATCGTCAGAAAATAAAAGTTATATCTTGACGTCTGACTTTCGATCAGAAATAAAAGTTATATCATGAATTGTTAATAAACCAATTTTTTGACATATTGTCATTGTACTATTATAATATGAAATTTATTTGTTGGGTGGTTAAGCAATGTCTATATGCATTTCAAAACTGTGGTTGAAGTCTACTGACGATTTGGTAAGAAGCGCCAATGAAATGCATATAGACATTGCTTAACCACCCAACAAATAAATTTCATGTTATATCATGAATTTTAATAACTTAATTTTTCAGTAAAAAAGTAAAAGTTTTATATTGATTTTTTATTGTTCTTCAGATTATCACGATTTTTTTATGTTTCTCGTAAAATAAGAGTTATTTCTCAAATTTATGGGATCATAAAGGTTATATCTTGATATTATCTATTTTTCAAAAAATAAAAGTCATATTTCAATATTTCATTTTAATAATTGATAAAAAATTAAGATTTTTTTTTGTTTTTGGAAAATAAAAGTTATTTCAGACTATAAAATAAAAGTTACATCTCGATTTTATTTATTTAACAGAAAATAAAAGTCATTTCTTGACTTCTAGTTTTCGATATGTTGATAATTCATGAGAAATTAAAAGTTATTTTTGAGTTTTTGAAAAATAAACCCCATATTTCACTTTTATTTTCAATCAGAGAGTTATTTTTTTATTTTTCTTATTCTTCAGAAAATAAAAGTTATTTATTTACTTCAAAAGTTATATCTTAATTTTTGGAATTCATAAGAAAATAAATTCTTTTTATTTGATTCTTAGAAAATAGAAGTTAATTCCTGACTTTTATTAGCACCTGGAAAAATAAAAGTTATTTCTGGACTTCTAATTTTCGATATCTTGATAATTCATTAGAAACTTAAATTTATTTTTGAGTTTCAGGATATAAAATCTTTTTTTCGTTATTATTTTCCAATCAAAATATAAAAGATTGTTCTGTATTCTTAATCGTTGTTGGGAAAATAAAAGTTATTTCTTGATTCTATTTATTTAACACAGAATAAAAGTTATTTGTTATATTGACTTCTAGTTATCAATATCTTGATATTTTATGAGAATATAAAAGTTATTTTTGAATTTTTGAAAAATAACCCCTGTTTTCCACTATTATTTTCAATCAGAGAATAAAAATTATATTTTGATATATTTTATTTCTCAAAAAATAAAAGTTATTTCTTTACTTCCAATTTTCGATCAAAAATTAAGAGCTGTATGTTGATTTTTATAATTCATTAGAAACTAAAAGCTATTTTCTGATTCTTAGAAAATAAAAGTTATTTCCTGATTTTTATTAGCACCTGGAAAAGTAAAAGTTATTAATTTTTAAAAATATTAAAAGTTATTTTTTGACTTCTATTGTTCAATATCTTAATTTTTAACAATTCATCTGAGGTCAAGTTTTTTGTTTGATTTTTGAAAATAAATCGATTTCATGATTTTTATTTGTTCCTCGGAAAATACAAGTTATTCCATGATTTTATTTATTCTTTAGAAAATAGAAGTCATAGCTTGACTTCTAGGTTTGGATATCTTGATCAATCATTAAAAGTTATTTTGAATATTAACAAGTAAAAGTTCTATATTCGGCTGTGCCGAATCTTATATACCCTTCACTAACGTACGTCTGCTTTCTAACTTATAAAATAGTTTCAGTTAGAAAAAATAAAAACAACTTCAGTTGCATTTTTGTTTACTTAAAAAAAATATTCAAAACTTTCCAACCCTGGAAACGAAATTTTAATTTTTTTACCAAAATTTTCCAACCCTGAAAACGAAACTTTAATATTTTTTACCAATACAAGTCTTCATAATGTGTAAAGCGATTTTATTTAAGCAAAAGTACAAATTTTTAACCATTTTGTTAACTTTCATGTTATACAAAATATTGCAATTATTCAACCCTGGAATCGAAATTTAGATTTTTTTTAAATACTTGATATAAATTTTGGAATCGCAAATGAAGTTAAAATTTTCGTTTTTACCAATGGAAGTCGTCATGATGCATAAAGCGGTTTTATTTAAGAAAAACTACAAATTTGTGACCACTTTCGTTACTTTCATGTACTACAAAATATTGCAGTATCCAACCCTGGAATCGAAATTTTTATTTTTTTTTTATTTTTAATACCAATTTTGTTTTGCCGAAATAAAAAATAATTTTAACCAGGAAAAACCGAAGTTAGTTGATATTTGGTTATGTTATTGTATTAAAAAATTAAAAAATCCTAATCCTGGATGGGAACTTTAAATTTAAAATTTTTTTCATCCATGCAAATCTTCATTACACCAAAAACGTTTTTATTTAAGAAAAACTTAAAATTCTTAAATATTTTAGTTATTATATGTACCACAAAATACCGAATGTTCCAAAAAATTTTTTTTTTAAATTTCCCATCCCTGGAAATTTTTTTTTTTTAAAGTTTTAAATGGACAATTGAGGAGTCCCAAAGCATGAAATAGGTTCAATTTTCAAATAAACAAAAAAAATAATCAGTTTTTGGAGTTAATTTTGCGTCGAGAAATAGGTGTAAGCTTCCCAGCTCTGGAACCGTCCTTCCGATTTTTCTGACTCTAAGTCAGCTCACTTCCAATCGATCAGTCCAATAATGAAGTCTCTAGCTCTTCTGGGGGCTTGGGAAAACCGATTTCACGTACAGACAGACGGTCAGACGGACAACGCTCAATCGTCATCGCTATTCATAAGGATCCGAAATATATATACTTTTTGGGGTCGCATATTGATATCGAAGAAATTACACACGGAATGACAAACCTAAATATACCCTTTCACATTTTTGTGAAGGGTATAAAAAACAAAAGTTGTTTTCTTATTGTTATTTTGCAATAAAATCATAAAAGTCTATATATTCATCAGAGAATAAAAGTTATGTCTTGATTTTTATTTTTACGCTTAGACAACAAGTCAGTTTTATATATTTTTATTATTATTAATATTTTTTTTTTGCACAAAATATGGCGACAAATTCGATTTAACATGACGTTTGGATGCATTTTGCATCAAAGTCGCTTTCAAACTCTTTATCCACGAACTCTCTACCTTCTAATCTATCCCCTTAATTCTAACCCCTCTCTTTTAACTTTCCACAAAGCAACAGGGTCATTCCCTAAGTGGTGGTTCAGAATAAAAAAGCTATCGGAGTATTCCGTCCGTTACACTATTGATAGATCCCCACTTCTATGTGGACTATACTTTTTCTACTCACACGTTCCAAGGACATTTTAATCCTCTTAGTCTCTTTATGTTTAAGATTCCGAATTTTTCTATAGCCCGGGTTTTATGTAAAATGATGCAAACTTGATTAATTTCCACAATACCAGAGCTGAAAAAATTCCAATAATGGCGAAAAACTTTTATTTAGTTTCAAGATTTTTCCAGTTAAATACTTAAAAAGACAAAATTGTCCAAAAACATGCACTCACACTCATACACAGAATAACAAAGATCACAACAACACTTTTAAAGTGGTGAAAAAAAGTACGTTGGCCTGCTCCAATAACTTCAAGAACTCCATTAAAAATGCAGCGATCCATGAAATGTTGCAAAACTTCTCGAGCCTTTAAATTAAATTCAAAGTGTTAAAGATATTCAAGAAAATAAAATCGATTTGAATGTCTGAATAACTTTCAATATAATAGAGTACTTAAAGTCGAAGTTTGGAGTTAGAAAAAGGATAAAAGTTGTTGGTTTTTCGTTAGTGAATTTCAAACCACAAAAACAGTGTTGATATTCTTTAAGCCAAAGTTTTCTGAGCACTTAAATTTGAATTGTTTTGAATGCAGTTGTTGACTTGTTTGTCCAGACTCATCTCTGTGTGAGTGTGTGTGTGTGTGTGTGTGATTGTTTTATATTTAGCTGATGGCTGAAATCATGAATAGAAAATAGTGTGATGAAATAAATACAACAAGAACAACAACAACAACAACAACTTTTCTACACCAACAAAAACGTAATAGTTCACATTTGTATGCATGAACTTTTGCTTAAATTGAAGTACAATATTGTCATTCAAAACGACTGCCACAGAAATAAAGCTCATGCAAACAAAACTAACACTTAAACAAACACGCACACGCACACTGCCATATACAAACAGACACACGCAAACGAACCTTAAAATAAACAGACAACTTGAACAACAATCTAACACTTTGTCAGTGTATGTGTGCTTGTCAAAAAGTTGATGCTGTCAGCAACATGACCAACACTTGCACTACAATAAACTGACACTCGCAAGACTGAATGATGACAGTAATTTCAGAAGACATTAAAATTGTTCAGGAAAATGTGGGTTTATTTCTTAAGATTTCTGTTCGGCTGCATTCTTGTGAAATTCTTTTTTATTTTATTAAAATTGGAAATTCCAAGAATAGGTTTTATTATAATTTTTATAGCTGAAATATAATTTTTGTAAAATATACAAGTATCTACTCGTTGGGTCATGGCTGTTTTCTAGGCCATGCAAAATATTATTAAATGGGACTAAACGGTTCTGAATTACAATCCAGGCGAATGTATTACAAATTTGAGATTAAAAATTAAATTTAGTTGTTAAATAATATTTTGTTTTACGATTTTATAAATAAATTTTAATTAAGTTTTAAATATACTCTGCCTCAGAATACACCAAAACTCACCAGGAACTACAGCGTGGGGCTCTAGAAAGTATTTCACGACGTATGAGTTACATCGGCTATTAGAATTGAACAAAATTATTCCTCATACGCCCACAGTCTTCAGGTTAAAAATATTAACTAAAAGCGATGTGCGATGTGCTACGTGCCGAAGCAACACACCAACGTAATCCCTGTTAAAAGCACCACTTAAAAATGCATTAATTTTGATTTCCTTAAGTTTTTTTCCAGAAACTCAACTCCATCGATTATTTAGCGCGTTTTATTTGTTCCGCAGAAAATAAAAGTTTATTTCATAATGTTCATTTATTCTCCAGAATATGAAAATGATTTCTTCACTTATAGTTTTCAATAAGAAATTTCTGAGATTTTAACTAAGAACAATTAGCCTATATAAATATTAATATAGCGAAATTAAATGTTCATTAAAATAAAAATCACATACAATTTGAGCTTTGGCTTGAGCTACCAATGAAAATTGGAAAAAAACGTTCTCATATACTTAAGTATAAAATTCAAACCAAAAAAGTTTGACTTAATGTCTAATGGAACAAAAAATTCAGAAAAATGGGACATGAAGAAAATATTCAAACGGTAACTCGGGTATTAAAACAAAAACGTGTTAACATCAGTTTCATACAATTCTCGGATTGTTTTTCATAATAAAATTTGTGTAAATAGAAAACTGTTATCACATTCAACTGGGCCACCTAAAAAAGTGGTGATAAACACAACATACACAGGAGCACTGAAGATGAAAGTGTAGCGACTTTTGAAAACAGCTGTTCTGCTCTGCTGTGTAAGTTGAATAAAACTGATGTTGACTTTTCTTTGTGCCTAGGAAAATTTACCATCATGTCCTGCTGAGATTTTAGCTAAGAACAATTAGCCTCTATAAATATTAATATAAAAGTTATTCCCTTTTTTTTAATCTTTATAAAGTTTTTTGTACTTTTATTTATGGATAAAAAAAAAATATTAAATTAGTTCCTCATATTTTATTCTTCAAAAATTTAAGTAATTCTTTTATTTTAACGCTTAGAAAACAAACACAAATAAATTTATTAAATACTAAATTTGTTAATTAAGAGTTTTGCACGGAGTATGGCGATATACTCTAACTTACTTCGCTTGATATTAATTTTATGAAACTAAAAACTGTGTGCTCTGATCGATAATAATATTTTATTTTCTTTATCGAGCAATTGAAATCAAAAAATAAGCTTAACTTTTTAAAGAACAAACATAAATGAAGAAATAATAATTATTATTTTATTATTAAATACAAATCAAGAAATAACTTTTACTTTCTGATCGAAAAATAAAAGTCAAGTTTCTTATAAAAAAGTTTAATTAAAGAAACAACTTTTGTTATTTTTAAGAATAAAAAAGAATGAGAAATTAATATTTATTTAACTTTTTTTAATAAATAAAATTCAAGAATAAACTCATGAAAATTATTTGAGAAATAAATAAAATTTAAGAAATAACTTTTACCTTCTGATCGAAAAATTAAAGTCAAGAAATCACTTTTAACTTGTTATCGAGCAATTAAAATAAAAAAACCTTAAATTTGTTAAAGAACAAATATAAATGAAGAAATAATAATTATTATTTTGTCAATAAATAAAAGTCAAGAAATAACTTTTATTATCTGATCGGGAAATAAGAATCAAGAAATAACTTTTTCACATTGAGGAATAAATAAAAATCAGAGACTAACTATTAATTTTTGAGTAACAAATAAGACTAAGAAAATAACTTTTACTGTTTAAGCGAGAAATAATATTGAGGAGTTAATGAATTAAATATGATTTATAAAATAAAACTTAGAAACGTTACGGTCTCTGAACTTGTTTGTTCTCAATAAAAGATTTTTAATACTTCACAAAAAGCCTTAAGTTTTTAATTCTGGTAGCAGAAATATCTGGCGCAACGATAGTCCAGAGTAAGTGGAGTCACAAATATAGCGTCGGCTATATGCGAGGATGCATGCCTGATCATGCTCGATCACGCTGCCACGTCTTCAATTGTGGTAGGAAAATTTCCTGTGATCTTCAGTCTAAGAAATATTTTCAATTATGAAAATTAGCACTGAAGTTCTTTATTTTTTTTGCGGCGGATTAACATGTACTTCGTTGCATGTGATCTCTTTATCACTTACGCCACTTACATCTGATCGAAAGTGGAGTATGACTCTCCTGTACTCGCCAGTTATTCAAAGTGTTCCTTGAAGATACTCGTTCTTTTTTAATAGCAGATGCTATTACAATGGGATGTGCTCTAAGCAAATCA
Organism: Linnaemya vulpina; assembly: GCA_963675445.1. Classification (NCBI taxonomy): domain Eukaryota; kingdom Metazoa; phylum Arthropoda; class Insecta; order Diptera; family Tachinidae; genus Linnaemya; species Linnaemya vulpina. Next base: position 26,275,782 of record OY776278.1, read on the forward strand.
GCAATCTTTTACCCGAAACGCTTACCTTTCTTCGTTCAATGCTCTCGTAATTAAGATCACACAATTTTGAGGACAATTCGCCAATGAAATCGTACAACTTGTTGAAGGCGAATCCCATTAAAACTGCTGGTATGTCCAATACTCTCCCTGTATATGCATCCTCTGTCGTATTTAACGTGAAAAAATTGAAATCGAGTGGCCATAAGCTCTTGTCCTTTTCATCTCTTCCACACAACCAGTTTTCCTAATACCAGCCCGTGCATAACATGAGTAGACATCATCTGTGTTCTTTCATTTTTCTCATCTTTCAATTTATAGAGTGCGTAAAAACTTATTCTGTTAGAAATGCGAAGCCTTCATTACAAAATAATTTTCAAATGAAAGACTCAAAATATTTTAACAAAATCCCAAACGTGTATCACATTTTTCTCTCAACGAAAACACTGTCAGTCCGAAAAAAGGAACAGAATTTTTAAAGCACCAAAACACAACTGCACCTGCAACAATAGTTCTTTGTGACACACGCATGGGAAATTTTTATGAATGTGTCTGTGCCATTAACACTCACTGTACTCGTTGTGCTCTCATGTAACTGTCCATATGCAATTGCTCGTTCCCATAAATGCCACACAAAGTGCAGTTGTATTGAAAGAATGCAATTGTATGTCAAACTACATGTCGGCAATATCCGTTTGAAAATAGTCTGCTTTGGCAGTGCGCAAGCAAATCTCCGTTGTGTGTTTGTTTTGAACATTTTTTAAAAATTGCAAAAGGAAAATTCATCCCTGCAATTATGCTGGGGCTGGTGGTCATAGATAATAGACGCAGCGTGTGCAATAAATATTTATTAAATTAAAATTTTAGTCAGCAAAGTACTGGAATATTTTCAAAGATTTTTCAATGAAATATTGATGTCAATAAGCGATTTAATGGAAAAGTATTAGAATCCATCCAACATGTGAGAAATTGAATAAAATTTGAATTTAAATGTAATTTTTCATAGTCAGGTGTTTTAATTCTTTTACATGCTGGCTCATATACACACACGCAACTCTCTGGCCACGAATATATCTGTCGAAAAATGTTGTGTTTTTAAGCTTAAAAAATTATTTTGTGACACTTTCATATTTTAGACAATTTCTTTTCGTTGTTTTCGGATGACAGACATTCAAATGCAGTGTATTTTTGAAGATATTTTTTTTTCGCTCAACTCTTCAAAAACAATCCAATAGGTAGTTTTACCAACAAGTGAATGTAAGAGACGGTTTATGTTGCGGTGGTCAAATGTATGAGCTTGTGTGTGTGTGTGTGTTGTTAGATATGAAAATGATATCTTTCAGGATGTTCCTTAAAAGTGGCTTAAAAATTTTGAAATAGAAAACAAATATTTAGTTTTCCTAAACAACAAAATATTTACATTTTTACGAAGTATGTATTTGAAAAATTCTCGAAAGTCGTTGAAAATATTTTTGTAACACATCTTTTTGTCTTACCCTGTAAGACTTTAATAATATATTTTCGGAATATGATTCATGTCAGTGAATAAACACTCCATGTTTATAGTCAACTTTCAGAGCTGCTCGCATATGAAACCGGGTAGGAGTGCGTGTGCTTGTGTGCATGCCAGAGCGTGTGTTTGCTTACTTGTGCAGCAGCCATGTCAAGTGAAAATTGATTATAAAATGATTTATGGGTACAACCGGACATGTTGCATTCACAAAATGTTTTCATTTTAATAAACGCGTGTGTGTGTGTGTGTGTGCATGAGATCATTTCCACGTACATGCCTCTGAATTGATCTACTCAACGCTATTCCAACAACAACGTTTTTTTTTCAGCCATATTTTTTGTTCTCTGTTTTATTAATAAAAAGTAATAATAATTTCCTCACTCTGTTTTCCCATCAAACTCTTTTAAATGCATTTTCACTTGATATCACGTTGCGCCACAAGCCTCGTAGCGCTGTGATTGTGGGGCATCATTTTATTTAAGTTGCGAGTGGAAGATAAAGTGCGGCAAGTAAATTAAATGCCTGAGAAATGGGATTTTCAAAAAAGTGTAACATTTACATTTTGAAAAATAATTATTTAAAATTTTATTTTAATATTTAAGTCTGAAATTACTAACTTTTATTTGAAAAATAAAATAAACAAATTAAGTTAGACGCAGGTAAATATGAAATATATATAGAATTATAGATGTAATTTTCAGTTTTTGTTCAGGTTTGTCATGTTAAGCAATTAAATAATTGTTATCCTGCTCTGCCTTTAATTTTAAATGTAAAAAATATTCTTGGAAACTCTAAGAATTTGATAGAAGAGTACCGACGATTTTATGTAAAAAGCAAAGAAATTCAGAAGTAAAAAAAAAACGAAACAAATAAATTAAATTCGCTTCATGAATTTTATTTATATTAATTAAATATATTTAATGCCGTAAACTTGTGCTCGAAATAATAGTGAAAGTGTTAGTAGTATCGGGTGTTTTTTATAGAGTGATACAAGTTCAAATCAAAATAAAACATATTATTTTGTTTTTGATATCATTAAAACGGTCTTTGTTGGAGAGAAAATTTTATGACATTAATGTTTAAATATGACACCGGCCATGAAATCGCCACGGCTGGCGCGTACAAGGCGCAATCTGGAACACCAATTTTTACAAACAGCAACATTGGGCCAATGAGTCCACCAGCCCAAAAAGCGCACCAAACAGTAATTTTCTGTGTATTTAAATGTTGTTTCGACAAAAGCTTGTGGATTCTTCTCACTCCAAATGCGACAATTCTGTATATTTACGTACCCATTCAAGCAGAAATAGGCTTCAACGGAAAATAAAAATTTGAATGGACGAAGTGCACGATTAGTTTGACGAACAGAACCATTATTTTGATTAGAAATTCCCACAATTTGCACTTGTTGCTTTGGCATAAGTCGATCCATAATAAAATGTCAAAGCAAACTAAACAAAAAGCAACTATCAGCTGTTAAATAAGTGGTCAAATAAAGCACTGATGCCAACTCCAAGTTGTATCACTCTATACAAAACACCCTATAGAACAATCAGAGGTAGAGTTTTGATAAGTAACTGGGCGCTAGAAAATATTTCCGTTCTGCCAGTTATTTGTTTGATATTTTTAATTCTTGAATTATTTCATATTTCTAAAATAAAGTGGCGGAGTTATAGAATACAAACACATGCACACATGCCATAACAAATACACTTGCACGTGTGAGTAACACAAACTATTCAATAAACAAACTGTCCTCGTTGCAACTTTTGCCAGAAACTACGTTATTGCTTGTCACCATATTAGAAACACAGTCAGACAGGCAGGCAGACAGACAGACGGACGAAGAATACAATTGCTGTCACACAACCATAATAACATTCTGTATACGTACAAATAAAAATCTATATATTATGGCGATATATTTTGCAGTGCAATACAAAATCTATTTAATACACATAAACACAAACACATAAAATATACACTAACACAGGCAAACTCACATGCATACACATTTCCATGTGTGTATGCAATTCTGTGCTTAAATAAATTTACTCGCCACACACACACAACAATGCATTGGCACCCTGTGACTTATACTAGAGCAGAGAGTGGGGATGTGTGAATGTATGTGTTTGCAAAGTATGCAGTTGTACCTCCTGAAACGTTAGTGGCAGTAGTAGTACATTAATGCTGCCATATATTGCGCACAAGGATACGAAGCTACCAGCCAGCCATACATCATTGTAACACCTGTAAGTTTATATTTACTCTATTGCAGCTTTTTGTTTAATACGTCTAATATATTGTGCACATGTGACACGTTCGGCAAGAGCTGGCCACTTTGTTGTGAACGCGATATTGCTTGCAGCGCCGGGATGAGTGATGTGAAGCACTCATGGTCATGAATGAATTTAATACGCTTTTTCAATAATTTGATGAAAATACATATTTTAAGAATATTTAGAAAGTGATTTATAGTAAAATCAAGAAGAAACTTATTAAGTCCTCGCTACACGTACGTAAACGCTTACGTCACGCTTACGGCAAACACGGAGTGTGTTTGCACTCATGATCATGAATGATTTTAATATGCTTTTTTTTTAAAATAATTTTATAAAAATTTTAAGAATATCAAAAGTGATTTTGTTATGTACGACGAAACTTATTAAGACAACGCTATATTTAAGTCAACGCTATAGTTACGTCAACGCTATATATATATTTTATTTACTTATTTAACGATATTTTTCATGCTAATCCAACTTTAAAACAGCCATTTGGCTGAGCTTTTCGGTCGAAGATGGACTGCCTTTAGCAGAAATGTTCTGAAATAGGGCGACAAAGATATTTTGATGCAGGCCTGATACATATTCAGATAGATTGGATTCGTATTGTTGAATATTAAAAAAAAGAAGTTCTGTTTTTCTTTTCTATTTTTTTCATATATTTCGTATTAAAGAATAGAGAATTTGCTGCAGCTATTTTAAATTTACTTCGCTGGCTTATTTTTCACAACAGGTACCGACGAAGGAGAGTGTTGCGCTCTGATTTTTCAGCACCTGATGATGTTAATTGCTGTCAGTCATGATCAGCGATCAGTGTCTATGACTTCGTCATTAACAATTAGCACAACCGATCACTAATGCAGATCAGAAAAATTCGTTAATATGACTGATTTAAAAATCCAACTCGAAGTCTTGTCAGCTTGACAATTTTTTTTAACATTTTATTTTCAATAATTATTGCGAAACATTTTCGCCACTTAAATCCCTGATTTAATGGTGTTTTTGCTCTTTTTTACAAGAAGGACGAAAAAGACCCATACCTTGAGGAGTTAGAAGGTTAACACATTCTATAAAAATTACTACTTCCTATCCAAATTTGCTATCGAAGGTAAAATAATAGAGATATTAGTGATTTTTAGTTAAATTTGCTCTTTTTTACAAGAAGGACGAAAAAGACCCATACCTTGAGGAGTTAGAGGGTTAACATATTCTACAAAAATATTCTGCATAAGATTCTATATAAATTTGCTAAACACATTTTATACCTTGAATGTAAGGATCACATGGATTCTTATACCGATTAACAATAAGAATGTGCCAGAGCTGGGAAACTTGAATGCCCCCTCAAATGAAATTCAGATGTAAACTTTAAAAACGCCGATACACGTGTCTATTATTTTTTTTTTTTGTCTCCTCTATCAAAATTTATAGGTCGGATCTTGTAATTTTTTTTCTGTGTTGTACAGTGTCATTTTCCAACTTTATTTCTCCATATTAATAAATTGTTCTGGGAAATGTGTGCACATCCTGTTCATAGGTATTCGTACGTATCTCATGGAAACCAGGTGAAGTTTTAATATATTTGATTTAATATACATTTTCATGTTGGTTGCCATAAAATTACTTTTCTCTCTCTCGAATATTCTGATAATCAGCTGCACTTTAAAGAAACTCATAATATTGTTAAACAGAGCAGGATGTTTTTAAAATAAACAACCACTTAATCAGGAAACTTGTGGACATTTAAAGGTTAATGGTGAACTCTGAATATGTTTAGGATGATAACTTCAACTTGAACTCTTTAACTTATCATAACAAATATATTTCGTGGCAAATAATAATTGTAAAGGATAGAGAAGAAGTTGTAAGCTTTCAAAGATGGGAAGTACAGTTTGCAGCGCATCCTTGTAAGCCAAACAGTTGACAACAAACAAGGCAAATATTAAATAAATTAAATGATGCTATATCTCCATTAAATTGCATTAAACATTTCACAGACATTTAATAACTGCCAGAGGCTATAAAGTTAAGGAAAACTTAATAACAAAACAAGAGCGCCAAAAAATCCCGTTTGAGCCCAATTTTATTGCATTCATTTTTAATATCAATTGGATTTGATAAACTTTCGTTCCCATTTAATTGTTTTAAAATTGCATTTAGATTTTTATTTGCAAAGATATGCAAATCACACGAAAATAAATTGATTTGATTATATTATTTTAGTTTTAGTGTCGCTAAATCTGCTTTCTAGTTTAAGCATTTTATTTGTCATCCAGTGTTGTTATCCTTTAAGCCATTTTAAATTCATTTTGCATTCGTCAAATCATTCATGATGATTTAATTACTTAATGCTGCTATTGAAATATTGAATTTTGTTTAGCACTTTTGCGAATGTCATGATTTTGCATATTGACACCGCACTATCAGACAGGTAAATGTGTCAGCAGTGGTGTATTAGTGTGTTATAGATATCTTATAAAGCATTTTCTGAATCACGAACGTTTTTGCGCTCTCGCGTGTAATTTTTTAATATTCTGAAAATCACGAAATTCTTAAATGCAAGTAATTATTTTCTTGTTTATAAGTCAGCTTATTTTATATGTTTAAAATTTTTATAACTTCAATTAGAGTCGGACTAAAGCCAACCAACTGTAGAATAAAAACACAAGAAATAAAAAAAAGAAAAGTGATCAGTGAGTTCTTGTTATGACTTTGATGTTTGTTTTAGACTTCTCATTTATTAAATAAATATCTTTAGTTATTCCAAGAAATGTTGACTAAAGGCTCCCTGATGATCTACATTAGCGCTAGTGAAATGCGCACAGGAACTAGCTACAACTCCTCAATTGATCACTTTGAATTTTTGTAGTTAAATTTTGGGAAAAAAGAATCAGCACATAATTAAAATTAAAGAGGTTTCAAAGCAACAATTCCCCAAAATATGTACTAGATAAAAGTTTTTTAAATTTCCAAACGTTATAAATTTAATTTTGGAAGTCTAATACTTCCAAACGTGTTTTTAGATAATAAATATTCAGATGATATATATTTGAGATATATATTTCACAGCAGAGCAGCTGTTTTCGTAAGCCGCTGCACCTTCGTTATCAATATTCACGTGTATTTTTTTTTCATCTCTTATTAGACGGTTAAGTTAAATGCGATATCAGTTTTCTATTTGCACGAATTTGATTACGAAAAAGTGTTTTATTTACTATGTTGTTGAGTTCGTTCATATACCAGCATTTAATTAGTTCCTACACTGAGAAAAATCTGAAATCGATTACATAATAGTTGTTACGGTTTTTAGTTATTTTAGTTAAACTGGAATATAATTATATTTTTATTATTATTATCTGTATTATTATTATCTGTATTATTATTATTATTATTATTATTATTATTATTATTATTATTATTATTTTCTTTATTATTAATACTATTCGAATTTATTGCACTAATATTCGATATAACAACTTTTGTTTAAGCTTAAGTTCAAACCCGCGAATTCTCAAATAGTTTTCAAAGTGTATTAAATTCGAAAATATTATCAAGAGTGGAATTATAGAGAAAATATATTGTGATCATCATACTGGCAGAAAGAACCAGTCTTGATTTCCAATAGGGGGTAAAATCCTGCCCACTTTTTGCTTTTTTTCATTTATTAATGATAAAGTATAAAAAAAGATTTACTATTCATCCCTCAATAGCACTGAGAAGGAGTTTTTTGGAAATCCGATTGCGAATAGGGTAAAGGGGAGAAAAAGAGGGTCAAATCCTTAGCTTTATATATCGGAAACTAATTATAAGTAGATTCAAAGCGCCAAAACCATATGAATTATGCTCAGACGTACTTCGCCACGCGTTTGTTACTTTTCATTCGTTTTTTATAAGCTTCAAATATTATATTGTGCTCTTAAACGTATACTTATTATAAGTAATAATATTACCCATACGTCACTTTGTACTCGTACAACTTATCTTCTCATAATATGCAAGTATTTTTACACGTTTCCAAGGCAAATGGAACCAAAAATTAATAAAACAAATTTAATAGAGTTATTTTAAGGTAATCGAACTAAAAGGTTAAAAATAACTTTAGTGCCTTTTTTTTGAAATCGAGCTCTCAACGCTCCGTATTATTTAAAAAATGGATAAGAGAAGTTTTAGATAAAATCACCTAAAATTCACTTAAAAACTCCCAAGTTGGTTGAAAAATTTTATAATAATCCATAGAGTATATCGACAGTTTAGGCAAATATGCATATAATCAAAAGATAAAATGCCAGCAATGGGACATGATAACAACTTAATAGTACAAGTACAACAAGGAACTGGAAATTATATCTAATAGTTCTTGGCCTCACATGTAAACTGAGTATTAATAAAATTATATTAGTATTTGAAAAATTAATTAATTTAATATATAAAAAAAGAGAAATGGGTTCCTACTTGCAGGATAATAACAATAATATTTTTAATAAATCGCTTAATATTCCCCACTGTGCACTTGTTTGTTTTCTGTGGCATTTTTCGCACCCGCTTGCTGACGTTGTTTGTCTTGTGTATTTGAAGTTCTGCTGCACCCCCCGCTCATAATGCGTGCATATCATAATTCACGTTCAACAAAGAAAGACTGTTTCACAGGAAGTTGTTGTTGTTTGTTGAATATATTTTTTTTGCTTTCATTTTGCTGTTGTTAATCTTGTTCTTTCAAATCTTGTTTTTTTCTATTTCTTTACAACATCATTTCCATTTTCTTCATCATTCTTTTGATAATTTTAGTTACACTTTTATCTCTATTGTTGTGGCGCTTGTTGTGCCGTCTTCTTGGAATTTTTTCTCATTCTTGTTAGCCTGTTCTTGTCATCTGTTGTGTTCTTGTGATTGTCTGATATAATCCGTTGAATTTAAGAAGATAAAGCAACAGTGTTGGCAACTATGCCGGTGTATTTACAAGGATGTTGGAGCAGGTCATGTTAACTGGTTCATGTACATGATTGTGAAGTTAATTTAATTTAAAAAAATGTAAAATAATATTATAAAAAAAATTTTGTTTTCAATATAGTTTTAACAATATTTAAGCCTGTATATCTCTTATATGTTGGCTTTTGCTTTAACAATCGGTTAATGGATTGAGAAAAATTAAAATATTTTTTATTAATTTTTTTTCGCCAGCAGCAACTCTACTAGTAAAAGAAAAGGAACTCAAAATATGTAATAAATTAAAAGTTTCAGATTAACAATTATTAAAAGATTGTTTGATATTTTTAATTTGATAATTCATGCATCATTAATAAATAAAGTAACTTAAACCTACAACGCCTACAGCTGGAATTGAATATTTTATGAAATATCAACTATTAAAGCTCTTAACTTCATTAAGTAGACATTTTGTATTGTAAAAACCTCTGTTTTAAAAACATCAGTTACACACACAAACAGATTTATAATAATATAAAATATCACCATAATCGAAAACATGAAAAAACAAGTTCATGCATGCGTGTGCTTGCCAGCAAAAACATTCTTCAGTTGATGAAATCAAAACTCCCTGATTAAAATGCTTTAAAGTGAAATTAATTTGTTTAATATTTGTTTCGTCATTTTCATGTTGATACACTTGTGCAAATAATAATCACGATTTCAAAAAGAGGAAAAAAAGAAGCAGAAAATACATTAAATAAACAGATTTTTATACAATTTTCTCATTATTGTAAATAAGAAAGAAAAAATATTGTACAGGTTGTGAATTTCATGCTGAATGTCTGGGAAAATTCTGCCCTGAAGCCGTTCATTACAATTCGTCGTTGGTTTTTCCTTTCAGTTGGAAAAAAATTATAAAAAGTAATAATAAAAAATATTATTTAAATGAGCGTATAAATTTAAATGACATGAGAGCACTTCAACAAAATTTTTGCATAAAATTTGAAAATTAAAGTAAAATTAAGATAAACAAAAATATGTATTTTAAATTTAAAAAAAAAATTTGATTTGAAATTTGCAGAAATTAAAAAAGGAAATAAAGTTGTTTTAAACTATCCTCCCATAAATTCCAATGAGTTGGCACTTTCGATGACTCCACCAAAATTATTTGCAACCGAAGGATTTTACAAAATTTTTGTTTTTCTTTTATTCAACTCACAATTATCAACTCTGTTTTAGACTTTTTTTCGTGCAGCTCTGACATATTTATTTAGAACACAAATCGAATGAGCGAAGTATTAGAAAAGATTTAGACTGAACGATGCATCAACAAGCGATAGCAACCGGATCGCAGAAGCTCTTGATTTTGTGGAAATATCGAGTGTTTTTTATAGAGTGATACAAGTTTAAATCATAATAAAACATATTAATATATTTTGATATCAACAAAATGAACTTTATTGAATAGAAAATCTTATGACATTAATGTTTAAATATGATTTCGGCCATGTGGCCGCTTAGGCTGGCGTGTACAAGTCCCTGGAACACCAATTTTCACAAACAGTAACATTCTGACCATCATCGTTTTTGCAGACATATGGGTCAATGACTCAGTAATTTTCTGTGGATTTAAATGGTACTTCGACAAAAGCTTGTTGATTCTCCTCACTCTAAATGCGACAATTCTGCTTATTTACGATTTACGTACCCATTCAACCAAAAATGGGCTTCATCGGTAAAAAATATTTTGCATGGACGACATGCACGATAAATTTGACGAACAGGACCATTATTTTGATTAAAAATTTCTACAATTTGTACGCGTTGCTTTGGTGTAAGTCGACTTATAATAAAAATGTTAAAGCAAACTAAACAAAAAACAACTATCAGCTGTTAAACGGGTGGTCAAAAAAAGCAGTGATATTAACTCAAAGTTGTATCACTCTATAAGAAACACCCAATATTTTCTTGTTAAAAAAACGTTTTGAGAAGAAACTATAAATTGTTTGAAGGTCAATTAATCGTTTGAAATTATTTCTCAAACTGGATTTTGATTCGTGTTATTAAGAGTAACTATTTTTTATAACAGCGACTCCTATTTTTATTGTACTTTTTTGTGGCGCTGAATATTCAAATTCCCATGCTGTTAAGAGCATCGTGGAGTGAGGCCGTGCTCCATTGGTCCCACGGCAATCATTCATACGCTTATCAAAGCTCTAGTAAACCACATTGCAGGAGTAGAACTAACCCCCTGATAGGCGCTCCTAAAAGAATTTATCGAGTCGGCAGCTACAAAAGCATTAGAGAAGTTCTAGATTTTTTAAATCTAGAACTTCTCTGAAATAACTTCTAAATTGACTTTCGAAAGCGGGGCATATCCTTCCTACGTGGGCCATTCCCTATTCCTGTTCTTCTATTTGCCGGTTATTAAACATCAAATTATCAATTTATTGGAAATTGTTTTCAAAACAACGAACCGCGTAGCGTAACGCACATTCGATAACAAACAATTTCATACAAAATAACTTATAAAATATCAAATATTTCATATCACTTCCTTCTTCTTCTCCTGACAATCAACTGAAAATATTTTATAGTTGTATTATGTCAATTCGAAAATAAACTGATGCTTCGAGATAAAATACAAAAAAGATGTCAAATTGCTAACTACCGCACATATTTAGTTGGCTTGTGTATTAGGGGATTTCCCTTTTTGGCAGAATTAATTTCATATATTCCTTTATTAAAGGAGTTTGTCTTGTTTAAGATTTTAACTTAATCAGACTTAAATACATTTTTTATTAATAAATAAATTTTCTTTATCAAATCAAGGATTTTAGAAACTCAAATCAATTATTTGCTAATCCAAATCGGGATTTATTAATAAAAAGTGGGGAAATGAGTTGAAGTTATGCTGTAAAACAACAACTAGGAAGAAGGATGAAGGAAGTATATTTTCTTGGGAGAAGTCCATTAAAAAACGTCTGCTCAGAAAATTAGAAAATTGGACCATATTGGTACTTTTACGTATGGAACTATTTATTTATTTATTTTATTTATGATTTGACTAGTCCGTACAGCAGAAAAATTACAATTCTACAATTTTTTATAACCTCGCCAGTGTTACCATATTTTGTTTCAATTCTTAAATATATTTCAAATCAAGTCAATTTTTAATACAATAAAAAATTTTATTTTGGGAAAATAGTAGTAAAATTTGATATGACAAGGACCACGATGCATTCGATATCGGTTCACATTTATATAGAAATTTTAATATATAACTAAATCGTTGACTAAGTCCTGATTTGTATATTTAAAGTTGTGAGTTTGATGTGAAAAAATTTACTTTCAGCCTTTAAATTCAATAATTTGATATTGAAAATTTGAATAATGATTTTTAAAATTCGGCATTTGATATAGAAAACTTTAAATTTTTAGGCAAAATTTTAATAAAAAAAATTTACTAACAGTTTTCACTCTACAAACAAGCAACTCGTCTATCGAATAATATAAAAACCTTTCAAATCTGTTGACGATTTATTGACAAAATTCGCAAAAAAGCGGTCTTCTTTTAATAGGAAAACCACTCGCAATTATTCAGCCACTCGTAATTATTTAATTTCTTTTGAAATGAAAACAGTTTTTCCACAATGAATGCAATTTCAATTTAATGTCCTGAATTCCTTTATGATATTAAATACTTATTCACTCCGAGATATTCTCTCCTGTTTTTATTCTGTGAAATGTGTTTCGTTTCTGAGCGGAACTCAACTCTGAATTTTAACACTGACATGTTCCTTTTCATAAATTCTAGTTTTAATGTTTAAGCCAACTTTTAAGTCCTGTGCCTCGTTTCTGTAACTGTCAACATTTTAAATGCATTAAGAAATATATTCTAACTCCTCCCATGATTCACAAAGCGACGACAAGTTTTTCGATGCAAGTTACAGAAACGAGGCACTGGTCTTAGCATACAAAATGATTTTGTTAAAGACAACTTTAAATCATTTTTGAATTGGCTTTAAGTAGGTTTTATGAAATGCAACCTCATTTCTGTCTGCTTTTGTCTCTGCTAAATTGAGTGCTGCCAAGTTATATACAGGACATATCTGTTTGTATGTGAATAATGCCCATAAAAATCCACCACATCCGCATTTTTCTCTCAGAGTTTTATATGAAATCATGGGTTTCTGAAGCATTAATTTGCTCTGCAGAGTACTTCTATATTTTTTAAATATTAATTTGCAAAATATAAAAGAATTTCTATTAAAAAAAATTTTTTTTATTTTTAATTGTTCGTACAAACAAAAACAGCGTCAAGTATTTTATAATGTAGAAGACAACACAACAACAAATACACCGAATTCTATGAAAGATTTAATTTATTATGGTTAAATTTATGGGAAAACCTTTGCTTTAAAACTCGAATTAAAACTTCAGGGTGAATGCAAAATCGACTTCTTATGGTTTTAAGAATAAAATCAGGCTTCATTTTTCAGGGCAAAAACTATATAATATAATATAATGAATATTCTGCAGACGATTGTCTTTAGGAACGACAGATCCGTTTCCGTTAAAGACAATCTTGTAATCAGTCTTTGCACAGTGGCAATACAACCAGAAGCATCCAGATATCGCCCTAATGCATCAACACATGCACACTTTTATAAATTTTATTATGAATAAATACATCATGCGATCTGTTTTCTACATATTTTTGTCGTCATCATCATCAGACAGACACACAGAGAGACATACATAAATATATGAAAACTAATACACATACACATCGACGTGTGTGGGAGCATATTGTACGTGAGCATTTGTGTGATTGAGTGGGGCTAAATAAATGAAAATGGAAGTGCGAGTGGGAGTATGGGTGTCGGTGTGAGTGTCAGTGTGAGTGCCAGTGTGAGTGTGTTGGGTAAACGTATGCTGACAAATAATCTATGCAGAGAGGAAAGCACTCGTACTCATGTGTGACAAGCAACAGGATACTGAAATATTTAAATAGGAACCAGATATGAATGATGTGATGATGGAAGTTATTAATAATAATGCGAATAAAAAATAATGAAATAACAACACCGACAACAACGAAAAAGTACATCAAACTGAAATGTATGAACACAAATACAAATATTTATATATCAAACATGCAACTGTTTGTTTAACTCCAATAAAAAATAAATTTATAAAATATATATAAAATTTTTGTGACATTTTTATAGCGACAATGAAAATGTGTGCATATTAACTCAAACGGGTACAGGAAAAAAGCATAAAGACAAATGATTGTTGGTTGTTTTTTTTTTGTTTGTGTATTGTTTGGTTTATTTTATTGTGCATCAGACATGGAAATTGTCAATTACATTTTGCAATGCATTACGAGTTTCGTTAGCAAATACATGTTATTAAAACAAAATCTATGGCAGTTGCAATTAATTATTATTATGCTAAACTATTATTATAAATTAAAATACATTGCAACCGCTATAAAATCAATCGTTATTTAATTGTAATTGGTATCGAGCGATAATTGTCGCATGATTTGCTTTGGCACTTCCCAAGTCTGGCGTTTGAATATTTTAATTTGCATATTTTCCTTTCACATATTCGTTTGTAATTATGTAAATATTTTTGCATTCGGTTTCATATGCATGCATGCTAATCAAAATGCTGTTGTAGAGTGCTGAGATTCCCACGGTTTACTTATGAGATTTTGTAAAGTGGTCGTTGTTATGAGAGCGTGACATAAAAATATATAGAGAAATTATTAAATAAACTAATTTAAAGCAGACAAATCATGCATAAATATTTCGCTTCACAATGGAATTCATTTTTGAATGGAAAGATTCTCGCAAAAATATGATTGTAATAAATAAATACTGTAGATAATTGTAAGATCTTTAGAATGTTAATGCTTTTCAAAAACTTTTTAGATGTTGGGTTACTAAAATGCTTCAGAGCTTAAAACTTTTTAATGCAGTGGAAGCTGAGATAATTTGTTGCTGTAGTAACTCAATCCCATTTGGATGATTCTTTTAGAGACTTTAAGCTGCATTAAACCACAAAAATAAAGATTTATATAAAAAAGAGTAGGGCTTATAAGAGTTTATATCCTTTTGGTTGTTAGTAAAGATGCTGGCTTTCAACTTTCTAATACAAGTAAAGATTTTAAAATGGAATAAATCAGAAATGAATATTTTTTAAAATTATATCAAATTTACTTTAATTTTAATTTTAAGCTGATTCTTTTTCCCCAAAATGTTACCAAAAAACTTAAAGTGATCAATTGAGGGGTTTTAGCTGTTTCCTATTCGCATTTCACTGGGGCTAATGCAGATCATCAGGGAACCTTTACTCAACATTTCTTAGAATAAATAGGGATATTTATTTCAAACTTCCACTTTAATAAGTGAGAAGTCTAAAACAAACATCAAAGTCATAACAAGAACTCACAGATCACTTTTCCTGTTTTATTTTCATACCTTTTTATTCCACAATTTACTTTATTGGCTTTATAAAATATATATGACTTGTGTCATATGTCTGCTACGGCTGGCTGGGAAATAATCTAATCTGGTGGTTCAAGAAACGGGTTACTCGAAGAGTTCACACTTTTTTCTGTTTTAATGCTTGAATTTTGGTTAATTATTGCTTTAAGCCTATTTTAAAATGTATTTTAAACTTTTTAGCTCGATTTTTAATAAGCGTGTGATAAAGTATTTTTTAAAATTTTATTTAATGTTAATGACAATTTTTGAAATTGTGATTCCTGCATTTACAAGTATCATGGGAACATATTTTCCTTTAATGTAACATAATGCCGGAAACGATGGAAAAATCACAACTAAAACTCTGTGGTATTTTAGATTTTTATATAAAAAGAAATAAAGTCGCAATTAATCTGTCTTCTTGCCTGTCCTTCTCTCTCTCTCTCTCTCTCTCTCTCTCATCCAATAATATTTTTTCGCTTGTCGCTTTAGCGGTTAAACAAGCAAAATCAAATCACATGAAATGTAATGAAAAGAAATGTTAACGATACAGAAGGGAAAGCGGCTAAAATCAAAGTTTCTGTATATTTTATTTAATATATATTTATGCTGAGCACGTTTCTTATAAAAATATCTTGGCTGAACTTAAGTTCTCGCCTTGTTGCTTCCTCGGGCTCATGTTTCACTTGCGTTTTTTATGAACAGTTAAAAAAAAGTCGTCTCACTTTGTTTTCCATTTGAAGTTGTTCGCTGCAATATCGCACACGAGCCAGTGTGTGTAAGTGTCCGCACACTGATATACTCATATCCAGCCTTAATATGTGTGTCATAAAAGTCTAGTTTGTTAGGGAGTAGACATAATCCAGATACTCATCAATAGCATTATTAGCAAATATATTTTTATACCCCACCGACCCTGGATGAGTAGCAAACAGCATTTAATTTTGTTTGCACACGTATTATGACTTTGTATCAACTACTTTCCTGCTGCATAGTCCCCAGGATATAAGAAAAGGCAAATGGTTCCCTGGGCATTCATGTAAATATTATAACGATCTTGACCAAGTAAAATAATAACAGCCGTCTTTTCCATTTGCTGCGATCAAAGAGTACAGAAGTGTTTTCCTCAAAAGCTAAAAACAAAACTTATTTGTCAATTTAGCATTTAAATTTTTAAACACTTAGAAAACATGTTTCAATCAATTTATTGTTCTTATTTTAATAAAGTCCTTTCCTAGTTATCCTCTTAGAACAAATCCTTTGTAAGTGTTTCCCATTTAATATCAACTTTTTCAAATAATCGCTCATCATTTCAATAAAAATAAATCACTTGAAATAAATACACATTATCAAGATGTATTTGTATCTTCAGTATGCAAATCGAACTTCAAAAACAACAAAATTCTGTTCGTTTCAAAATAAACATATTCAAAATGCAATAAACCCAACAATACCCATGGAGACGGGTTTCTATCAGGTGATATATTTGCCTCAACGTTTCTATGTGTATATATATTTTGGTTTATTAGTTTTGTCGTTCCAATTGTAACAGTTTGTTATGCAAATAAATTGCAAACCATAAGAGTTTGACAAAGCCAAAGGCGTAGATTATAAGTGGGTGTTGCATATAAAATAGAAATCAATTTTGTTAAATAAAAATGCTCTTAAAATTATAAATATTTTCTAGCTGGATGAGTGACCGACATTCGGTACGACGACCCTTTTTTCTTCTAAATTCAGTAACATCCTTTTTCCAAGTGCATTTACATTTAGTACCAGCCTTAGTTCTACTTCAGTTGAGATGCAACTTTCAAGGTAAATGCATGGAAAACAAGACAACCATATTTACATATGCAAGAGAACAAAGACGATATGAGATGAGGCAACAAAAGTTGTTTCGTCGGTACACTGAGAAACTTTTATGGGTACAAAATAGTAGGTTTTTAAATAAATAGTTAGAAAAAGTAAAAAGCAGGGTTTTTAGAAAATAACAGTAAAAATGGAGAACTAGATTTCACAATAAGCTTAACCCTGCTGTAAGACTAAAAAATATATATGCGAATCCTTTATTAGGAGACCATTTACTTCATCCAACATACATCCGAATTTAAAACAACATACAATTCGAATTTAAATTAAATTCTTTATGATAATTTTTCGAAAAATGTCTTCTACGCTAAAAGACATGATGAATGAGTACAACTTGACGTATGAGTAATATTACTACTAATATCAAGTATACGCCCGGAAGTACAATACAAAAATAAATTTAGAGGCATAGAAATAAATAAACGTAGAAGTGAAATTAATAAAAAGAGTGTATAGAAATTTGTTTTGTTGCAAGTCTGTACGTGATTGTCCCCTACACCAAATCAGCAGTAGACTTCAATCGAATTGCCCAACACATTGCAAATGTCTAAAAAATTAACTGAGAACAAAATAAAAAATAAATTGCCTTCTCTTCTTGCAGTGTATTTCCGTCCGACACTGCAATAAATGCTAGACAATGTGTAAAACAGATTTATAAAGAAAACGAACACACACAAACATGACGAACAAGAAAAAAATCATGTTTGTAAATTCTAATAATCTGTTCAGATTATTATTTTGTATAAAGAAATGAACAGCAACTAGAAAAGACAAAGAAATTCTCGTACTTCAAACAAACATCGAAATTTTCATAAACAACTAGAATTTGAGTAACAGCCAGAGTGCATCTGTTTTGGCAATAGATGTTGGTAGCAGGTATTTACTAAATATAATGTTTTTTTTTTTTTTTGCTTTATTTTGCTAAATGCCATGTAAGAATGTTGCTAAACAAAACACACGAAGGCACACACAAACACGCCAGCTTGCATGCTGGTGAAATGCAACGAGAATAAAAGAAACAGGCAACATGCACCTTGTTATTATTGGTAGCAAACAATTTCCATAAGTGGTACTTTCAAGCAACAACAAAATAAAACAAGAATATAAAACAAAAAAATAAAACTTTTGTAAGACAAGTAAAAGTCACATTTACATACTCGTACCCGCTTAAGGACTTACAAGCAACGTATCGTTGGCTTACAGCAACTACGTTGGCATGCTAACGCCAACTGTTGTTGTTGTTGTCAGAAAAGCTAATTGCCAGTTTGCTTTTCTTAATATTTCTGCTTCAAAGGAAAGCATATTTTGAATTTATTTCTTAAAATTTATTTAAATATTTCGCTTTCATTTTGTACTTAAAAAAAACCCACGTAAATGTTACAAGAGCAGATGAATTGGGAAGAGAAATAAGCAGCCGCATATCCTGACGCAGAAGATCTAGCGGTAATTTTTCACTACTCCGCATTATTCAATTATACTTAATTGTTAATCCCACATACTTTGTAAATTAAAAAATTATTCATTTCCTTTTTTTATCTTTTTTTCTTTGAATTTTAATCTCGTTTCTTTCTTTCGTCACAAAGAAATAAATGCGACAAATTAAAATCTTAGGCTGTTAAAGAAACACTCAAGGCTTTTGTGCGGTAGCAAGTAGACGATTTTTTGCAGTTGGAATTATATTAGGATGGATGGTTTTTTAGGGGAAAGGAAAATTCTAAAGGTGGACACTGCTGCGGGAGACCCAAGTGTGTTGTACGACGCAGCATTAATTTCACTTTATACAGCAAACAATTTTAGATTAACTTAAAGAATAGAATTAAAAAAGATTATCTTGTGACTTTTTTTGCCGATTTTATCGCGTGTATTTGTTGTGCTTAAAAGTCATTCAAATCAATCGCTGTCCAGTTTTACGTTTTAACTTCTTGTGATAATAAAATTTATTTAAGTAAAAGGAAAAAATACTTAAACAAAAACTCACAGGCGTATATTTCATATTGCTAACAATATTATAATATTATGGGTGTAGTTTGTGTTCTTATCTTTTTATAAAGTGTAAGTATTTTTACTCCCTTTCGAAGGACATTAAAACTAAAAAAATGCGATACTTTTCATACGCCGTTCTTTGTTTAAAATAACATTTCGTTGGCTCAAATATAATTTATTATCACAGTAATATCGATTTCTTTTCTAGAAAATAATGCAACATATTTCACACTTTTTAACAGAAAATGCCAACATTTTGTCATTTCAATATAAGAAATTTATTAGAAATGAATACAACATCCCTGAAGAAAAATAATTTCTGTTTTAAAACTTTTCCAAACCGCCCCTTTTTGGAAGACAAAGTGAAAAAATGTTACATGTTCTTTAGAAAAAAAACTCCATAAATAAAAGCAAACAATTGTAAAGATATTGTAAAAAAAGAAAGCGATTGATTTTCATTTATTTTAAATACAATTAAATGTGTTTTACAAACTGTGACCACTCCAAAAAGCATTTTAAATAAAAAGAAATAAATTGTTAAACATTTTCAACTGCTGCTGAAAATAAGTACTTATAACTTTCACAATTATTACAATTATTAGTTGTTGTTGTTCTTGAGTTATCTTACAACTACAATTTAAGTCGGAAAAAAAGCCAACCAGTTGTAGAATAAAAACGTAAGAAAATAAAACAGGCAAAGTCATCAGTGAGTTCTTGTTACGACTTTGATGTCATTTTTAGACTTTTCATTTATTAAAGTGGAAGTTGGAAATAAATATCTTTAGTTAGTCTCAGAAATGTTGGGTAAAGGTTCCCTGATGATCTGTATTAGCCCCAGTGGCATTTCACAATTGATCACTTTAAATTTTTTAGTAACATTTTAGGAAAAACGAATTAGCACGAAATTAAAATTAGAGAGAATTTTTTAAATTCATATGAAATTTACTTTATTTGAAAAATAATCTCCTGGAGTTATAATTTAAATTTGACAATTCTTAAACTTTTTTATCTTTAATGTTATTTATTCAACTTTTGAATGTTGTTTTTATTTTGAATGTCATTTTTCCATCGAAGGATATTTTGCAACATCGGCGAACTCGCAGTTGTTCTCAGTTTGAATATTTCAAAGAGCAGAAGTCGGGTTGAATTGAATCTTTTGCTGTTAATAAAGCGAATCAATTATTTAATTGAGTTTTTTGTTTAGTTAACTACAGGGTGTTTTTTATAGAGGCATAGAAATTTGATAAGACAAAGAAAACATTTTTCAATCGTCATGAAATTTATTTTATTCGAAAGATAATCTTTTGGCATTTTAATTTGAATACAACGTCTGACCGCTACATCCTGTCCCAAAAGTGTTCAATCATTTCAGGTTTATCGATGGAGACTGGCAACTATATATATATATAGTCACAGGCTGTAGTATAGTGGCGTTAAGTCTTACGATCTGGTAGACCAATTTATTGGTCCGAAATGTGAAATTATTCGGTTATCAAACGTCTCCTTTATTAAATCAATTGCGGCGTGACCTGTGGGACATGTTCCAGTGTGTTTTTGAAACGACAACGCCTGCAGTTCAGAACTGTTCAATTGATAAACGAAAATGTCAGTAGGCATGACTCTTTAGCGGTCACTACTTAGCGCAATATTGTGACCAGCATCGCTTTTAAAGACGAACGGACCATTGATTCTACCAGCCTTGAAAAAACACCAAACAGTAACTTTTTCTGGTTGTAACGGTGTCCCAGTAAACACTTGAGAAGTCACTACAATTCATTCCGATTTTTTTAAAATAATTGACGTGTCCATTCAAACAAAACTGAAATATATTGTAAGATCTGCGATGCATACTTCGGTCAGAACCATGAATTTCAAAATAATTTTGCACTATTTGTAAGTGTTCTACAGGCATCAGTCTGCTTATGATGAAAACTCAAAGGAAAACTTAATGTAAATCACTAATCGAAGTCACAGCCAGTGCCGCCAAATTTGGTTATAGAATTCAGAAATCATATTATTTTAAGACAAAAACAATGAACTTCTTTTGAAAGTTCCGCTTCCTTTAAAACCTGAACAGCTTTTCACGAGCTTTCCTAATTTTTAGCAACTGCCGTAACTAAATTTGTTCCAGTGATTTGCCGTGTGTGGAATATGAACGAGGAAAAATAAAAAAATAACAAAAAAGAAAAAGAAGAAAAACTTATGATTCTAAATGTTGCATAAAATCATAACATTTTGCCCCTTTTATTTGCCAACAAAAAGCCTTCTCAAAAGAAGTTAGTCAGTCATGCAAACACGAATGTGTGTGTAGTTGAGTATGTTTATAGAAAATACTTTATACTACTTGAAACATGGAAACTGTATGTACACACACACATACACGCACACACCCATACATTTATAAGCAATTGTTTTTCTGTGTTCGACTCATGCATTCGAGTGCTTTTTTTTTGAAGTGCAACATTTAGAGTGCAATCAAATGAATGCTTAAACTTTGTTGAGGTAGTCAGCGTCTAACAACTGTTTTCTTGTTCTCTTCTTGTGATTGGCATAAAACCGGCTCTGCAAAAGAAAACTTTTAAAGAAAAATATATTTTTTTTCTTTTTGTATACAAAAGCAATTATTTCTTTGCTGATATTCACATGCAGTGAATTGACTCACAAAATTGCGATGAACTTTTATTTGTTTGTTCATTATGAATCATCATCGTATTTTTGCCTACGAGTTGTTTTGAACAACAAATTTTTGAACTTTAATTAAAAAATTTTTAATTTTTAGTCTAGTCTGTGAATGACAAAGAATTATTTGCAAACGTTTTTTTTTTTTGTTTGTGATAATTGCACGCGGTTTTTACCTGTTTGTGTAAATGATTTCAGCGTTCCTTCTTTCAGATCTGCTGAGAATTTCGGAAACGCGCACATTTTAAACAAAATGTTAACCGATTTATACTGGGAATTTTATTGCCTCTTATTTATACTGTTTTCCTGGACTCAGCACTCCAGGGATGACCCCCTGTAGAAATTTTGGAATGACGGGATCAATAGTTCGTTGTATCAATTTTATTCTTTAATTCACTGGGCAGTTTTCAACCTCCCGGTCAGAGATTGGAAATCTTTTAAAAATAGCGAAGTTTACGGTTTCTACGACATTTTGCAAAAATCCAGTTCTCATCAGATCGCGACATTTTGAGGCTCTAAGAAATTTCCTTGAAGGAGTAGAGCTTGTTTGCTGACTATTCTTAATTGTGAAGCCCTTGAAAAAAGAAACCATCTCTACTCCTCGAAAGCATTCTCCTTCGTCAGTGTTGTGGTAAAACACTTCGTCAGTGAAGTGAAAAGTAAAAATTGTTGCAACAAATTCTGTATCTTCTAGTCTGTCTTCATCTGTCACTATCGCCCTCTTTCTAGTTCTGGCAGAATACATCGGATACGTAGGAGTCATATTCTGAATGCTAGTCCAAGAAAAAACACCTCTAATCAATGACGGGCCGAAATCGATAATTTACACTCTTTAAACATTTTAAATTTTAATTTAAAAGAATCATCTAAAAGAAAGAGTGAAGTTCCAACTGGACGATACAAGAAACATGAATTTTTTTTAATAGTTTCTTAATAGAAAATTTCAAAAGGATTGAGATAAAAAACTATGGAAATCTGTTTACCCGATAAAATGATCTTGTGTTGATATAAAAATATGCTGAATTATGCTGATTTCTTTTCTAGAGAAAGGAGAAGTGCAACATTTTTTGCACTTTTCAATACAAAATGACACCGTTCTGTCATTTAAAAATGATTTATTTATTACAAGTTAATCCAACATCACTTACGAAAAATAATTTCTGTTTTAAAACTCCTCTAAAGTGCTACTTTTTAGAAAAGAAGTGAAAAAATGTTGCACGTTTTTCAGAAAAGAAAACGTCATTAGAAAAAAACACCTGTTCGTTTTAAAATTTATGCTATAAATAATTATTACGAACGAGAGGGGTGCGGGATCGATCATATAATTGGACTGATCTGCAAGATGATCTACCACTGAGTAATTTTCTTAATTATTATTGATCTGTTCAAACGACGAAAGCAAGTCATTTTAGTATCGCAAGTCATATTGCGTTCGCGGAGCTGTACTCAAGAATACACTAAAAAACATTTGACAGAATTCCCCGGTTTCGGAAAATGTCTGGCGCTGTATTATAAATATATTTGAAACTATTTTCTTTTATCAATCTTGATTTAAAAAAATACTTTTTCCATAATTAATCATATTAAAAATGCCTCATAAATATTCCAAAATAAGTTTACTTTGAAATCTCAAAGACTTTTACATACTACGATTGCACAATCTCCTCTATTAATTGTTGCTTTTCATTAAAAAAAAAAATAATAATAAAATTTTAAATTGCAAACCAACTTTTTTTCGTCCGACTGTGTTCCACTTTAAGTACAGCAACTTTTCTTTCACATTTCTATGAATTCATTCATAAACCCTTAAATGTTTATTTCAGTTTATATTTTCTTATATTTTGTTTTTTATTATTTTTTTTAAGAAGCAATTTGTCGTATTTTTAAAGAGAAGAAGAAAATGAAAAAAGTATTTAACGATTTGCAAACAGTCTTGTGTGTGTAGTGGGGCTGCTCAAAAAGGCTCTTTCATATTTCTAGTATTTGTTTATCAATCTGTTTAAGGAAGAAAAAAGAAACGCTTGAAAGGAGAAAATATTTTCATGTTTTGTTTAAACAATTTCTGTGAGCAAAAGCAAAATAAACTTTATTTATTAAAAATAATTGCAATTTTCCTTAAAGACAGTCGAAAAGCTTAAAAACTGTTGGAATATAAACAAAATCCAAGGAAAAAAGGAAAGATAATTTAAGAATAATATTTGCTGGGAAATATGAGGGCTAGACTTTTTTGGACTGCACATGAAGACGTTTTGATAATAAAAATGTTTGCAAAAGAGTTCTTGTGTTTGAAATATTTTAAATGGTAAATTATTTTAATTGGAAGACATATTTAATTCGAGATTTCTGTTGATTTTATGAAGCGGTTTATTGGGTAACTGAATGACTCTTGAAAAGCACATAAAAACAATAACAAAATCGTAGTAATTCTGACTATCGGGTTCGGGAGTTCGGTGAAAATGCTGTTCGGCCAAAGTCTGGAGTACCGATTTTTAACTTGCCGCCAGGAAAATTGTAAATTTTAAGAATGAGAAAATTTTTGGTTTTACCGCATTTTGGAAATAACGAGTTTCCTTCAGATCTCCTCGTTTTGCTGTCCTATAAAACTTCCCCAACACTCTCCAGCCAACAGTCTTCAGTATTTATTTATTCGAATATTCATTTTCTCTTTAACGAGTTCGATTGAATTTATGAAAATTCTATTGCAAACCATTTTGCAACGGCTTTCAATTGTTAACGTTGAGGAAATTCTTAATAACGAAATTGTTTATTAAAAATGATTCATTCATACGAGTCTGAGTTGGTTTTAACAAAATAATTGGTGTAACTGTAGTAAATTTCTTTTTAAATGTAAAAATAAAACAGCAGTAATTCATGATAAAATAAAAAGAAAAATTGTGGAAATACTGAAAGTTAAAATCTGGTTTTAGCATTAAAGTAAAAAATATCTCATTTTGTATTCACACTGTTTATTTTATAAATTCAGGCTTTAAAGCAGAGGCTGTTCCATAAATTTAGTCACAATAAATTAAGTCTTTCATAGGAATTGGTGCATTTGTTGTTAAATTTTGCTCTACATTTGAAAACACTTCAAGCACACACTGTGCTGCAGCTGTTTTTCTTTTTGTTTTATTGCAATTTCAAATAGCCACTGTTTTATTTTTGGAAATTAGAATATGAAAATCCTTACAGAGAGCCAATGAAATATTAAACGATCAATTATTTAACATAAAATCATGAAAAGTGTGGGGGATTTTTTTGCATCATTATTTATACATAATCATTTGATGCCAACATAAAACTTGGCAGCACTCAACTTAGCACAGAAAAAAACGGGGAAAAATGGGGTTGCATTTTATAAAACCTTTTTAAAACCAATTCAAAAATGGTATTGAGTTGGTTTTAACAAAATAATTTTGTATGTTTAAATCAGGTTTAACGTTAAGGCCAGAATGTATTAAACCCATGTCAGTAAGAAAACACGATCACCAAAATCTAGTTCCTCAGCCAACAAGTTGTAGAATGAAACGTAAGAAAATTAAAAAGGAAAAGTGATCAGTGAGTTCTTGTTATGACTTTGATGTTTGTTTTAGACTTCTCACTTATTAAAGTGGAAGTTTGAAATAAAAATCTTTAGTTAGTCGAAGGAATGTTGTGTTAAGGTTCCCTGTGAAATGCGCATAGAAACTAGCTAAAAGCCCTTAATTGATCAGTTTTTTTTTAGTAACATTTTGGGGAAAAAAGAAGCAGCACATAATTAAAATTGAAGTTCCTAAATTTCAAATTGATCAATTTTAGTACCAAAAATAATAGTACGACAGGGGTAAAATTGCTTTGGAAATAAATTAAATTTAGTTCTTCTAGTTTTATTAATTCTTTTTGATTATTTTTAAGCTTAAGGTCCCTTTATTTTTGTTAAATTATAAATTATTTTTATTTAATATTTCGTCACTCCTTTGTGTGACTTGTTTAGGAAATAATTTCTTTTCCTGAAGAAGTCACGCAAAGGAATGACGAAATATTGAAAAACAATATATAATTTAATGAAAATAAAAAGGCCTTAAGCTTAAAAACATTAGTGGTATTAATAAATAAAATTTAATTTAATTTATTTTATTATCGAAAAAGTTGTATTTTTGTATCCAATAAAGGTCGTCCTCTATATGGAGGGTAGTTTTCGCAAAAGACTTCTGTGGTTCTGAAACCCAATTTAATAATCTTTTTTTCTAATACCCGATTTATCTCCTATTTATGCTATATTTTTCCTGTATTTCTGATAAAAAAATATAAATTAAATTGAATATTTTTACTTGACTTTTGTTTCACCATAGATCGAGCCTTAACCCTGGTTGGCTACTGTTCGTCTCTTTAGCATATTATAACTCTGTAAATTTAGCTCGAAATCGTATCGAATTTAAAAGAGAAAAAAGATTTTGTGATACATTTTTTTAATTAACTTTTGAATGAAATACTTGACTAATGTCGATTTCTTTTCTAAAAAATAATGCAACATTTTCCAAACTTTTTAACAATAAATGGCAACATTTTAGCATTTCAAAATAACAAATTTATTAGAAATGAATCCAATATCTCTCACGAAAAAATAATTTCTGTTTTAAAACTTTTCCAAACCGCCACTTTTTAAGTGAAAAAATTTTACATGTTCTTTAGAAAGGAAACTGCCATAAAAATTATTTTATTTGTTTTTAACTTTAAAAACTCTCCGCTAGAACTGTTTTTAAAAAATTTTCGTCGTTTTAACGGAGGGTAGCTTTAATGTAAAAAAAAGAGTCAAGCTAATTCGCAATTTTTTTTATTAGATTTTTTTATATAGATGTTATAATTGATGTATCCTTAAGAGAGTCCAAGTAGTTTTTAAATAGAACACTTTTAGTTATTTAAAAAAATATGTGCTGTTATAAGATTATAGAAGATATTATAAAAATACTTCTATAGTTCTTTCTGAAGTATTAAATAGATTTAATAAAGAAAGAAATAATTGCTTTAAATGTTCAATTTTTATTTACCAGAGATAATCTCTTTCTTATTAGGATGCACCCAATTTTATTTGCATATCGATTTGGCATATCGTGAAAGTAGCAAAAATATTCATAATTGACATGTTCAAAAATTTCCGCACTAAATTTTTATATCACCCAACAAGTAGTGCGTGCTTTGACGTCTTACCAGACTGCAACTTCTTAATTTAATATTGAGGATAATGGGAAACAAAACAGGCACTTCACTTTCTTGTGTTTATTTTTTGTTTCTTTCTTTTTTTTTTGCATAAAGAATTTTCTCGTAAACAACATTTTCCCCCGTCGACTTGCGTTAGCAAATCAAAGAAAAGTTTTCCAATGGCTGCTTCAAAAATGTTTATTTTTTTTATTTGCAATTTCTTTTTTTATATTTTCTTTTTGATCTTCATTCTTTTTTCTTTTCTATTTATTTAAGGCCACAAAAAAGTTTAGACAAATATTATGGTTTTTAACTTGTTTCCCACAATACAACAAGAAAGCATAGGAAAAAACCAAAGTCACTAAAGTTGCAGCTTGTGCATTTACGTCTGCAGGAATATGAAATGTAAAATTATAAAAAGAAGGATAAAAAAAGAGAAAAAAAGAAGAAAACGAATGAGAGAAAGAAAAAACTGAATTGAAAAGTTTTCCCTGTCATTGATCGTTATTGTGTGGGTGTACATTTAGCAGGGACGACGACTCAGTTATTGAAAGACAGGATATTAAAGGACATAAAAGGGAAAATAAAATAATGCAGAAAGCGAATGTTATGGGGCAAAAATAAAAACAAACAAATTTTCTACGTTGCACATTTTAAGTGTCACATAAGTTTTAGAAATAATGTGGCGTTTATAGTTATTCTAAATTCCGGTAGGAAAATCAATTTCGAATCAAAAATAATTCTCAATAAAATATAAACACATGCCGCATTTTAATTTTTTTTGTCTCTAAAAACAGCTGGATCGGATCCTCCGTAAACACACTATTTCAGGTCAAGTTTTGCACATCCTGCAGGCTTTCAAACTTGAGGCACATGATGTTTTTTTTTTAATATAATTATATAACATTTGTAGGGTAGGTGTGTAAAGAGGGTTTGGGAAGGGTTAAAGGCAGAGAATCGTTCCCTTTAGCTACAAACTCAAATAAAATCAATTAGCAAAATTACATATTTTACTATAAAAATGCAGCCCTAAACTGTGAAACAGGATGCGATAAAAAATATCAAAAATTCATGAAAATTAAGCTGACCTTGACAGTAAATCCATTATCCTGCTTGGTCCTTTTTTTGTATGTGTAGAGCTTTATGCCCAAATAGAGTCCAGCCGCAAGCTATCGTTCAATTGAATAATTAAAATTTAAAACAAAAACAATTTTAAAATTTTGTTTTTCTTTTTAATGTTATTTATTCAACTTTTGAATGTTGTTTTTATTTTCAATGTCATTTTTTCCATCGAAGGATATTTTGCAACATCGGAGAACTCGCAGTTGTTCTCATTTCGAGTATTTCAAAGAGGAGAAGTCGGGTTTAATTGAATCTTTTGCTGTTAATAAAGCGAATCAATTATTTAATTGAGTTTTTTGTTTAATTAACTACAGGGTGTTTTTTCTAGAGGCATAGAAATTTGATAAGACAAAGAAAACATTTTTAAATCGTCATGAAATTTATTTTATTCGAAAGATAATCTGGCATTTGAATTTGAATACAACATCTGACCGCTACATCCTGTCCCAAAAGTGTTTGATCATTTCAGGTTTATCGATAGAGACTGGCAACTATATATGTATATATATATATATATATATATATATATATATATATAGTCACGGGCTGTAGTCTAGTGGCGTTAAATCTTACGATCTTGCAAGCCAATTCATGGGTCCGAAATGTGAAATTATGCGGTTACCAAACGGTTCCTTCATTAAATTAATTGCGGTGTGAGCTATGGGACATGTTGCACCGTCTTTTTGCAACCACAACTCCTGCGCTTCAGGCCTGTTCAATTGATAAATGAAAATGTTAGCAGTCACGGTTCCGATCACCACTGACTGTAACGTCCTGATTAACATCGTTTTTAGGGAAGTATGCATCAGCGATTCCAGCAGAATTATTTTCATATTCCATTTCATATTCCAACTGCTGCCATTCTCGAAATAAATCAACCGATTTTTATACGAAAAAGAGTGCTTTCGAGAACCTTAAACAGGAACTGCAATCAAGAGTTGATCCACTTCATGACTCCAGAGTTCTTAAAAACCTTTTTATCAATTATTTTTAGTTCATGATAATTTACGAAAAATTTGGCTGATTTTGGCCTGAATTGCGGCGATTGACGTGGCTTTTCAATGTCAAGTGCTGATTAATTTGAGGAATCGCTTGTAAAAGTCGTTTAAAAGTATTTTGAAAACCTTAAAAAATTTCATATCCATTTTTTTTTTTGGATTTTTGAAGATCTACCGGTTTGAATCGTTTTCCATTTATACAAAATTTGAACTTGATTGAATTCTTTCTGGCCAGTTTGGTTGGATTCTGTCAAGCCATGCAAAAGTTATTAGCGGGGCACATATTTACACGCATACAAATATTCACACACACGTACACACAGAAACTTAATACACAAACACACAGATTCAAACACATACAAAATCACACGCACACATACACACATATATATTCACACCCACTCATAATTAGTCAGGAAAGTTTCTCAAAACGTTTAGATTTGATTAGAATCAATTTTTGTTAAATTTCTGCAAAACGGGGTAAACCAAATAAAATCTTCAATTTATTTAGCTGGAATTTAAAAAAATTTTAAAAAGAAATATGAAATAACTAATAAAATTTTATGTACTAAAGAAATTTCATCTGCGACGAATAATATTTTGCCAATTGTTTTCTTAATCCGAAATATTTCTCTACTTAAATCTTCACTTTCCTCCACTGCTGCCTCTTAATGACTATTTTATTCCATTTAATACGCGTTTTATGAGAAAAACTTTTTTGCTTTCGCACTGCATAATTATAAAGAGAGAACGTAATCGCATAATGAAATACATTTGAAAAGCGTATTAATGAAAATACACTTTAAAATTTTCTTTGCAGTTGCATAATTATGAGTACTCAGCAATTTGAAGTGGCCTGTAGGCCATAAAACAGATTTTTCCCATGTTTGTTTTTCTTTTTTTGCTTCCATGGAAAACTTCTTAAATAAAATTTTATTTTATTGAATGTTCTTCGTTCGGTTTGTTTGTGTGTGGGTGTGTGTGTGTGTGTGTGAATGTTTTTGTCTGCCTGGTAGTGGGATCAAGCAAGACTTTATCACGACCAGAAGGAATATTTTCCAGCGATAAATTTAAATTGCCAATAGTTTTTCCTTTGCTTATAACGCAGAAATATTTAGTTTGGATGTTTGTGAAAATGCTTTCAAAGTAAAAAAAAAAGAAAAGAAAAGGAAAGTTAATATATTTCCGATCACCTTGACATTAAGTGGAGTGGAGTGGCGAAAAGGGGAGGGAAAGAAAAAGAGCTTAAAAAGTTCGACCGCAATATAAATCTTTTAGCAAAAGTTTATCTAAATTTTCCTCTTCGCAGCGTTTATAATCTAAATTAAAAGTTTAAGAAACATCTTTTTTCAACGCCACTTACGACGCTCTTAATAAATATTTTCTTTTTTTATATTTTTATAATTTCCCTCTTCCTTTTGCCATCATGATGGGAATAGTCGTAATTAGTAGATTTGCGTTGTGTTGCGGTTGATGAGGGCCTGTTTTTATTCTTTATTTTTATTTTCAGCGCACCACCCTCCCCTCTCACCCACATTCTAATGAAGCTTCAACTATTCCTCTAATAGGTTTTTATGGGAAAAAAATGAAGAAAAAAAAAATTATGATATTCAAATTAAAAGAAAGAAAGAAAAAAAAAATCAGTTTAAGTAGCGTTAAATTATTATTGAATCGGTAGTTTGAATGGAACAAAACAACAGCAGCAACAATAATAGAAGGCAACGAGATTTATTTATTGTTGAATAGAAGTGCGAATATTTGAAATTCGATTTTTTCTCCGCACTTCTTGTTTAATGGTAAATGATGAAGTGAATTGAATGAAATCGGCATTTTTATTTTTATAATAACAATGAGGTGAATTTCAATTGAGTTTCTTTGTTGCTGCTGCTGCTGTTGTTAAATAATCGTATAAACGCTTTTGTTGGGGTCTCTTACATTTTCTTTTTTTCTATTAAGAATTTCATATATAAAATTTTTATTTAAATGCGGCCAAACTATAGTGTTTTGTTCTTTCCTTTTATCTATAATAATTTCCGTTTAATTGGAAAACTTACAAGGTTTGTTTCATTACTGGCAGGTATTGATATTATATTTTTTTTTTTAAATTGGGGCTATAGAAAATTGGTTACGAATAAGATTGGGGTCAGTTTGGTTGGTTGATAACGACTTCACGAGTTGTGTAAGACGGCAGAGTAACAATTGCCTTTGAATGCATGTGAAATTCTTTGCACTTTTCAATAGAAATTTGCATTAAATGACGAATTCTTTTATAAGAAATTATTTCCATAAAATTAAAAATATGTGGCTCCACTAAATAGTGAGAAAGCTTTTTTACTGACACAGAACTACAAATGCCAGTCACTGGGTAAATATTGTTGAATTATTTCATTGATGAATGGATGGGTTGACTAATTGTTTCACAATTAGCCCAGTAGCGAAATTAAGCGATAATATATTATAAAAGATTTCATATAAATTTAAACTTCAATAGAATTGAATATTAAAAAATTTTATTATACGAATTACTTGGAATTGTAAAAAAGATCAGGATATAGAAACTGATTTATAAGGAATTAAAATACAGTATTTTCAGAAAAATTGCTAAAGATTTTTGTTAACGTTTTGCGAAAAGTTGCACATAAAATTCTTTTACTTCCTGTTATATAACAGCGTGTATTTCATTCAGGTTAATGCTTTTGATCTCTTTGTTTTTCGATAAAACTTTTATTGAATAAAAATCTTTGTGCTAAGAGTTATTAAAAATAATGATTCAATATTTCATATTCCCGATGATTAATCACAACCTGAAAAGAGGAATAACTGAACAAATTGATGAGATGGCACAGCTTCCTTCAAATCACTATTGATCCGCTCTGCCAATATGACGATTATTATTAATATTCTAAAATATATCACTTTTAATGAAATATAGATTAAAAATCACGACTTGGACCTTGAGTCTAATGGCGTTTTCTTTACTAGAAAACATGTAACATTTTTTCACTTTGTTTTCCTAAAAAGTGGCGGTTTGGAAAAGTTTTAAAACAGAAATTATTTTGCGTGAAGGATGTTGCTACCATTTCTAATACATTCCTTAATTTAAAATGGCAAAGTGTTGCCATTTTCTGTTAAAAAGTGTGGAAAATGTTGTATTATTTTCTAGAAAAGAAATCGACAGAAATGATAGTTCTTAGCTAAATAACACAAAATGGAAGAAAATATATTTAAATTCAAATAACCTTCCGTAGATAATAGAGCAACTTGTGTAGTTTCATTTTGTAACATATCGATCACACCCTCACACCCTAGCTATTTAAAATATTTATCGGGCTGCATGTGTTCAAGATTTTATACAGTTTTATATTGAGGAAAAATAAGATTTTATTAAGGCATTATAATTATTTCACATAAATCATAAAGAAATAAATTCTGTTTATTTTAACTGAAATTTATTATGAAAATAATTTATTTTAAAAGCACTATTTCTTACTTAATTTTGTTTCAAATCACATTTAATATAACTTTTAAGACAACGTGGGTAAATATTTGCTAAAAATAACGTAACCACTAAATATTAATGACAAAATATATTAATTCAGCCAAGTGTTTGCTGAGTTAAAGAGATTCCAATCAGATTGGATTCTACACCACAGGCTATCAGTTATTAATGAAACTTCAGAGACATATATCAAAATCAAAATATTTTTCTTAACTGTCTGGTGGTTGCGCTTTTTTGGGCAAATGATCGGCAAGTGTGGTAGTACCCTTAAAATAATAATTTATTTAAATATTAGCAGTTTATTTTTAACCTTTTTAAAAATTTTAATTATTGTAGTGATTTGGAAATGATCTTACGTAAGTGGATCCATTTGAATAGAGCATTTTATAATATTTCGAAAAATGACAGAATGAGTAGATCAGAATGGAAAGTTATTGATGAAAAATTTTTTAATCTCGTTTAACATAAAAATGAAAATTTTGAAAAGAAAGAATTTATTAGAAATCATTTCAACATCTCTAATTCAAAATAGCTTCTGTTCTAAAACTGCCGCATATAAGAAAATTAGGGAAATATTTCATGTTTTCCAGCAGACTTCCGCTTAATGAATTTGTACTAAATGAATTGACTTTTTTGCGGAGGCAAACGGCAAAGGGTTCAGTGGCTGCTTTTTTTATATGTTAAAAGACAAAAACGTTTCATGTGAATATATTTAGATTTTGCAATTTAATTTTCTTTTCATTATAAAAATATGAAGATATAAAAATATTCTTATATTAAGTTGTGATGTCTTTTGTTGTGTGTTCTTTTCTAGAAAACATGTACAATTTTTTCACTTTGTTTTCCTAAAGAGTGGTGGTTTGGAAAAGTTTTAAAACAGAAACTATTTTTCGTGAAGGATGTTGGATCCATTTCTAATAAATTATTTTGGAATGGCAAAATGTTGCCATTTTCTGTTAAAAAGTGGGAAAAATGTTGCATTATTTTCTAGAAAAGAAATCGACACCAATAATAGTTCTTAGCTAAATAATACAAAATGGAAAAAATATATATAATTAAAAAAAAAGTAGAACAACTTGTGTAGATCATTTTGTAATATATCGATCACACCATCAAAATCGAAAGTTATCAATATAGTTAATACGATTTTCTATGACTATTTTTATGTAACAATTTTAATTTTTATCCAGCTGCCTGATTTCAAAATTTTATACAATTTTACAAAGAGGACAAACCAGGTGTCATTATGGCATATTAACTATTTCACATAAATCATAAGAATATTAATTCTGAACTGCCGAAAATGTTGTAGAATGATATAAAAACATAAGAAAATAAAAAATGAAAAGTGATCTGTGAGTTCTTGTTATGAGTTTGATGTTTGTTTTAGACTTCTTTATTATTAAAGTGGAAGTTTGAAATAAATATCTTTAGTTATGCTAAGAAATGTTGGAAAAGGTTCCCTAATGATCTGCATTAGTCGCAGTGAAATGCGCATGGGAACTAGCTAAAACCGCTCAATTGATTACCTTGAATTTTTTAGTAACGTTTTGGGAAAAAAGAATAAGCACATAATTAAAATTAAAGTTAATTTAAATATGACTTTATATGAATACCCCAAATATATTACTCTTATAAATTCTCACGTTCATGTCTTTAAATTCAAATAAAAAACCTTGTTGTAACTTCTGTGACTAAGAAAATAATGTTTCATTTATTATTATCATATTGAATGGTCGTATTGTCACGACGAAATGTTATTTAAGTACCAGCCAAATTTGAAAATCCTTATACGAGTGCCAATCTGTCCTCCTCTCCTCATTATCTGCACATAAAAATGCCACTATTGAGATGAAAACTTGCTGGTGATAATGATGTTTCAGCTGTTTGTTAAATAAATAAATAAAAATATTTGTAAAAGTGTGTGTCTGTTTAAGTGTTCTTCTGGCTGACAAGCGTTTTTTGGGTCAAAGTTAAATGTTTTCAAATTGATATATAACACCGACAGTTCTTTTATATTCAGTATTAAAATTCTGAAAACTCTATAGAAAATCTTTCTTTTAACAATTCTGCTTTACGTTCGTTGTTGTTTCGGATTTTCGTTTTTCTTTTGTTGCAAAAAAGGTAAAACATTTTTTATTTCTCAAATTTATTTAGGTCACTTTGTATATAGTATTTTCAATAATAATAATATTATAGTTTTTGCTGTTGTTTATTGTTGTGAAAGTTTTGCGAAACGAGTTAAAATTTTTTATATCTATTCAATTCTGAGGGTCAACAAGGATAGTGTTTTAACAATAACGTTGTCCTTGATTGTGAATGGGGATCACAATCTATTTTTTTTAATGGAAAACTTTAACAAAGTGAAAATAGTCTTGCAGTTTTGAAGTTAAAAGAAAAAGTGGCAGTTGCAAAGTAAATTTAATAACACGACATGACTATAAAAATCCAACTTCGCTAACAATTGCGGAGATAGAACAACAATAAGCGGTGCAGTTCTTTGAATACTACGAAATTTGGAAGCAAAGTTGCATTTTCGGAAGTCCTTTTTCTTATAATAACAATAATAATAGCTATTAGGACTAAAGAAGTAGGCCTATAAAAAAATAGTTAAATGTTATATTAATATAAAATTGCCTCTTCCTCTACTAGTATTTGTTTTATATTTTATTTTATAAAACAACTTGAACTACATAAAACGAATGCTGTCTAAAATTAATAACAAGAAGATTTGATCAAAATACCATCAAAAATTCTTTTTTTATTTTTTAATTAAGCCGATAAGTAAAAACAAACCCAACGAACCATGGGAAAAACGATTTCTCTGCAAGCCTTGAATTTTCATTAATTAGTATTAGCTTTTGTTGTTGTTTTTCTTTGTAAAACATTTAATGTGGAGGGTGTTATAAGAGTGTTGTTTGTGTAGAAAAACAAATTTCATACTTCACTGCCGTTTTATAATTATAATGATTTTTTCTTCCTTTTTTTATTTTTGTGAAGGCATCATCATTTTAGTTTCGAACAATTCAAAAAGCATCATGGAATAAAATGTTGTATTAAAACCTTTAAGCGAAATGTAATAAAACAAAAGTCCTTTAAGCGTAAAACTAAAACAAACAACGGCAAATACTAGAACGAAAAGAAAAAACACAACCAACATTCATCAGAATCATCAAAGTGAAGACGAGGGCGGTGTGGAAAACCAAAACCTAGAAATCAATAACGCTAAATGAAACTTCAACGTTGCTTAACAGCTTTTTTAAGGCAAACATATATTTTTTAGTAATTACAATTTTAATTTAGAGTTCAGTACATTTAAATAGACTGTCAGTAGTCTGTTGTACTCGCTTCATATTAATTGGACCATTAACTTATTCCTTTCGGTGGATGGAGTCTTGAAAGCATAATTTATCTCTTGGAAACTCATCATTTCTATGGCTGAAATTTTACATTCATATTCAATATTTCCGCTTAATTTGCCTAATTTTGGTTTGTTTTAATTAAAAATCATTTAAGCCGGTCTGCTACTTAAAATTTTTTTGGACAAAGTTTTGGTTTAACGTTCTCTAAAGGTCTGTCTCTAGTGATTGTTGTCCGCTTAAGCATTTTGTTTTCAACATTTTCAACATTTTCAACATTTTAAATACTTTGCAGTAGATCTATAAACGAAACCTTTTGATTTATTTTTCTTATTTCTTTTTAAGCTAAAACCAATCAATAATATTTGATAAGAGAACTAATAATTTATTCTCTTGCAGGTTACGCAAAATGTTTTCTTAAAGCTGCCCAAACAGGAATAAAAGGTAAGTTTTTGCACAAATAAAATAGATTATTTAATATAACAAAATCCAGAAAAGTTTCATACTGAGATAGAGGATATAATATGACCTGACTTTATTTCCATAACCCTATAGAACTGGCAGTTAATTGGACATAATAACGTCGGCTTATATAGTCCAAATTTCTTTTGGAAACCTTCAATAACTACAGCAGGTCTTTGTTTTACGTTGTAGTTTCTTATTTATTTGTTCTTTATTTCTCTTACAACTACAATTTGAATAGGAAAAAAACCAACCAATTGCAGAATAAAATTGTGAGAAAATAAAAAAGGAAAAGTGATCAGTGAGTTCTTGTTATGACTTTGATATTTCTTTTAAGCTTCTGACTTATTAAAGTGGAAGTTTGAAATAAACGTTTTTGGTTATTCTAAAAAATGTTGGGTAAAAGTTATCTGATGATCTGCATTAGCCCCAGTGAAATGAGCAGAGGAACTACCTTAAACCTCTCAATTGATCACCTTGAATTTTTAATAATATTTTGTCATAAAAGAATCAGAACATAATTAAAATTAAAAACTTTAATATCTTATTTATTAAAAATATTTTAAGAATGAGTCGACAATTGATAATTAAACAGCATTAATTTGAGTGGCACGGATATATAAGAAATTCAATTAGATTTTTTCTTTTAAAATATAATATATTTTACGTAATCAGTCTGAAAAAATACTATAAAAATAAACAGTTAAAACTTAACAAGACAGGAACTTAACAAAAGTGCATTTCAATTCTCGTATTCTCTTTCATAATAATACTGATGATGTGATGAACTGTTATCACATATAATTAATTCACCCAAAAGCGTTAATAAAGAAAAATACACATGACTTTTGATGATGACAGTGTGGCGGCTTTCGAAAACATCTGTTCGGCTCTGCTGTGTAAGTTGAATAAATAAAACTGATTTTGACTTTCCCAAATGCTTTGGAATATTTATCATGTCTTTTTGAATTGAAAAAAAAAGCACTTTACGAACAATTTGCCTACGGAATTAAACTTTGTTTTTGCATTTTAATCTAAACCCTGGCATGGTGGAGTTGTAGTTGCTTTTTATTTTCACAGTGACGCAAACGCTCTCGTCGTTATTTTCAACGTATTAATAATACTCTTGACTACGTTACAAAAATAAGTAAAAAAAAGTGAAGAAAAGATGTTAAAAACAAATTAAAATATTCAAAATAAAAAATTAAAATAAAGTGATTTTTTAATAAAATCAAACTAAAAAGTTAAAAAGAAATGTTTAAGAAAATTAAATTAAATTATTATTGCCTCAAGCGGTGGAGTGCGCGATATAGTGAAAATGTATTCAACCATTTTGTTTGATATTCTTAAAAATCGTGTTTTTAAATATTTAGTTGTATAATTTTTTTTATTAATATTTTAGTTTAAAGTGCCTTAAAAGCGTGTAAGAATACTTGCACATTATGAAAAGATAAGAACACCCACAATCTTGCACGAGTACAAATTTTTTCTGAATTTTTCCGTTGAGTTAATATTTTGCTATTACAAATATTTTCGTCGGGTCCTAGAACTCTTCTGAAAGCTATAATTTCACTCAATATAGAATTTTGGCATCGACATGTTAAGATATTAACTGACTTACAAATAAAAAAAACATTTTATTTGCATCAAAGGCTTGTTCGACACAGTTTTTAGTGAAACTTGTCAAATAAATATTTATTCAACAAACAAAAATATTTCTCTATGAATAAGGCCGCAAGCAGTTTAACAAGAATTAGATACTTAATATTTGAGCAACGAGATCCTGCCACCAACTAAATTAATCTCGATTAATGCGAAAATACACTTACATTTCAAGAATGACATCCTTCCGGTTTACCCTAATTTATTCTCTCACTTCCATAAAAACACACACACACACACACACCAACACATTTACATACATACATCTGGCCACACACATATATTTTTCCTTTGTGTGTGTGTGTGGTAATACATCAATATATTAGAAAATGAATAAATAAAATTTCACGTCTACTGCCTGCTGGCTTTGGCACAGCATGTTTTTGTCCAACTTTTCGTATCCTTTTATAGGTTCATATAAATCTGCTGGAACTCGGAAAATGGTAAAAAGTCTAAACAAAAAAACTACAAGAGGAAATCCAAAATAACTATTCAGATGAAGGAAAATAAATCATTTATATAAAATAAATCTTTTATTGTAATTCCATGTAATCAAGTTTGAAAAAGGAGAACAACAAAAGCTATTAAATATTTTTGGCCAAAAAAAAAAAAAAGAAAAGCCGAAACAACTTAAGAACAAATAAGTTGCCATAAACTAAATACCATTTAAGTTTTGTGTTTGAATAGAAGTGTGGTATTGGGGGGTCTGTTGTCGTATTAAGAAGCGATCATTTAAATTAATAAATCAAGAGTTACTAAAGTTATTTTAAGAGATGCGGTGGTGTGACAATTTATTAGGGATTTTAGTTTTTGTTCTTATTTAAGAGTCAAGTTGAAGCTTCCAATTGTATATACTTTTAACGTTTTAAAACTATTAAAGCATGTGGGCATAATTTAAGGTTCAAAGGTGTCTTTGAAAATGCTTTAAATTGTTCAAAATAATAAAATATGTAAGTGTAATACGAGGGCTGTTTGATGGCTCCCTGACTTTTGATTCGCTGTGACTTTAAACACAATAACTTTAAATTTAGACTGTATTGCGCGAGAAAATATTCGGGTCCTTCGAGCAGGTCACTATTTTAAGGGTTTTAATGTGGCCGGAATAAAAAATATTGCAAAAATGCTGGACTAGATTGCTTAATCTAAGAATAAAAGTCTTAAAGATGATTTTTTTATTGGAATAGTCACGGAGTTGTCAAACAAACCTCCAAAGAACGAGAGAAAGTTTTGTGGTGATCATGCCGTTACTGCGAAATCAGAGCTGTTTTGTGGGCCTGACGAATTGGCGGTCAAATGAAGTGATGCCAAGAATTGAGGTGTTATCCTGTGACATGCATTAAAAAAAAAGTTTAGAAATTTCGACCACGCAATGCTACGCTCGTGAACAAAAAACTTTCATTGTGAAAATAAACAAGACGTTTTTGCAAGAAACTCATCTTTAGCAAAAAAAAAAAAAAAAACAAAAAGGATATCTTCTTTAAAAAAAAACAAAATTGTCGCACAGCTCGCGAAAAACTATTATGTCCAAAGAAATTGACCGTCTGGTGCGGTTTGTGGTCAGGCGGCATTATCGGCTTTTCATATATCGAATATGAAGAAGGACACGCCGTCGCCGTGAATTCTCGCGACACCAAATTATAACAACCGATTTCTGGAGGGCCACAATTTGCTAATATTGACATCAGTGACCTTTGAATTCACCAAGACGGCGCAACAAAATACACAGCCGTTAAAGAAAAAAATATCATGGGATATTTCTCAATCGCGTAATTTGTCAATTTGCCGCCTCTCTCTTGTGTTTTAACGCTGTAGCATTTTCTCTTTTTCTCTTTAACAATTGGAAAGATGAGGCTCAAGTGAAGAAACCACTAACAACTGATACAAGATGGAATTCGGCACTGAATTTTCAAAATAAGATATATTTTGTTGCAAAATCTGGTTCAAAATTTTATGAAAAGAGGGGGACACCTGCGGAAGTACTACAGGTAGACATTTGTCCGTCATCATGTTCTATTATTAATTCCCATATTTCTTCTTTAAATTGATGTTTAAAGAACTAAATTTTGTAAGAAAAAATATAAAAATAAATATGTCATTAAAAAAAATTGTGTCTTAAGTCAGTTTTCTTTCAAATGAAGACGGTTTAATTAATATTAAAAATATTTTTCCTTGTTTTATTTTGATTTTAACTTGCGTCACCATATAAAAACACCCGTTACTATTAATTTTAAACTTGGAGGTGATTAAGGAAGAATCATTAACTTACATTTGCCCATACAACATACATTATTTTGTGGAACACTTTTAAGTAGTTTGTGCTCACTAAGTTCAAAAACGCATTAACAATTCAAAAGTAATTTTTGTGTAGATGTGTACAACTGAAATAAGTTTTTGGTATATAAGTTTTGAATTCATTAAAGCAAATCTTTTTACTTCACATGTTTAGTGTTCCGGCTTCTCTGTGTAAAATCTTATGAAGGAGAACATGTGCTTTGGTTTTAGTTTTGTATCTTCACCATGTGTATTGGACTCAAGAATGGAGAGCAACAACTTTATATATTCCAAATTATTATATGAAATTTGCTTGAGATATGGTCTGCATAATTGACAACTTATATGACATGAAATGCAACAATAATCTAGAGTTCTTTGCTTGTATGTATCTAACAGGTTTTATATAACACCGAAATAAGTGACAAACATTAAAAGCCCTTTATTAATGTCTCAACACATATTTAATAAGATTTGCATTCTAAAATGTCCAGGACATGGTTCTTTAATTTTGCTACCTAAATAATCGTAGAACAACCCGTATCGATTTACTAAATGCCATGCACGATAAGATTAGACTACAATTAAAATTCAAAGAAAAAAAGACCAACAAAAAAGTTTTCAATTGGCATTTTGTTATAAATAGATAAAACTCAGACTTAAAAGTCTAGACATATTCACATTAAGGTACACGCTCTGTAAAATCAAAAGAAAGAAAAAAAATCTATAAAAATAAAAGTATTTAGAGCAGAAAATGAGAAAATAACTGAATGAAATGAAACGAAAAGTAATAAAAAAAAGAAATTCCTCAATATCAATAACAAATACTCGCATGGCTACAAAAGAATTTCTTCTCATGCATGTAAAAGTATTTAAAAAGTACCGCCACATAAATACTGAATATTTTATCTTCTTATTTTCCTTTTTGCCATGATACACTTCAATGGGAATGTCTAGAAATGTTCGAGATTAAAATAATACTGCCGAATAAAAGGATGTGTGCTAAAGTTTATAAATTAAATGGAACTTTAAGAACTCTGGCAAGTGGGAAGGAGATGTTGTATTTTGTTAAAAGGAAAAGTTAATACGACGTTTTGAAAAAGAAAATGTCAAGTTTTTATCAAAACGCTAATCAAAATAGGGATAATTAAATAAATAATTATGGGGAGTACAAACGTTGTATTCAAGAGCACAATTAGCAAACCCAAATCTTATACTTTCAATTAATATTAAACTGTGATTATAAGTAGAATGTAATTAAATAAAAGAATAGTTTATGAAATTTCTTAAATTCTGCATTAAATGGATATATTGAAATTAAAGACTACGGTTTTTCCAATTCAAATATATCCCTTTCCTTAAATCAAACTTATTTATCATGAACTATTTTTAAAATCTTGAACCATGACATCCATTAATAATTCTTTCAGACCAGGAAATCATAAGTCATATCTATTAAAACACGGGCAGAAAATAGTCGTGGTACTTTTAATTATTTTAGAAATCAAACAACCACCTCCGGGCTTAAATTGAATAGTAACGGGTGTTTTTTATGTACTGACACAAGTTAAAGCCAAAATAAAACAAGGCAAAATATTTTTAAGTTCATTAAAACGTTCTTCATTTCAAAGAAAATTTTATGAAATTAAAATTTAAATCTGATTTTTGTCACGTGGTCACCAGGGCGCAACCTGGAGTTTTTCAACAACGTTTCGCAGCATTTGTAGCCGTATTTCGCCATTAACTCTTCGAATGTAGATTCCCAAGTGTTTAATTGTTTGTGGTTTATCCACGAAGACAAACGACTTAACATAACCCCCAAGAAAACAATTCCATGGGGTGTTAAGTCACACAATTTTGGTAGTCAATTAATTGGCCCTCTATGTGAAATTCTTTTTTCATCAAAAGTTTTTTGGAGTAAATCAATTGTAGCGCCCACTGTGTGCCATAAGCCTTCATCCTGTTGCAACCACTTATAAGCAAAATTAATACCACACGTAATTGAAGTACAACAGTAACAGTAACATTTTTGAAAACATACCAATAGCTCCAATGATTACTTGAGTTATTTTTTCATAAAATATTCCTTATTTCCTATTTATTAATACGGTTTTCTTTTCTAAAAAATAAGGCAACAGTTCTTACACTTTTTTAAAGGAAAAAAAACAGCATGACGTGATTTGAAAGTAGCGAATTTATTAGAAATCAATTCAATATGTTTTATGAAAAGCTATTTCTAATTAAGAACTCCTCTAAACTGTTGCTTTCTACAGAAGAAGTGAAAAAACTGTTTCAGGTTTTCCCAGAAAAGAAAACGGCATAAGTGGAAAACTAAAATAATTCTATGAAAACAGCTTTTAATTTAGAAATACATGATAAATATTCCAAAACACCAGGGAAATTCTACATCAGTTTTATATACTCAACTCTCATTGTACAGCAGAAAACCTGTTTTCGAAAGTGGCTACACTTTCATCATCAGTACTCATGTGCTTTTTTTTTTATTTACAACTCTTTTTGGATGGATTAGTTGAATGTGATAACAGCTTCCATTTTTCCATAATTTTATTAGGAAAAAGAATACGAGAACTCTATCAAACTGATGGTAGCACACTTTTATTAAGTTCCTGTGGTAACGTTTGATTATTTTTTTTTTACTAAAAACGTAAGAAAATAAAAAAAAGAAAAAATTATCGATCAGTGAGTCCTTATTATGACTTTGATAATTGTTTTAGACTTCTCACTTATAAAAGTGGAAGTTTGAAGTTAATATCTTTAGTTATTCTAAGAAATGTTGGGTAAAGGTTCCCTGGTGATCTGCAGTAGCCCTAGTGAAATGCGCATGGGAACTTTTGTTTTTTTAAATAATATTTTGGGAATAAAGAATTAACTCATAATTAAAATTAAAGAGGTTTACAAAACGACAATTCCCAAAAATATGTGCTAATTTGAAAACTTTTCTTCCTGTTCTATTTGGGATTTTGCTGTTCCATTGATTAGAGGAAAGTCCAGAAAATATACTAGTTTTATGAACAAAATCATAATGCTGACACAAATAACACAAAACTTTTGCGCAAATTTTTATAATTTGGGAATAATGATAAGAAACCAAAAATTTGGGACTTAATATTGTATATTCTTGGGCTTATGATTTTGTATACCACGAAATTGTTATGGCACGTAAGACTCGCTGTGTGTCACAGTGTCACTCTGTGGATCAAACTATTTATTTATTTATTTTTTTTTGTTTCATTTTTTGTGATCTTATAATAATTATTTTGCTTATGCAAGTTGACTGTTTCTGAACTGTCTGAGTGTAATAAATTTCTTATTTTATGTGGACAATATTTTTAAAGTGCATTCCGGCGGAGAGCTCCAATAACCGATCAGCTGACTTTGAACTTTGAACTTTGACTTTGAACTGATATAAAACATAATACATTAAATTTTTTAAGTTAATTACTTAACACAAGTTAAGTAAGGAGAGTTTTAATCGGTTTCCTCTGACTTTGAATTGATATAAAACTTTCCTATTGTTGAAATAACGCAAGTCCACACAAGATTTGGAAACTGATTAATTTCAGCTGCGATACTCTGTTCGAAGATGAACGGCTATTTAAGGTGCTCCACAGAACCAAAATCGATAGAATGTCAAACTCCAGTTACTTATCGAGTCTTGTGACCTGCAATCTAAAACTGCTGCCATGGGATCCTGTATGCTACACAGCTGTTCTGCCTTACAGAGGGTAAAGCGATGCAGCTCACACTATATCGAAGCTTTGTTGCATGTTGTTGTAGTACAGATCTTGAATAAAAATAGTGGTTGAATTACAAGGATTAAAAAGAATGATAATGAAAAATGTTTGAAACTGCTGCGTATGAGTTTTTTACATCAGGAAATTATTATGGCAGAGAACAGAACCTAAATGTCCTTGAACCACATGACATTCTTTCAAAATTTTTATTATGATAGAAATAACTGATCGTGTTATAAGACCTGAATAAAGTATTCCCTGCGCTGAAGTCAGTTTCCATTTTGTAACGCATACCAGTGATAGACTTCTAGTCTAAGACGCTGGTCTTGCTGGTTAATCCACGGTTAGTGACTTGGCTTGTCATTGTATTAGTAAAGTCTTTAAAGGACATTTATTGTTAAGTTGCCACCCAGTGTTAAGAGCTCCTTTAGGTTAGGCTTCAGCGGCACGTACCCACTTCAAAATATTTGTGTAAATAAAATATATATTCTTAAATTTGTTCAATATCCATTCATTTGTTTTTGTAGAGAGTCCTTACAAAAGTTAATATTTAGCCCAAGATAATCCGCTTTTTGAGCCAAAGTAAATATTTTCGTAGCACTGCCATAATTACTAAATGATTTTCCTGCTACTTCACAAACTAACAACGTATTTATTTGTTATTGAGTCTAAAGTCTACAAGTCCTTGTGTTAAGTTTATTTGCTTATTTGTTTTAATGACATGTAAGTTTAGGCCATACAGCAGCCTTATTTTGGCATTTTGTTGTGTTAATGAAGCATAAAGTCTCTAATAAATCATAAAGTTTATATGTAATTATCCAGTCAAATGAA
Organism: Linnaemya vulpina; assembly: GCA_963675445.1. NCBI lineage: Eukaryota > Metazoa > Arthropoda > Insecta > Diptera > Tachinidae > Linnaemya > Linnaemya vulpina. The sequence goes on from OY776278.1 coordinate 26,320,671, forward strand.
ATTTACGCTTTAGTAATCAAATCATATATTCAGTTATGTTAAACATGATAATAACACTGGGCAGCAAGTTTTTATTTGTAACAAAATTATAGTATTTAATTTATTTTTATTTATATGAAAAAGACACATAATATTTGGACACTTGCACTTTTAAATTGTTTTTAACTTCCTCGTAGAATAGTATTTAACTAAAATATATAACTCCGATAGTTGTTGAACTCCGATAGTTTTTATTTAAAAGACTAGGTGTTTTAACTTTGCTGTTATATGAAACAAAATATATGCGAATCCTTTAATGCAGGATTCCGTTTGGTCCAAACCACTAAAAATCAAATTTAATGGAATTTATAAAAGCGATTATAAAATATTTAAAAATTACTTTAACTGCTACGAGTAACGATAATTTAGCTCCTATTTTCTTCACTAGGCAGTCTGAATATACCTTGTGTTATACAGTGTAGTTTGAGTGTAAGAAAAAAAAGTTGTTTGTTTATTTATGCAGATTTGATATTTAAATAATTGATTACACAAACGACTTAATTTATTTAGTTTGGAATTTCACTAACAATTTGGAAATATATTACCTGGAATATTTGTGTTGTTGTGGTGTGGCATCTACAAATATAAACTTAATAACAGGACTTATTTAGACGCCAAAGAGGTATTATTTTCTCCTTGTTGTTTTATTAAACAACCTTAAATCTTCTGTTATAAATTGGCAGGATAACAGGTATTCCACAGCGTTCGAATGTTGGTCTTCAGATAATTATTTGCTTAAATTACTTCTCTTATAAATCAATAAAAATTAATTAATCAATTAGTTTTTAATTAATTTAGTATAAAAAAATTATATAATTATGAAGCAAAATATTTTTATTTAGGCTTAAATTTAAATACCCGATAAATTTTAATTTGTATTTAATTAAAATTTTTCATTAAGCGTAAAATATTGAGAATACTTATTTTGATAATAAGATTAAAAATAAGCCCGGTTGCTGACTTGTTGTCTAAGAAGCCAATTTTAAAATTAGCCAACAATTAAAGTTGTTTCCCACTTAAGATTGTCTTAATTAAAATATCAGTTTGACTGCTGTTATTTGTTCACTTGCAAAAAAAGACGAACCCTTTTTCTTTTTCTCCACACAATTTACAAACTCAAACAGTATTTCTTTCGAATGTTTGCCGAATCCTTTAAAGTGATTGATTCTCGTTAAGATAAGATTGTTTAGTGCAATTTGATTTTGTTTTACCACTTTAAGGTTTCTTAAAAGTTTTTTTATTACAATTTCAAACACACACAAAACAGATCGAAGTTTCTTACCAACACATGTTCGTTATTAAACCAACTGCTTTTTTCTATATCTCTCTTAAGAAACTAGGAAAATTTCCAAACCATAAGAGTGTTTGTATGTGGGTGTGTGTGTATTTTTATTTTCCAACAGCAACATGTGACATATTTTTAACAAGTTGCAGGACTTTTTTTCTTCTTCACCATCTCTATTCACATAGAAATTGTGTCAATTCAGTTTGTTCGATTTATTGTAAAATATTCTGTTTAACTTTTTAAATTGCTGAAACTCATGGGTTACTTATGCGAATGATTTAAAACTTTGTTTCGTATAATTGCTTTTCTGTTTGTCTCCTGTTTTATGTTTCACACACAATTTTGTTAGTTTATTTTGCAGTTAAACATTTTCCTTTTTCACTTTTTTTTAAGGAAAAAGTTTAATAGTCTGAACGATAAATACTATATGCCTTCATGTTTATTCAACGATTATTTGGTGAGGTTTGTAGAGAAATTTATCGAATAAACAGCTGCTGAACACTTAATCCCATATATATAAAAATATAAAATAAAGAAACGGTCACACCTGGCAAATAGTTGTCCAACGTAACCACTAAAGAGAAATGCTTTGTTGGAGATAATTATTTCTTAAGTAACGAGTTTCAAACGAAACTAATAGTTGCATTCAAATGTGATCGTACCTCCAGTTTGAATTTTATTTGATTAAAATTATTTTAAGCCAAATTTTCTTAAAAATATATTTCAAATAAATTGTATTTTGTATAATGAATTGTATTTTCGAATAAGGCCATATGGTTGTGGCAACTAAACTAGAAAACAACCAAAAAATAATTTATTTTCTGAAACATGTCCGGAAATTTCTAGGCGTCATTTCTAGTGTATATTTGCTCAGGCTCTCTATTGCCGTCGTTGAAAAAACTGTTCGAAGACGATCGTATTATGAATGAATCAATAGATCAAGTCAACTATTTGCGGATTATAACTTGTTAAGAATGCTTCTTCTTTGTTCAGAGAAATTATACTGATCGTCTCTCAAAATCTGTGTCGATGCATGCCCAGACATGTTTTGTGTTTCTTTTAAATCACTGTATATAAGAAAGTGATTTTATTAACCTGAAATTTTATGGTGTCCTCACAAGTACTGTTTTTTAACTTGTTCTTGGGACTGAGTCTCAAGGATGTGGCAATCTTTTCATTTCTACCTGTTACGTTAACAGATGAATACCTGGGTGTGCAGAATTAACATATTTATATTGCATTTATGTGTATTGTATTGAATGTGGAGTTTTTTCATTCAGTAAAATAAAATTTAAGTAAAAGGAAATACAATAAAAATGTGAAAAAAATATAAATAAAACATAAAAAATTAATAAAAATAGATGGGAAATGGTTTATCCTAAAGCCCATTCCTGAAACTCCCCGCTAATTTTAATCTAAAATCGCAACACAATTATTTTAATATTTAAATCAGCTAATTTTCATTTCATAAGCGGTGATTGATGTAGCTTTCGATTAATATAAAAGAAACAAGAACAAAAACTGATTAGATATATAATATCGAAGTTTTTCAAATTCAATCTTTTTTTCAAATTGTTTCGCTTCCGTGGTTCTTAAATATTAAGAATCGATCGGTGACGCCGTTGAAAAGTTATTGAAAAAAAAAACACTGAGAAAAATTTTCTATTTCTAAGCTCTTTTTTATATCTGGAAATATGCCGGTTGAATGGATTAAAATTCAAAGGATTTCTAAGAACCATAATATTCTTCGGAACGCTTCCAGGACTTACTCCGTTCAGTCCTTCAAAACTTATAAAAGCGGGTCCCAATCTTACACACACAAACACACAACCGCATACACGTCCACACACACATACACACACTCAATTACTCAAACACATTCGTACACTTGTAGACATAAAAACGAAATCTCAGAATAAGTCAGGAAAGCTTCCCAGGGTTTCAAAACCTGGAGATCTCATAAGAGCTCGATTTGTTCAAAACAAGGGTAAAACCAACAACTGCTCGATACTTGAAATTTAGCATCTCTGCTACTGAAAGCTAGAAATTAATGCAACTATAAAACACTAGTAAAAAGAAAAAAATCTTTACAGAAATAAACATACCCGGGTATGATTTTGTTGACTTATGTAAAATTTTTTTGCTAATGGAAAAAAATATGAGTTCAAAATTTATTCACGTCTTCAAATCAAAGCTTTACGTATCTATTCTGAGTCAACTTCCAGTTACGTTGTCACTTAAGACGCCACAAAAGCGTAATCGATCTGCTTACAAATAAAATTTTAAGTAGAACGAAAGAGCTTGAATGAAATTTAGTAAATTTGTATTATTTATTAATAAAACTTTAAAGTAAAATTAAATTGTTTATCCAAAATATATATAAAAATGGGAAAAATTAATTTTTATAAACATAAAATTTTGCGTCGATTACTTGGAGATTTCTTTCTCAAAAGCACTTTTAATGCTATTGAGACACAAGATGCCATCAATCTGCTATTTTTCCTCAAAGTTTTCCCTGCAAGTCATGCTTCATATTTTGCTAAAATATACACAAACTGCTTGTATACGTACTTTTTTACATCACTGTCAATGCAGATAATTTTTCTATGTGAAGGAATAATTTTAGGAAACATAACAGACGCTTTAATATAATAACCGAAAATGCGTATTTTTAAAGAAAATTAAGGTGACTTTACTATAAATATTGTTCTCCTCCTTCTCAAAAAAAAAAAAAAAAAAAAAATTCAAAAAACTGAAAGAAGAATGAAACGTCTTTATTAACTCACTGCAGAAGATGCAAATATATAGAAAGAAAATTTGCATTACTTTGGTGTCTCTTTCAGGTAACTTGTCGCGCTGATAAAGAAATAATAAGAAATTAAAATGAAAATAAAAACTGACAACAACAACTAAACTACAGCAAAAAGAGGAACGTGATAAAACAAACGGAACGAAAAAGGATTGAGAGCATAAAATTATATGCAGGCTTTTGTAAAATGCATATTTTTACTTGAGCAAAAACAGCAAAAAATCTGCAGGAATATGTACACCTTTAATGCACTACTCACACACACACACACACATGCAAAATCTGCATAAAGAGTAAATAAGACAAAAGGTGGAAAAATGTAAACAAATGCCAAAATATAAAAACGTAAAAATAAAATAAAATATTTTACTCAAGCAAAAGAAAGGATGGATGGTTGTGCCTTTCATCTTTTATTTTGCCTGCTTAACAGCAACAACATTTGCGTTGTTGTGCTGCGGCTTTCGTGGATAATTTACATCACAAAGCTTCTTGGTTAGCTGACTGCTTGCTTGCCAGCGTGCTTGCCTGCCTGCTCGCTTGAGTGTGTAAAATAAAACACGATTATTCTGCCTCTATCTTTTCGGTTCTTTTGCTCAACTTGAGTTTATGAAATGCTCATTTTTCATTGTGAATGCTTTGCATCTTCTGTCTGTCTGTGTGTGTGTGTGTGTGTGTATGTGTGTGTGCGTGCGTTTGTGTTTGCTGACTGCCTGCCAGCTTGCATTTGCATAAATATGAAAAATATTATATCGTATGCAAAAACAGAAAGAAAAAAAAATTACATCCAGTTCATAACTTCAGCGCTTTCATACGCACACATTTTTATTCACTTACTAGACGAGCATATTTTTGTGAAAGATTTAATGTAAACAGGCAAAAGGAAAGTAAATATTTTAAATCTTAAAGATAATGGATGGCAGGGCGGAGGAGGGGAAAATATTTTGATTGCTAGTTATGAAGTAACTACGAGTTCATATATAGCCAACCAGGAGGCAGTGCCAGTTGATGACTGTTTAATAGTTAAAATATCTGTTCGCGTATGTGGGGTGATGTGTGCTTTAACATGTTGAATTAAACTGTTGAAAGAATGTGGCACAAAGTAACATTTAAAGTAATTAAAAATGAGTATTAAGTTGTTTGTTAAGCAGACAACCAGGGCCTGATAGAGCTGTTATTTCTCTACATCTCGGCGCGATTTCACTGCGTTATTGAATGCAGTTGATTTAATTATTTCAATTGATTTCACATATTCTTCTTTAGTGGGATGGCTAAAAATACGTTGCACTTAAAGGGCGGTCCAGCCGTAGTGCATGATGTCAATTGTGAGTCAACTTAACCCATTAAAGCCTAGAAGAGACACAGGTCGTGATTGTTACTTTTCAATTCATTCTCGCCTAAATAAAAGGAATTTGCATTTCTTTGTTTGACAGTATTGAACAAATTCAATTATGGAGAGTCTGCTTTTAGGTAAATGGGCTTTCGAATCAAAATGAATATCGTCTACTTCGTAATATTGTTGGTCAGCATAATTGACCATATATGTCCTCAATCGGGAAAGTTTTCCATCATTTCGAATCAATGAAGTCTGCGTCAGTGCATGATCGCCAAACTTGTTTAGTGCGGTTTTCTTGTTGTCAGGGTCACCTTCAGCCGTACTTCTTCAAAAACGAGGTCGGCCAAGGAGTTAAGGTGAATGGTGTTCGCTTTTGCGGGACTATTACAGACTTCTTGTGGCTATAATATCCTTGTTGAGAATATGGACTTGAAAAATATGTGGTCCGAACAGCGTGGTGCCACGTGTCATGCAGCCAATGAAGCAGTTGTCCGAGAAATTCAATGGCCGTGTTATCTCACGTCGTGGCGATGAGTAGCGGAAATGAGCATGTGATTTGACATCGATGGACTTTTTTTCTTTTTTGTTTAGGAATGTATAAAAAAGTCAAGAATTAAAGAACAATTCATTAACGACACTGAGTCTCATTGGAAATATGGACCATCCGAATCTGCCGCAAGTATTCTGCCGATATATTGTTTAATCTTAAGTTATTCTAAGCAAATTTGGGTAAAGGTTCCCTGCTGAACTGCATTTGCCCCAGTGAAATGCGCATAAGAAGTAGCGAAAACCTCTGAGTTGACCTCTTCCAATTTCCTAGTAAAATTTTGGGTAAAAGATAGCAGCACGATATTGAAATTAAAGAGCCTTAAAAGGAAAGTCCCCGAGAAAAAACTTCTCTAAAATATAAAAAATTATATTAAGATAATTTCTTAAAACCGTTTAGTTTCATCTACAATTAACATACCAAATTAACAGTTGGAGCACCCTTTAAATTAGTTTATTTTTCTGAAAGTGATCCTATTAATCGATTTAGCTAAGAATCCTTCTATAGAAGTCTTAAGCCTTAAAATCTATAATTTCTTAGCTTTTAATAAAATTTAGTATATTAAGCGGAATACTGAAAGGAAAACTATGGACGCATTATCCTTCGCAGTGTTTAATGTCTCGGAAAGCTGCTATTTATTATTGGCCAATAAATAAGAGGCATCTGTTCAACAGGTAGGGCGACAAATTTCGTATCTTATGGATTATAAGTAAATAGAATCCATTAATTCATTTTCATATGTACAAGTCGTTTGCATTAAGGAGGCTCTTATTTACGTGAATTGGCACAGCACTTGAAGTACTCGAATCGGGGATTATAAATTTAGTACTTCTGCATTTTTTTCTTAACTTTCTTGTTATAAAATGCTTAGATCGATATAAAAAGCTTCCAAGTTTATTTTCTTTAAGTTGCAGTAATTAAAGTTGAAGCTGCGAAGTAAAAGCTGATAGTCCAATTACACCGGCATGAAATCTAATCGATTTCTATTGAAATCTTTTCAAAAACTATACCCTTTACTCTAGTGTTTTTTTTTACTTTCATCAAGATTTCGTTTCAATACCAAGAAAAAGGATTTTTCTCTCGGTTTGTCAAATGCCGTGTAAAAGACTTTTCCTTGAAATTTAACTCATCTTCGCTCAAGTAGATTAGTAGTATTTCTTCGTACTTTTTGGAAGAAATGCACAGTTGTATCTGGTAGTAAAGTAGATTTCACAGATTTTGAATAAATCTAGTGAGTGAAAAGATTCTGTTTTTTATGGAAAATCCATTCAAAATCGTCTAAATTTGACTCAAAATATCGTTCTATAATAGATTTCTAAATTAGTAATAGAAGCTAAAATATATTTAAGTTGAAAATATTCAGTACTTCTCTTATATTCTTTATTTATTTCTCTAAATATTTATTCTTGTTGTTTATGTTATCCAAAATAAACTGAAGTCATTGAGTTACTGGTCATAAACCAAACTCGCATGAATATGAAGACGAACTAAGAGCAATTAAGGCTACGCTGATAGTTATCTTTTATGTAAATATTTGGTAGCACAACTGCTCGATTGGAATTTACCCATTAAAAACTTTGAAATGCCATTTCTTTGCCATGCCGTTCTAACAAAGAATTCTTTGCTTTGCCGTAGTTCCAAAATAACACACTAAATATTCATGCTCCGATTGGATGAGTAATAGATCTTCCTCTTATCATACAGATGAATAAAGGATCGGTGTTTGCCGAGTGCATTTATTTCAATTTTGTTTGCCGTAGCACATTGGATTGTGTCATTCGAAATGGCTAAAAGCTATAGGACGGACTCACAAAAACTATGTTGCACTTATAAGTTGATTATAAGACAAATTTTCCATATAAATCTTTCATACAAAATTTGTCTTATAAGCAGTTTATAAGAATAATATATTTTTTGTCAATAAGGCCTTCAACTTATTTCTTTTCCTTCAATGGCAAAGATTTTAGTTTCAAATAATAACAAGACAAATGATACCCCGCTAATACAAATAAATTATTTGTTGTGTGTTCATACAAATAGAATCTATTTTACTAGTAAATATTGATTAATTTCTTCACACAATTTACCAGAATGAATTTTGTGACTAAGTAAACGAATTTGTGATTATTTATCTGTTGTATTGAACTTATCGCACTTTCACTAACAAATAGGAGTATATTAATAATGTATCGGGTGTTTTGTTTTGATCTACATGAGAAAATAATACAAGAAAGCAATGGAATATGTTTTCAATTTAATCCGGTCTCAGTAACGCAGCCGTAGCACTGCTGGTAGAACACTACGCACAGTGATTAACAGAATACAGCAGTCGCTTTCGTCGGTACGGCAGCAAAAAAGGCAATAGCGATGTCAAAAGAAAAGGAATGAAATATATTGTGTCTAATTTCTTATGTGTCCTTCCAACGCGATCATCTATTTTCTACTACGCATGTGTAGGGGTCATCCCCTGAGTGCTGGTCTTAATAGCAAAGTTCCATTTATTTACAAATTAGTACTTATTTTGGGGAATTGTCGCTTTTTAAACTCATTTTTTAAATTATGTGCTGATTCTTTTTCCCCAAAATCTTACTAAAAAATTCAAAGTGATCATTTGAAGAGTTTTAGATACTGCTTATGCAGATCACTGGGGCTAATGCAGATCATCAGGGAACTTTTATTCAACATTTCTTAAAATAACTAAAGATATTTATTTCAAACTTCCACTTTAATAAGTGAGAAGCTTAGAAAAAAATATAAGGTCATAACAGTAACTCCATTGATATTCGTTCAGTCCAATTTCCAACCAGTTTCCCAATAAATCTCATAGAATGGTGCCGATACTTTGAAAGTCTCTGGGTTATTGCCACAAACTAGCAAGGAGTAATACGAAAGAAATAAATTTTACGATCGAGGGCTGGGTTAAAAAACTGGTCCACTTCTGGTTGCAAACTAATCCTTGAATGAATCGATTGTTCAGATTGTTTTATGTTAAGTTGCGCCATCTTGTTGCAACCAAATGTCGTTGATATCTATCCGGTTGATTATTATGAACGAAAATTTTATTACAATGGCCCGGCAGCGGTAGCCACTCTTCGGGACAGTAGCTCCTGTTTCATTTCGAAGAAAATAAGGACCTATAAGGCCGCTACCCTGATATGTGGCAGCTATTTAATGCCTTCGGATATATACGACCAGCGTTGTTCCATCTGCTAGTCAAGTATAACAAAATCGAATTTATCGCAGCACAATATATATTTCTAATTCATTTCTTTTAAAACTTTTACACAACTAAAAGATCAACACCCGTTACTTAACCACTACAATAGCAGATTGCGAATTGGCTAATACGAGTGTCTGTGAAAATGTCAACGAAGTCGTTTATCATCATAAAATCGAGGTAATTTTATTGAGTGGATTTTCTCCAGCTGGGCCTTCTATAAACCCCATGTTTTACAGCACAATTAATCGCCTCATGTGTTTAAACATTCAATGCTTTCTAATAAATTTATCCTTTGGAAAAGCATTAGATTTAGTTATTAGCAAAGTAGGGATTAGCTTTTTATACCATTTAAGAAGACACACAAAAGAATAAAACTAAATCACAATAAAAGATATTGAAATTTTAGTGAACAGATTTTGGTGTTCCGAAAGAGCAGGATGATTGTGTTGAATATATTATGATAATCTAATGCTGTGAATGGCCTTGGATGAAGTGATTAGATTCTGCAAAAGCCTTTAAACATAAAATAATGAAATACATTTCAAAATCATTTTAAATTTTAATAATAAAGAGGTAGAAATACAAACCCACTAACAGCCTTCCAATAAGTTTAAAGACAAAATTAAGAACAACAACAAAGAAATTGTGTTTTCTTGGGTTTTCAAAATTCCACACTGCAAATATATCGTCTAACAATGGAACAGATAACTTTTATACAACAACATTTCAACTTTTCTCATTTTATTATGCTTGACGATGGTAGAATGTCAACTGAACCCTCGTTTGATAAATTTGGTTGGGTCATGTAACACATAAGAAAAGGAAAATCTTTTTCAGTAGTGAAGAAGGCGTGATTCATTTTTAGTTTCATGCCTTTTCTGCATGTTTGCCAGTGCATGAGATCAATAGTTCTTTTTGAGGTCCAGCACTCTGGGGATGAAGTAATAATTTTTTTATTGGATTTGATCCTGAGCTTGTCTCGGCACTCAGCCATGAATATGATGTCGAATTTTTCCCATCTGCGCTAGTGCAGAATTGTATTCACTGTTGTCGCCTTGTGTCAATGACGAAGATCACTGAACAATATGGACAACAATCATTACGGTTTACTGAAAGATCTGAAAAAAGATCCCTCCTTATTCGGTTCCCAGCAGCAAAGAGTTTATTGGCGAAGTAAATAATGTTGCAACAAATTCTGTATCTTCTCGTCTATTTTTATCTGTCCTTTTAACACTATCCCTTCCTTTCTAGTTCTGGCACCAAGCACTGCAATGTAGGGATCGTTCCCTGAATACTTGTCCGTGCAGTAAAACAGACCAGATTCTAAGCAGTGAATAGGATCCGCGACTTCCATACGGGTAGCCTACTGATACAACGAATATTATGCAAATAATCGCTTATCCCTTGAGCTCATAGAGAAAATTGTAAAGTCCCAAGAGGCTCGTGGCTCCAATTCAGGGACTAGCTACTGGTTCAACTGCTGGAACTATATATGAGACATACCGACTCCATTGACATAACTAAGGCACCAGGTGTCAAGTTCTCTATCGAATCCTTATGTTCTAGTCCTGTTGTGGTATCCTTAGCAACACTCCCAATTATGTTTAGATAAAAAACTGTAAGAACTATTCTCGACTAGTCTACAGACGTTAAAAATAATACACTTTTTCCGATATCCAGTTGATTGAGGGCTTTTTGAAAGAGGACTTTTGTTCTAATCCTGTAACATGTCCTTTTTACAAGCCATGCCTCAGGAACCATCCATTTTTACCAGCCATAGGACAGGCACGTTAAGGAATATTCATGCAAATTTATTAGCGGGAATTATTTAATATTGTTAGCTGCAGTGCATGACACTAAAAGTAGGTCTTACAGTGAGAGTGAATACAAGTTAGTGACAAATTACTAGCACTGCCATCTCTGGTTCTTAACCACCGAATCAACAAGCTGGTCTTAAAGTTTATTGCAAATAATTCTGTGTGTTATTGTGTGTTGGTGTCTTCGAAAATCTCTACTCCAAACTCCTGTGTCTGCCTGGCTGTCCGTCCGTCTCTCTGCCTGTTGTTGCTATAAATCTTAAATGTCAACAATGCTGGGAAAGTTTGTCATCAATATGTATTTTATCTACCTTTTCTACATTAAATTTATTTATAAATATATATTTTGTACACCTACACACTCACACACCCTTGCATAAATCAACTTACTCATATTCACAGAAAGCTTCTTCTTTGTATTCATGTGATATTTTTGATGTTGATACAATGACAGCATTTGAATTAGGTTGCCACAATCAACAGGGTGAAGCAAAAGTTTGCATGCTTTCACTGGAAGAATTTTCTCAGAAGATTTCATATTCCTAAATATAATTGAAAGAAGTTGTATAGTTCTAAGGAGCAGTATGCACATTTTAATTTCTTTTTATACGCCTCAGAAATGCTTAGGGCCAAACATCTGGTTCGTAATGATGTTATTGTGCAACTACTTTTGCGTCACCATGTATTTAATGTCTATATGTATGCACAACTGATATATAATTTTGTTTGTATTTGGATAATAGACGACGTGTGTTTAAAATATATTTTGTCACACAAAATGTTTGCACTTCAACTGCTTTTGTTGAATAAAATTTGAAAGATAATTTTTCATGTTTATTGAATATTTTTCTTGATGGAAAAATTATGATGTACGAGCATGAAAATCTCTTGGAAGTAAATATAGTGTTGTGAAAATATATAGAACAGTAAGACCGAATAAATATACGCACAATAAATATTATAAAGAAAAGCTGGAAAAGGTTTGTGTATTTCAAAAGATAAAGTATTTTATGCGTTGAATTCGATATTTAATTTAAGGAATTGTTATTAAAGATGTGTAAGAATGTCAAGTAGAGGCATTAAATTTCTTACATACTTTTACTTTTCTGCTAAAAATATATGCGATAAATTAAATTACATGTAATAATGCGGAAAATAGAGCGATAATTTGAATGAAAAGTTTTGCAAGAGAAATAATTTATATTGGAAATGTTCTTATAGTTGAGTTGAGTTGTTTTCATCAATATGTTTAATATTGGGCAAAACAACATACCACACAATCGGATATAATTAGCCATTGGACATATTTGCCCCGGTGCGTGAGGCTAGGGTTAAAACTTACTCTGAGACAATGATTGCAGATAGATATTCCGGTTTGAATCAGAGCATAAAACAAAATAAGAGCAGAAAAGAAAATCTGGGACTCTTGTGCTGCAGGCATGATGTTGGGAATACATTCAGGACGAAGGATGAATATTTATTATATGATTAAGAAAAGCTTTTTAATTTGTAGGCTTAAGAGCTGAAACCCCAACTGTTATGATCTTTATATTAAACTTTATGTCAACAAATACAGACCCGGGTATATTTTGTGTTGTTTTAAGTTGCTCTTTTTTGGGAAGTGATAATTGTATCAACCTGAAATAAAATGACATCCTCAGTAGTAGTGAAATTTGCGCAAAATTGGTCAACTCCAGGTGAGGATATGACAAGTGAACTAATTCCTATCCCTTAAGTCAACTGTTGCATACCCAGATATGTATTATGAAATATAGAAAATGCGCATATTTATGGCAGCAAATTTTTAAGTTCTCAAACAATTTTATAAATTAAATTTCAATCAAATTTAAAAGGATGATAATATATATATTAATAAAATATATATAAATAAACTTTGCAAGAAAAGTAGTTCCAAATAATATGTGTAAAAATACCCAGGTATGTTTCCGTTGATGTGTGTATATTTTACTACTGAGGTAAAGGTTGAACATGACATATTTTGCATTGTTTCCTCAGTTTTATTTTCGCTTAGAAAATAAAAGTTATTTATTCTCATTTTTTTAATCCTCAGAAAATAAAAGTAAAGTCTTGACTTATATTTTTCGATCAGAAAGTAAAAGTTCTTGTTTGATTTATATATAATGTCCAGCAAATAAAAGATATTTCAGGATTTTTATTTCATCCTTAGGAAATAAAACAAATCGTCTGAAAATTAAAGTTGTTTTTTGATATTTTTCTTGATCAGAATTGTCGTTTGATTTATAATTCATGCCCAGAAAAATTGTTTCCCCATTTTTATTTAGTCCTTGGAAAGAATTTATGTTTTGATTTTTGTTTAAGCCTCAGAAAATAAAAATTATATATTTGGATCAGGATATAAAAGTTTTTTTCTTAATATTTATTTTTCCAATTAGAAAACAACTAATTTTTAAATTAGAATAGAACATCTTATGCCAAAAAAATTGTTTGTTGAATTTTTTCACGATTTATGGCGGTGTAAAAAAAAATCCAGAAATAAGTTTTATTTTGAATCCAAAAATGAAACTCAAGAAATAATTTATATTTCAAGGAATATAAAAACTAAAGAAATAACTTTTATTCTCAGAAAATAGTCGCTAAAGATGAGTTAAAAGAAAATCCATAAGGAAATAAAAGTTAATGCATCTACAAAAGGACTATTTGAGGTATTGCCTGCGCATTGTTTTTAGTTTCTTTCTTGCTTAGGATGTTAAATGGAAAATATTGTGGCATTACATTGATTTGAGGGAGTTCTTATAAAAGCACGGTTTCATGGTAGAGTACAGCAGGACTCTACTGGCCCGATTGTACTTATTTTGGCATTATCGTATGAGATCTTGTCTGTGAATTATCGTTCTGTCATGAGCCTCTTACCATCTGCACACTGTGTAGACGGTACTGTAGCATTCGGTCTCTAACATTATTGTGACATTTGGAGTACTTATCACAAGTTGGTTGTTTTTTATTTTAAGGCCATATTAAAATATTGAAGTTTCATCAAAACTCTTCTCTAATTGGAGTCCCTTATAGAATAAAAACTAAAAGAACATGATTTTTAAGGAAATAGAAAATAAAAGGATTAAAATATATATTAAAATAAGTATAACACGATTATGAAAAAAGCCTCCGTCGCTCGATATAGGAAAAATAGGGCACACAGCGTCCACGCTTTTTATTCACAATAACTCTTGCATTTTGATTCGTTATGGTTTTGAACTTATTTCCAACTTATTTTAAACTTCTTATTTCAATATTTAAAAAAAAAATGCTTCTTGGCTTTTTAAATCAATATTTTTTTATTTTTGTTTGTTGTGCTTTGAAGGCATGCAACAACAAACCTGAACTAGTACAATATGACGTATGAGCAAAATTATTAATGATATTAAGTATACGCGTGGAAGCACTATTAATAAAAAACACACGAAAATTAGTCAGTTTTTTTCGCGTGTTCTAAAAGTTGGAGGAAATTCTTTATCGTAACATTCAGAAAATATATTTTCTAAAAGTTTTACTTAAACTAATTTGCAAATGCATCCGAATGAATTAATAAATGAAATTAATTCAAAGCTGATCATTATTAAGAAACATTAATATTTCTATTCAATTAAGGAAGTCTATGCCCAGAAAATTTATTTCCAAACGTTTATAATCACAACCATGAGCTCTCTCCTTCTCTTTGGAAGTGATGCAGCGACTTTGCAGCTGTAATTTTATAGCTAAAAACGTATTTGCCCGTTTAGTGTATCACGAACATAATTCAAAATCTCTGCAGTTTCTTGTACTTCGCACTGCAACATTTTTATCCCATTTGCAAAACTAAAGACGATGAAATCCATGTAACCAGACACGCCAAGTTAATATGTGTGATGCATGAAATATAGAAATGCTTGTGACATGGTTACAATTGCACTCAAGTGAAACTTAAGATGACAATAAAAAGAATATTCACTAACTGTTCCCACCAGACACTCTGACAACGAGGCATCCATTCGTAATCGTGTTGGAAAACAAAAGTATATTTTTCGAGCGTGTATGAGTGTGTGTGTGTGAATGTGTATGTGTGTGTTATACTCCCTTGTTCGCCCCAACACTTAATACGTAAATGGTGTTGTTTATATTATGGGGTTTTACGCATCCACACACTTGCCTTTCATGTACGAGTACGTGTAGGTTTATTGTTTAAGGCTGTGTGTTCAGATTTGCAATAACATTTGTTTGTAATAAGTGTGTGTGTGTGCGTGTGCATGTCGCATCTTAGGGTTTCGTCCGCTCTCATAATATTCTTGTACACACACTGGATGCATACATCAGTCGCAACGTGCATGGAAAATTACAAAGTCTTTATCAGGGAAAATGAATTGCTACAGTAGAGATTCTGTATGTTGTCAAGCTTAAGATTATTAAAACAAATTTTGATATCTTGTGACTGAATAAACGAGTGGAAGTATATTTTATTGTGTTGCAAGACCTCGGAATGATGGAAATGGATGGAAAGGATCAGTAATAATCATGATTTCTATTTTTTTTTATTTGAATCGGCAGTCAAGTAGTGAATCCTACTGATGCAGTTTATTGTGCCACAAAAAGCTTAATTTTATAGGCCACCTTTGTGACTTCAGCTATGAAATGATTAATTGGAAAAACAGTTTATCTCCAGATTTTAGATGAGAGTATCTACAACTACAATTAGAGTCGGAAAAAAGCCAACCAATTTTAGAACAAAAAAGTGAGAAATTCAAAAGAGAAAAAGTGATCAGTGAGTTCTTGTTATGACTTTGATATTTGTTTTAGACTTCTCACTTATTAAAGTGGAAGTTTGAAATAAATGTCTTTAGTTATTCCAAGAAATGTTGGCTAAAGGATCCCTGATGATCTGCATTAGGCCCAGTGAAACGCGCGTTGGAAACTAGCTAAAACTCTTCGATTGATCTTTTAAAATTTTTTAGTAAGATTTTAGGCAAAAAGAAATAGCACGTAATTAAAATTCAAGAGGGAATATCGATCGTTGTCTGTAATAACGATCGACGTATACATTATTTTGTTCTTATATAGATCGCTGTCAAAGGAAGCCTATGATAAACTGCTGATTTTAGACTTTATTTAGGACTCAAGATTGCAGAGTAATAAAATTACTTAGAATATGCAAAGTTGACTTGCAAAGGATTATTAAAAATATTTAGGGGGGTTATTAAAAATATTTAGTATTTTAATTCTGGACAACGAAATGGGCGAACGCTGCAGCTTCTCTGGTTAATTTTGTTTTTGTTTTTATGAAATGTTGTGTCAAATATTTTTTTATAAAATAACACACAATACATGGTGCAACAATATGAGGTGGCAGTGCTAAGGCAATACTCACACGATCATGATATTAATTAGAAGCCTTAAAACATATATTTTGCACAATTATTTATTGGGTTAGCAATTTTAAAATTATTATTATGACTTTTAAATTTATTATAATTAAAATTTAAATAAACTGAAGATAAAACACACTAGCAAATTTGGGCCACCAACTTAAAATAATTAACCACGATCTATTGAAAAGTTCTCTCCTATTCTTTAAGTAATTTTGAAGTTTTGTTTATGTCAATTGAAATTCGTTGTTTAATTTAAAAAACAAACGTTTAATATAGAAGAAATATTTCCATTAATTAGTGTGGAAGGTTTTTCAAGCCTGGTTAACTCTGTTCAACTGGGCAATCGTTTAATTAAAATACCGGATAATAGAAATGTATTTGAATTTGCCAGCCACGAAATTAGTCATTATGATCATATAAGACTTATATGAGTACAACAGACGCATGAGGAATATTGTTAATAATATTAAGTATATACATGGAATACAAAAAGAGAGCTGATAAAAAGAAAAGAGATCGGCACAGTTTTTTTTTAAATATAATTCGCAATAATTGAACTTTTATATGAAGCTGTCACTCAATAGAATGACTTCTTTGACAGCGATCTGAATAAAAAAAAGAAAACAAGTTAAACATCGATCATTATTACAAACAAAAATAGATCTGCTCATCTAAAACCTAGAGATAAACTGTTTTTCTGTTTTTCATAGCTGAAGACATAAGTCACAAAGCAGGCCTATAAAGTCACTAGAGTTCACTCCTTGCGCGCCGATCCAAGTAAAAAAGTGGAAATCATTCTTGTTAATGATCCTTTCCATTTCAGTTTAATAAGTTCGAAGTCTCAGAATACAATAAAATATACTTCATTGGAATGGATTAAAGGCACAAAATATTGTTTTGAAATTTAATAAAAAAAATAATCTTCAAAATACTTTTCCAGCACCACAAAGTTATTAATTTCCAAGCAATTGAATTTTTGAAGATCAGGATAAAAGATGAAGAATATAAAAATAATTTATAAAGTTACAGCGATTTTCAGCACAACGCATAAATATATTTTATTTCGTAAAAAGATTCGCTGTACTTAAGTTGTTAGTCTTCAGTGTCGTCATTATTAAATGGCCCAGTACTGTTGCCAAGTTTTAACATAAAACTTATTGTTCCACTAGGACATGCGTGCAGGAGTACGTGGCGTTAATATGCAAAAATGCCTTCGAATAATGATGAAATTCAAGAGCTCATAATCTAATTTAAGTTTCAAGTCAAGAACTGAGCAGACACTGTACTGACGAGGAGCAAACAAGTTTAACTTGTTATTGTTGCTGGCTGTGACTTTGTAACAACGGATATGAGCTGAGACGCGTATAAAACGCGTAAAGTTTCAAGTTTTTGTTAATTTTTAAGGTCTGAGTACCACACAAAGTTTTCAAATGGGAGCAAAAAAAAAAGCAAAAAGATTATCTAGGCGAACGGCTACTTAAAGAAATGAGGTCAGATTTTGAATTAATTTTGATTTAAAAAAAAGTTATAACATATCTCTGTTATTTTTATAAGAGTAACATAAAGATTGTAAAAAATTTTGGCAGAAATAAAAAGGTGAGAAATTATTTTTAGACATGATTTGGAGTGTTCTAATTAAAATGAACTGATTTCTGTCGAATTGCCAATACGTGAGTTCAAAATGGTTTTTTCTTTTATTTTGAATTTTTAGATTTTATTTAAATAGGAAATGCAATTTTAGAAAATTTTCGAAACATATAATTTTATTTTATTGAGACTAGTACTCAGAGGATGACACTTTAGAGGATAAATTCACAGTCTGAATGATATTAATAATAATTTTGAATATTGTGGCAATTTATCAGATGAGTGCCCATGTTCTGTAACTTAAAAGAGAACTTCTCGCGTCTAAATAGTTCCTGTTATCACCTGAACCGCAGGATGAATAAAAAGTTATGTTTCCTTTCGCTGTATATCTTCCGGCAAAAAAAAAACAACAAAAATATTTCAATTTTTATTTTTTTTTGTTTTGGACCAGCACTCGGAGGATTCCCCTACATATTCAGTGCATTGTGCAGGCGCTAGAAAGTAGTGGATAGTGCTGTGATAATTAATAAAAAGATACGAGGAGATAGAAAGTATTTCGAACCTTGAACGCCTGAGAAATTAAAGGTTCGCAAATTCATTTGCGATAGACATCTACTATTTGCGATAATAGGAACAACCTGTCAAAGAATCGAAGTCGTGAGAAGCACCCTCATGGAAATGAAAACGAAACAAATTTTCACTTAAAAGGATTTTCCCTTAAATTATGTGCTGTCTGCTCGCGAATATCGCAAAATGTCGTTCGCTCCATTAACCAACATGTAAAGCAAAAACTATTTTTAAAACAACATGCTCCGGACTTTAAGCCAAATTTACTTATTATTTCCGACTGTTGTCATATGGAATACCCTTCAAATATTTTATGTACTACAACAAGTCCTTTTAATATATATTTTTCCATATTATTATTTTCCTACTTATGCAAGACAAACAAAAGCCAGTTGACACTCGGTAAAAATAGTTGGCAAACATGCTGCAGTTAAACTGTAAACTAAAATTAGCAGATGTGTCGGTGTTAAAGTAAATATTAGAGTACCTAAAGGAAGTAATTGCAACAGGAGTCGAAAGGATAATAAGAGTTAAAAATAGAAACGTTTTCAGCCATAAAGCAAAAGTGTATGTGCTTATGAAATATTATCTAACAACAAGAAAGAATATGACTTGTAAACACACTCGTAATTTATGAGCTTTTCTGCTTCTATGAAAATCTTGTGTTTGCAGACAGTGAATGAGACAAGTTGTTAAATAAAAAAATGTTTGTATTTACTGGCAGTGTGTTCTATTGTGCACTTTAATATGTTTTTCTGTTTTGAACAGTTTTTACGTTGGAATATTTATTAATTTGTTGATAAAAAATTTTCGAGCTCTACATGAGAATCAGCTTTTTACTGACAAAAATTCGCTATTTGTTTTGGCGTTTCCTCAGCCTTAACAAATTTAAGAAACTGAAAATAACTTGTTTTTTAATTTGGTCATATGAAATATTTGTCTCTCCTCCCATCTTTTATATGATATTAAGGTCCGATGTGGATGATGTTGGCTGAAGTAGCTGTCACAGGACTACGAAGCCTAATATCCCGAGCTTTACTCCGCACTCAGTCATGGTGTCGAAGTTTTCTGATTTGTATTAGAGCATCGCTGTATTAATTGTTATTGGCTTTTATCAAAGGCGAAGGTATAGGGCTGCTCGCTGAATACGATAACAATTACCAGCGTCTTGTACTAAAGAGAAGAAAATATTATCCTTCTTCGGAGGTATCTGCTGTGAAATTGCAATGGCGAATTAAAAAATTAAAAATATCTACAACATATTCTTCTAATCTGCATCTGTTTGTCTTCCCAACACTATCCCTTCTTTTCTAAATCTGTTACAATGTATCGCATATGTGGAGCTCATTTCCTGAGCACTAGTCCAAGAAAACAAAATATAATTATTAAATGGATGACTCTCAAGGGCATCCCCGTGACTACCCTCTAATTTCAACTTAAAGCTGTTTTGAACTGATTTTTGAGCTCTTGCAGATAGAAACTTATTATATTAGTTTTAAAATGGACATAATTCTGCGTAGAAAGTGGTAAATGATGCAGTTTTCAATTACTATAAAAGAATCGAAAGCTCTAAATAATATGACATATAATTTCCAAGTTTAAAAAAATCACTTATTGGCTAATAGTTTTATTTACGATAACTCATGACCGGACTAACCAATTTTGACCCGGTTTACGCTAGTCAACGTGGCTGCTGTTGGGCCAGAGCTAATAAGTTTTCCGATCGATTAAGTCACTTAAAAGTTGATCTAGAACAAAACCACTTTGGAAAGTCCTTTCCCTTAAGTTTTCTTTTGTGATATCTTGAAATCTCGGTTCAGCAACGATTTCAGAATAATACTCAAGTCGGTTCAGTCGTTCTAAAGTCATAAGCACATACTTACACAGGTATATACGCAAATACATACACACATACATAAACACACACATAGACACATATTAGCCCTATATATACAGACATAGCGACGAACTCTCAGAAAAGTCTCAGTACCTCAAAATGTGGAGTCCTAAAGAATTAAATTTTTTCAAAACAGAACAAAACCAATAAGATACAGATTTTTAAAAATGTTCAACTTTGTTAACAGAAAGTTAAAAAAATCCGAGTTGTATAAATAAGTTTTGGTTTAGCGAAATTTATTTTTACGGTAGAACAATATTTCCAGTACTTATAAATTAAAAATCAACGTTCGTATTTCCTTACTTTTGCTCGGTGAAGAAATTAGAACAGAATTAATATTTTTTTTTTAAACTTTCCTATCAATTTCATCAAGCTCTTCTAGTAAAGCGAAGTTA
The DNA here is from genome assembly GCA_963675445.1 of Linnaemya vulpina. Classification (NCBI taxonomy): domain Eukaryota; kingdom Metazoa; phylum Arthropoda; class Insecta; order Diptera; family Tachinidae; genus Linnaemya; species Linnaemya vulpina. The sequence continues at coordinate 26,341,545 of OY776278.1, forward strand.
TAACAAAATATTATAATTTTTATATGAAATTATATTTTAGTTCTTCTAGTTTTTTGAACTCTTTTTGATTAATAATATGGAACAATATTTTTAAGCTTAAGGTCACTTTATTTTTATTAAATTATAAATTGTTTTTCGATTTTGCGTCACTCCTTTGTGTGACTTCTTCAGGAAATTTATTTATTTTAATTTCCACATCAAATAAAAATAGATTTACTGAAGAAGTCACACAAAGGAGTGACGCAAAATCGAAAAACAATTTATAATTTAATAAAAATAAAGTGACCTTAAGCTTAAAAATATTATTCCATATTAGAAATTATATTTTTTAACATAAAAAAAATAACATTGAAGTGCTACAAATAATAATAATTAATATCTTAAAATTTATTCCAACTATTCCACCCATAATAAAAACAAAACTTTTTTTATAAAATAAGTTCTTAGCCTAAAATTAATTTGTAAATTCCTAAATTTGAACTTAAACGTCTATAATTATTTTCAATTTAGTAATAAAATAAAATAATTTATGTATGAAAATATTTTTCTAAAAATTTTGAAAAATTAAAATCAACGTCTGTAATTATTTTTAGTCAGATGCTACAGTCAGTTTAATTATTTCATGTTCTTGATGACTCGAAAGAAACTACTGTAGTCTCATCAGCGGTAGTCAAGTGATCTTCGTTTTTTAACACTTTATTTTTAAATATGTGCTGATTTGTTTTTCCCCAAAATCTTACTAAAACGTTCAAAGTGATCAATGGAGGGGTTTTAGCTAGTTTCTGTGCGCATTTCACTGGGGCTAATGCAGATCATCTGGGAACCTTTACCCAACATTTCGTAAAATAGCTAAAGATATTTATGAGAAGTCTAAAACAAATATCGAAGTCATAACAAGAACTCACTGATCACTTTTCCTTCGTTATTTCCTTACTTTTGTATTCTTATTAAAACTTGGATCGCCATGTTGTTGTTAATAATTTTTTTCTGTTTGTCGCCAGTTAAGTGTATCTCAAAGTCAGTGATATAAGAAATTCTTTAACTTAAATATTTTTTTTGTTATTCTCTTTTTCTTATTTAATATTTATATTCCTAACCAGTGTGAAATTAAATAAACAAAATTAGATTGATAAAAAATAGAACTTGTTTCCTATGCTTTTCGCTATAAATATTGGAAGCCTGCTATGACTTTTCTTTTATAATTCTCAAATTGTTTGAGAGAGTTTGTATAGAAGCTAAAAGATGTTGAGGAAGTTTTCTAATACTTCGTTTATTTTTATATTTGTGAAACCAAACTTATCCAAATAATAACTAAACATATAAATCCAAAACTCATTGTTCGTAATGATGTCAATTGCATCTACTGTGCAACTAACACTTATATGTTGGCTCCATTAATTTTCCACCATCAACATTTTAACTTTAATTCCTGCATGCACATTCTTTGCTGTGAACTTTTTGGTAAACGTATTTTGACACAAAATATGTACGAAATTATTAAAATATTTCTTTCTCCTTTTCTCTTCATCTTCTTTACAAAATGTCACCAGCATTATCCTGATCATCTTTAATGTTGGCAATGGCTGGATACAACAGCTTCAGCCAAGTGCGAGGGCTTTGCGGAAGTGACGAAAGTGTGCTGGTGATTCTACACTGTTTGTGAAAGGCAACGAACCGTTTTCACATAAACACACAATTTGCAATAATGTTTTTAACGTGATGGCAATTAATTACAGACACAGACGCAAACACAATTCATCCTTGTGGCTGTGGGAAGTTTGTATACTTTCATACTCTGCCCTGCCAAGATTTCATTAAATAGAACTGTTGTCAATAATTGTTGAGTAAAAATTCTATGAAAAATAAAACAGTTCAAGTTGCTTACATCAGACCAACTTAAGTTATGCGATGATAATTTATGTAAATACAGCAGAGTATGAAAGCAGCATGACTGAGATCCTTAAATTTCTATTTCTAAGAATGCGTTAGTAAGATAATTAGAATTTATTTTGTTTTCAATTGCACCATCTATCGAATGAGTCACTTTCCAACAGTTGATGAGAGGCCTGGAAAGTGTTTTCGTCGTACCTTTCGGTATTTTATATTAATTAAATTATTTAAAAGTAAATGGAATTCTTTGTTGCCCCAAGCGGAATATATAACCAGCGTTGTCAAGTCGGCGCTTTTCGCTAAAAATTTTAAAGTTAGCGATCGATGTTTTTTAAAACTAATTTTGGCCGAAATAGTGGCACTAAAAATATGATTAAATATGATTTTTTCTATTAAAAAATTAAAAAGAAATATGTTTACATGGAATTAAGGAAAATTTACTTTACAAAGACGTTTTGAATTTCTTCGAAAATCTCTTTCAATTCATCTGAAGCAGGCCGCCAAAAAATGAGTTTTTTTTATAGGGTGACACAAGTTTAAATCATTAGAAATCAAGGAAAAATATTTTTAATATTAATGAAACTTTTATGAAATTAATGTTTAAATATGACTTCTGCCATGCGGCCGCCACGGCTGGCACGTAGAGGGCGTAATCTGAAACACCAAGTGTCAACAACTTTTCGCAGCATTTGCAGTCGTATTTCGCCATTAACTCCTTGAATGTCGATTTCCAGGTGTTCAATTGTTTGTTTTTTATCCACGAAGACAAGTGATTTAAAAAAATTTCAAAGAAAATAACTCAATAGTGTAAAATCACATGATTTTGGTGGCCAATTAATTGGGTCATTACATAAATTTATATATTCATCAAAAGTTTCTTTGAGCAAATCAATTTGATTACCCGCTGTGTGGGTTGTGGCTCCGTCCTGTTGCAAAAACATATCAGCAAGATTAATGCCACGCAATTGAGGAGCGGAAAAATTTGAACCATGTTCTTATATCGTTCACCGTTGACTGTAACATTCTGAATATCATCGTTCTTGAAGACTTACAGGCCAATGACTCCGCCAGCCTATAAAGCGTATCAAACAGTTATTTTCTGTGGGTGTTTTGGTGTTTCGGAAAACGCCAAAATGTTACAGTTCTGCTTATTTACGTATCCATTCAACCAAAAGTGGGCTTCATCGGAAAATAAAATTTTGAATGGATGACTTTGACGAATAGAACAATTATTTTGAACAATTTGCTAGCGTTGCTCTGGTGTTAGTCGATTCATAAGAAAATTTCAAAGCCAACCAATTAAAAAGCAACTATCAGGTGTTAAATGGGTACCCAAATAAAAGAGTGATGCCAACTCAACACAATATTTTATGTTAGCGCCACTAGCACTCCGAGAATTAAACCGATATATGCAGTGAAGAGAGAAGGAACTAGAAAGGGTTGTATAATATTTATTGGCCTCGCTGACGAATCTTTGCTACAGTAGCATCGAAGAAGGGCGCTACAGTGTCCAACGGTGTCAAAAATGTTCATCTATCAGTGCTGTAGACTTCGTCATTGAAACAGGTCCACAACAACTAACCCCAACATGAAATAATGCAGATGAGAAGGATAAAACCCCACATTCCCTGCTTACTGTAGACTAAAACACAGGATTTTCGGCTGCATATTCCACGCTTTAACTGCTTTAGCTAACAGCATCGCTTGTATAAAATCAAAAAAGTGTTGGAATTTATTTATCACATAATTTTGTATACGAATGTCTTAATTGTCTATAAAAGTGAAATAATGAGAGGGCACATTTCTTGTGTATCGAACTTTTCAATTAAATGCCAGTAAATATTGAGCCAAATTCTAACTGCTTGCAAATGAGATCCTGTCTTAATTTTTTCCTTCCCACAAACAAGTCTTCTTCTGATGCAGATAAATAAAGAAAAATAGCACAACAAAATGTCTGCTAAATTCAGCACATTAATATAAATCGAGTTGTTGTGTTTTTTATATTGAAAAAGAAAAATAAAAAGTCTTTATGATTGCCAGGATAATAAAAATATTTTACTTCTTGCAATATTATTCACCAGCATTCGCTCGCTCATTTCTCATCTATAATTTATGCACAACATTTACACACATACACACACACACACACGCAAACATATACTCCTACCCTTGCACATTTCAGCTGCTTTAATATTTTTGGATCTCCTGACTGTTTATGTATTTTATTTTTAAAATTAAAATGGCGCCTGCAATCTTTTCTTTTTATACTCGTTTTGTATATCTTCTGGTTGTGGCGAGATAAAAGATGTAACTTTATGTTGATACACTTCCATGCTTGTCTGAGTTTTCTTCATAAACATACTTTTCTTTTCTCTTTGGCACATTCAGGGCATGGCTGAGTGGTGGGTGGCTCTTGTACAGCTGTTTTGGAGTATTTTTCTTTGCAAGTTTACGGTAGAAACCGAAAACAATCTTTAAGATATTATTTGGGTCAAATGTCAATGTGTTTGAGTTGTTATCAATTATCAATGGTTTGTTATAATCTCATACATCATATTTATAATTTTATTTAGTGATTTTTTTTCTTCTTCTTAATTCTCTCGTATTGTTAAACTTGTTTATGCAAAAGAAAAACATATTCAATTACTTTGGAGGCAAATATTTAACTGCAAATATGGATGTGTTGCTTACAGTGTGGCACAAAACTGTTCGTTATTGTGGTATAAAACAAAACAGTTGTATTATCTGCTACAATCGCAGTGACTTTATTTGATATTTTAGTGCAAATTAACTCTTATCACAGTTACAACTTCAAACTTACAAAACATTTTTAATGTGTATTTTGGTATCCTGCTAAGAAACTAAAAGTTTTGAAAAATAGTGATATTATTGATTTCACACCGTTTGTCAAAAAACCACTTTTAAACAGATCTCAACCTTTTTAAGTTGCTTAAAACGCTTTCCTGATTATTTTTGACGGAGTATCACTATGTTTGTCTCACTATTGTGTGTATTTAAGTCTTTGTGTAGGTGCATGTTTGTGCGCATGTGTTTGATGATGAGTCCGTGTGAGTTTGTGTTAATATGCGACCGCTTATAACTATTGAACAGCTCAACCGAATTCAATCCAACTGGCTTCGTTTCAAACACCTTTACCAAACTCACATTTCCTCTGATTTTTAATGGATTCGGGCTAATCAATTTTGAGTTAATCTCACAAAGAGTGAAAATATTTTTTTTAAGTTTTATGAAGTTAAACCCCGGTTAACCGGCTCTCTATTAATCGGTTACATCTATTAACTGGCATGCGGTTCTTTTTATTTTTTCTCTTATTATCCGTGCTGTAGATTTTTATCTCTATGAACCGTGCTTTGTATATAGATATTATCCGTGCAACGTTCATATGTTTACACAAATCTAAATCCGGTGTTTCCTCTTTTTAAGTTTAAAAAAAAAACGAACAAAAATATAATAATTTTGTGCAGACATGTAGTTTGATCAACCGAAGCATAATCAGTAAAAACTCCAATTTTAATGTTCTATATGATACATATATGACTTTGTATTCTCTTTGACGATTTGTATGTTTTGTATAAAAAGATGTGTGTATATTTGGATCGAATGTTTTAATAAAATTAAACTTAAAAAATTGATGTATATTTTAGTATAACCTCAATTAACCGTGTATTTCGATTATCCGTGCTGGTGCCGGTCCCACGAGAGCCGAATAATCGAGGTTCAACTGTATTCAGAATTACATTGAGAAGACTTTTCCGATTGATTTCATAAACAAGGCAGCTCTTGATATTCAAAAAATCGCGTCGATCCCACCCAAAATGGGAAGTTATACAAGTTTTCAAATTAAAACAAAAGCATTTTAGTTCGAAGAGATTTAAGAAAAAACTGAACAGCGCAAGAACGATGTTGCAGAAATCAAGTATACATGAGAACTGATGAAGTGTAGCGGCTTTCGAAAACAGCTGTACTGCTCTGCTGTGCAAATTGGATATTTAAAACTGATTTTGACTATCTCCCGTACTTTGAAATATAATTCATGTCTTTCTGATTAGTTGGTCTAACAAAACGAAATTTAATTTAATAACAAAAAGTTCGATACAAAAAAGTTTTAAAAAAAAATGGAACTTGTTATGCCATCCAGTGTAATACATACAGGGCATATTCACACATGTTCCACTTATATCTATTGTATTTGTAGTTGTAATATCTTCACACACACACACACACACATGCTCTGCTTTATTTTTCTAATCTGGGTGTGAGTATTTGTGTGTATTTGTTTACTGAAATAAGAGAAGAATATATAAGTGTGTGGGTGTCTGTGTGTGTGCTTGTAATTTTGTTTTTCTATTGATGTTGCTTCACTTTTTGTTGCTGTTGCTACTGTTGCTGTTGTTGTTGTTGTTATTGCTTCTTTTATTACAGTATAAAAGGCAAATAACATTGATTTAAAACTTTAGCAATAAATCATATGAATGGCATTTTTATTTAATCCTCTACTCAATTTTTCCTATTGATAAATTTGTTGCTTTAGATGGAAGTGCAGAAAAAAAGGAAAAGTTATAGAGAGAAAACAAATATTGACTGCATGCACACGTAATTTAAAAAAGGCCATGCATGGCCTCGTATGACATAGAATTTGTAAAATGGAGAAATAAATTTAAAATCAGGCTAATGGCAGTTTAGTGTATATCAATTTTAATTAAAAAGGCTCCACAGCGGATTCAATTGTTATATAAAAAAGGAAATCGCACCTCTTCCAAGACACAGCAGCAGAATTGTTACTGTTTCTCTGCCAAGGATATCCTTCTTTCCTTCTAAATTATCACTTGCAAGTGATAATTTAGATTAAATAGTGATAAATGTTTTCCTTAGAGAGTATATTCATACTTCATACTTCGTTTTCATTTTTAAATATTCCTGGTCCTGTATAAATACAGGATCTTATATCTTATATTTCCATGATAAACTTCTGTCCTAAACTCTCATGCCCAATTTCTTGCGATGCATCATGAATACCCCTGCATTTATCGATTTATTTGTTATTAAAATGCTTTTAATTGAATCCATGTTGTGATTGCTAAATAGAAAACATATTCAGTTGGAGGAGATAAAATAAAAATTGTTAAAGATATTTTCATTATTTGGTAATTTTGGCATTTGTAGATTCAATTTAAAAATAGTTTTCAAACATATTTTCGTTTGGAAACATTTTTCACAGAATATTGATTTAAATTTATACTTGAGTTGTGTTTTAGTCTCTAGGGAAAGAATTTATCACTATTTAATCTAAATTATCACTTGAAAGTGATGAATAACAACAATTTAAAAAATTTTGTGTGCAGAGTTCATGACAGATCGTTTTTATAATTGCAGGCAGCAAGGATATGGGAAATTTTCAATTTTAGTGAAGAGGAGACGTAAATTGTAGAAATAATATTGCGAAAGGTTATTTGAATAATTAATAACAACCTGGGAGTTGTTGAAATAAATGTTAGGAAGTGAATTGGCTTAAGATATATGTGTTTCTTACAATTGTAGAGTAAAAACATTGGAATTAATAATGAAATATGATGTTGGGAAAATGTCTATCTATAGCATAAAGGAGAAGTCTGGCATATTTTGCTCTTATCTAGTCAATGCAGTGCCGAGTTTACCTCTCAGAGGACCAGCTGTATGTGGTGCGTTCACGTAAGTCCGGTCTTTTAAATGGCCCCGATGAAAATAATCCAGCTGGGTTAAGTCACAAGAGCAAAGTGGCCTATTGACATCGTCAAGTCGAGATATTATGCGTTCGAAAAATTTCGCACTTGATAACAGAATTATTGGCCAGCTTCGTGCCTTAACGCGTCGTCTTGGTGAAACCAATGAACACTGTTCTCAACATCAGCCAATTGTGGCAACAACAAATTGATTATCATGGTTTCCTAATGCAGAGAGTTCACGATGACAACATTTCCATGTTGCCGTCTGAGCACAATCGTCCCCACACCCGTCACCTTCTATGGACGGAATAGTTTTTCAAAAGCTGTTTGTTTCATCGAGCATTTTGTTTAACTAAATAAAGGGTGATTTTTTTAGAGGAAAACAAATTCGAAATGATATAAAACATGAAATTTTCTTTATCCGAAAGATATTCATCTGGCATATTAATTTAGATGCGACCTCTGGCTGGCACCAGACTAGGGACTTCACATATCCGCTCAGCAAATAGTCAAGCGGTGTTAAATAGCATAAGCTTTCATGTTTCTTTTGCAAGTTGAATCATTTATATTATCCTTATCAGTCGTTGAGAGCAGACATCTGCACGGGTTTCAAGACAACATCAGGAAAAAATCTATATCTGAATCTACGAACTGCTACTCCATTAATCCTATTCTCCAGATTGACGCTCTTTCAAATATTTTCTCTTTTCAAACCTGAAACTCTATTCTCATAAGCAAATATGACTTTTTAAACGATTGAACTTACGACACAAAAAAGTAGGAGTGTGATTGTAACCGCCAATATTTTTCATACACAATTTAAAATATCCTGTTTTTATTTTGAAAATATTTTAATAATTCAAACATCTTTATATTGTTACAGACTAAAAATAATTTTCTTTCGTCTGCGTATAATCTCGTGACTTATTGCACGATTTTTTATAAAAAATAATAATTCTTGAACGTGTTAAAATTCAAGTTTTTCTATTTCCAGTTGCTGCTGCTGGCAAATCAAGTGTTGCCGTACATAAATATTAAATACATTTGAAATATTATGCACCCTATAAAACACTTATTAATATGATATTCTTCTAAATTGTATACATCCGTCCATAATGTTGCTACTTTATAGAAAAAAAAGTAACACCATTCATATTTTATAATAAATTATTTAAAATAATTTTAAAGAAATTTACTATTCAAATCTGAATAAGAAACAGTTTTTAAGATAAAAAAATCATAAATAATGAACTAAAAAAGTCATTATGTAAACGTCATAAGTCAGGGATATCTTCATACTTCTTACAAGTTCCAGCCACTGCACGAAAGTAAATATTTAATCTTTTTATGTCTTTTATTAATAAATCGCTCATGATGTGTTTAACTAAAATGCATTGGAACTGAAAAAAATATATTGCAAAAAAATTTAAAACTTTTTTCTAGATTTCATACGCACTATTTGGCAACACTGGCTAAAGCTGCTATATTTAACAGTTGTTGCTGCCGTCGTTGTTGACCCAACTCTTTGAACTCATAAAATAAAAGAGAAAACTTAGATAAGAATCAACACAAAAAACTTCCGGTTTATTAAAAAACTTTCCACAACTGACCATCTTTAAAACATGCTTTTCGCATGTACAAACACTTTTTGTTACCATAAAAACGGGAGAAGAGCTGAAAGTATCTACTCGCATGTAGGAAAAACAAATATGCTCATATTTACACATACAGTGAAGAAGAAGAGGAGGAAAAGGAAGAAGAAGAAGAACAAGAATAGGAAGAAGCCGAAAACTTTTCCAATGTTATTATATATTTTGCTTTTTGTTTTTTGCTTGCGAAGCGGAAAAAACGACTTACAATTCGAGAGATTGACCCAAAAAAATACAATCAAAACAAATGAAAATATTTAATTTGATGAACTACGAATTGTGAGGAAACAAGTTTATGTTTTTATTAAAAGTTTTAATGTAACAGCAGGAAGTTTTCGGGGCCTGTCAGTGTCGCAAGTTTCATAGGCAGATTTGGTAGTACTTTGAATCAGATATGCATTTTTAATACAATTGAAATAACGTTGTAAGTGTGTGTGAATTTGAAGGAGATTAGAAAAATGTCTGTACGAATTGTCAGTTGATTGATTGAGGATTTTCGCAGCTGCACAGTGTGTTATTTATGATTCTTCACTTGAAAGCCCCTCGTAAATGATAGACGTCTAGCGACTGATAACGAGGCAACTTAAATTTTCCCTTTAGTTTAATGAACAATTTAGAGGTTTATTTGTTGAAGTTTCATTTCTGTAGGCGTTATTCGCATCAAAAGCTTTTAAGTAACTTAAGCCACTTTTCAACGACCACTCTCTTCCGTTTTTCTGCCAACCTCAAAGCGCTTGCGGACTTTGTAAGTGTGGGGCAGTTAAATTATCCCATTTTAAATAGGAGAAATGATTATCAGGAAAAATTTGCTCCTATTATTTTCAAACATTTTCTGATAACGACTTATTTTTAATTCAAAGCATTTCAAATCATATTTACGTAATTTTTATAATTTTTTATAATTTTTTATATTTTTTATAATGTTTTTGCTATATTTTATTATTGTTATTATTATTATTATTATTATTATTATTATTATTATTATTATTATTATTATTATTACAGAATTTTACATTCTCAGCTTATGCTGGAATTGACGTGCCGGGTCTAAGACCAAAGGTTACGCTCTGTGGGGATATAATTCATCCTTTATATCCGTTATCCTAAAGTTTGCCTCACGATCGTTGTTGCTTTTATTAGAATTGCCTCTTGCATTTCGGTTAATATTTTTACATTAAGGTCTAATTTTTCGATTGCACACGTGGTTTCTTTGGGTATTGTTCCCATAGAGCTTATAACTATTGGTAGAATTTCTACCTTGACTATATTGTGTGTATTCTTAATGTATTGGGCAAGCAGTATATATTTAGATTTTTTGATGGCTATGGTGTCTTCGATATTAGTATCATATTTTTCTTTGTTTATTTATTACTATCATATCTGGTCTATTGGCTATATTGCTATCTGGTGGGTTGTTGGTTAGTATTGATCTATCCCAGTAGATAATATATATGTTGTTGGCTCATTAATATTTAGTCTATTTATAATATTTATATATATATATATATATATATATATATATATATTTTATCTTTCCGATATTGTCATGTCTTTGCTTGTAATGATTTGGAAGTAGGGTTGGACAGCTGTTAAGTAGGTGCTGTATGGTTTCAGGCGTATTACCGCACCTTCGGCAACTATCGTCTGTTACTGTACTGTCTCGAATTATGTACATCCTGAAGTTCTTTGTTTGTATTACTCCATCCTGAATGGCTATAATAAATCCTTCGGTTTCAGCAAAGACGTTACTATATTTAAGCTAATTGTTAGTATTTACTACATCTACAAAAGCCTGATTGATCAAGTTTGGGTACTTTCCGTGCAGCGGTTTTGATTTCCAGTTATTATTATTATTATTATTATTATTATTATTATTATTATTATTATTATTTTGTTATTTTTTTACACAAGTCAAATATTTGAAAAGTATTAATTCAGAAATATATTATAAATATTCCAAAGCACAAGGAAAAGTCAACATTAATTTTATATATTCAATTTGCAGAGCAGAACAGCTATTCTTGTATCATCGGTTCTATGCGATCATCGGTTCTCAAGTATATCTTTTTTGTTTTGGCTCGGTTGAACTCAATTCACAGTTTTACAATACTAAATTAATTTCGTAGGCTAATTGTTCGAATAGTGTTTTTTGGTTCAGAAACACTTTATAAATATTTCGAAACTTAAGGAAAATTTAAAATCTTTTTAAAAAATTAAGCTTACGCTGCAAAACAGAACAGCTGTTTTCGAAAGCCGCTACACTTTTATCATCAATACTGACGTGTATTTTTATTTACTGCTCCACTTATTCGGTTACCACTTTTAGTTGAATGGGACAACAGTTTCTATTTGTGTCAACTTTATTATGAAAAAGCGCGCGAGAACTGTAACAAACACATTTTTGCCAAGTTCTAGTGTTAACATTTGCTTATTTGTCACAGTGTTTTGTAATTTTTTGTTCCATGTTTCTTAAGCCAAACAGTTTGGTTGGAATTTTCTTAAGTACATTTGAACGTTTTTGCGTTATCACATGTCTTTCCAACAAAATGTATGTGTTAATATAACAAAAAACTTAATTGAAAATGTGAATTTAAATGTTACCATTTTAATAATTGTATTGACAATAATAGTTGACGATTTAGTTTTTATTAGAAGTTTAATTCCGTTAATAAAACAAATTAATCATATTTACAAACAATTATTTTCTATGTGTGTTTTGCAAGTACAACAGAAGCAACGAAATAGAACGTTTTTTTTAACATAGGGTGTTTTCATAGAGTGATACAAGTTTAAACCATAATAAAACATTGTAATATATATTTGATATTAACGAAATGGTCTTTATTGGATAGAAAATCTTGTGCAACCTGGAGCAACAATTTTCACAAACAGTAACATTCTGTCCATCATCGTTTTTGAAGACATATGGGCCAATGACTCCGTCAGTCCATAACGCGCACCAAACAGTAGATTTCTGTAGATGTTCTGGTGTCTCGAAATACGTTAATTCTGTTTACTTACGTAACCATTCAATAAAAAATGGGCCCGATTGGAAAATAAAATTTTGAATGGACGAGGTGCACGATAAGTTTGACGAACAGAACCATTATTTTGATTAAAAATTTCCACAATTTGAACGCGTTGCTCTGGTGTAAGTCGATCCACAATAAAATGTTAAAGAAAACTGAACAAAAAGCAACTATCAGCTGTTGAAATGGGTGGTCAAATAAAGCAGTGATGCCAACTCAAAGTTGTATCACTTTTTAAAAAACACCCTATATAAAACGTGTTGTTACAAATTTTTGTGTTAATCACATAAAATAAATTTACTTTTATCTTGTAGTTCACTTTAGCATTCAATATTTTAAAATAATCCTCAAATTTCAATCTCTTCACAACAGTTTTTATGATATTAAATTGTAGCAAAATCTAAAGTTTTGCTGCAAAACATTAAAGCAAATGATTTTAAAACTTAACAGTCAGTCTTAGTCAGAAACAGCAACAAACATTTTATTTTACACACTGAAAGTGGCACGCAGCATAACATCCACATATAAGTTTTGATTGTTCGCTATTCACTTAAGCAATTAAGTTGAGCTCTCTGTAATAGACTATAATTTTTCCAACTCTTTTTATTAAAATATCTAATCTTACTACTTGTTTTATAATACTTAAAAAATATATTAAAAAAATCTGCAGTTTGAGGTCCTTGCAAAAACAAATAAAAAACTTAAACGTAATTTCAATGTGAGTCGGCATCAGCTGATGTCTGTTGCACCCGCTTAATTTGCTAAAACTACGAAGAAATAAACAACTAAAATTTCAGCCATTCATCAATTAACCAATTTCACTAATGACTGCTACAAATCGTGTTTGTTTCGCTTGTTTCCTTTATTTGTTTTTGTACGTTTTCCCTTTATTTGTTACTTTTTTTTTCAAGCTAAAGAAAAAGTTTATGAAATTATAGTAAATGGTTTTGTTAGTTGCTATAACAGCCATCATCTATTCCCTGCAATAAATTGTACTCGCAGCCTTGTAATACAGCAAGTCATACGCAGATGTAAACACGCACACACACACACACACACACACACACACACACACACATACATACATACACACGCAGAATATCTAAATATATGCTGCTGGCGCAAGAGGAATGACTCTAGAAAATATAAAACACGTTTTTGAATTAGACACGAATCGGATGGAAGAAGAAAAAAATTATAATTTATTGCAGCTCCTTTTTCCAACAGATTTCTTAGTACAATTTGCAAAAGGTATCAATCACTGAAATGATTTTAGTAAATATTTGATGAGTGTTTTTAAATATCTCTCTTCGTATTTTAAGTGAGTGGAAGAAGCAGAAATGGGGAAGGATAAAAAGGCAGAATTTTGTGAAACTTAAGCGTTTATTTAAGCCGTGGCAAATATATAGAGCCGATACTTTTTTTCACACATATTTGTCATTTATCCTTCTATTATTATAAAAAGTATTAAGAAAATATTTTAAAATTATGTTTTTCTTATTTATATTTAATATCGCTCATTTATGGTGGGGCCAGACTTCATATTAACCCTACGCTATGCATACTCTTTCTTAGGAATCGTTTATAAAATTAAAAAATAAAAAACGCTCCACTTAGAATTATCAAAAAACAAAACTGCGTTTGGCGCCTTAAAGTTTGTTTTAACTTCTGCATTTTAATTTTCTGTTTATAGTGGAGAGGAGCACATGTGAACATCATTTCTGCTTTTCCTTCATAAAAACGCTGTTCTAATAAAATCCATTATTCACATGTGAACATGCATGTGAACGCTTGCATGCATTTTTAATACACAAAAATAGAAAACTTTCAAGAAGTGAATGCGAGTGTAACTGTGTGTATGTGTGTGTGTGTGTGTGTGTATGTGTGTGTATGTGTGTAAGAACGGAAAAAATATAAAACTATTTGCCAAAGTACTGAGCTGATGTTGTTATATTTTCGTGTTGCTACTGTTTCCTTTACTTATCGTTTACATGAACACGAACAAAATCATTATCCCCATCAACGTCTAAAGCGGACTGTGGGCCATACAGTGATTAATTCCTTAAGAATGAAAAGGTATCAACACTAACGCTACAAAATCTTAAAGGCCATTGCGATTATTTCAACTCTATGGGTGGTAAATCTTAAAACGACAGAAAATTGTTATTCAAATATCTGTTGTTGAAGTGCCAAACGGTGCTGCCAACTCTTTGGATTTTTTAGTTGTTCTCTTAAAACTACAATAAGAGTCGGCAAAATGTGAGCCAAACATAAGAAAATAAAAAAGGAAAAGTGATCAGTGAGTTCTTGTTATGACTTTGATATTTCTTTTAAACTTCTCACTTATTAAAAGTGGAAGTTTGAAATAAATATCTTTAATTATTCTAAGAAATGTTGGGTGAAGAGGTACCCCCAGTGAAATGTGATACGAACTAGTTAAAACCCCTCAATTGATCAATTTGAATTTTTTAATAACATTTTAGGAAAAAAAGAATCAGCACATCATTAAAATTAAAGAGGTTTAAAAAACGACAATTTCCAAAAATATGTGCTAATTTGAATAAGAAAGTGTTTGATTAGTCGAACTTTTTATAGATTGAAAAACTAAATTGAATCAAAATATTCCACAACTTTCAAAGTTGTGCTCTGGGAATAATTGAAGTATTTTGTAATAAATTTTGGTTCTGGGTAACATAAAATCGGATGCGTTAAAGAAAGACTGCAGTTTAATTTAAGGCTAAGCTTTTGCTTAAAGCAAGCAAAATCTCATTGATGCTCATATATGTCAACTGAACCACTGTGTTTGTAGCATAAACAGGAGAGTTGTTTTTGCTCTCTGACAAGAACTAAAATTTATTAAGACTAAAAGACCTAAAAACTGTTTAAAACCACACGCGCTATCTCTTTGACAACTGGCAGTCTGCTCTCTGTATAGAGAATTTAAAAATCTTTCACGCAAGATCTTCAATAAACCTTTATGTTCTCATTATAGTTGCCCACAAAACCACTGTGTTGCACAGCAGTGTAGTGATGAAGATATTTTCTGAAACTTAAATTAAAACCATGGCGATGAAGTTAAAAAGTTTGCAATTTAATTTTTTTCTAATTATTTTTGATTGTTGCTACAAATTAATACTCACTTCCATGCTTCTGTTTACTATTGACTGAAGAACTTTTATTCGTGCTTTAGTCCCAGAGTTTTATTTCACACACACTCACACACCTGCCCTGGCAATAATTCCGCTTATACTACTAGCGTTTAGTATTCTTTATAAACGTTGTATTTAAAATACCTGCTGCCTAAAGTATCGATTTGATTTGCTTTGTTTAGCTTAAATTGTTATTGACTTTGGATTGAGTTAATTGTGTAAAAGAAAAGTTTTTTTGTTGTGACTCATAAATGCCCGAAATGTCATTGTTTTTTTTAAATAATTACTAATTGTCATTGCTTGGCTAATATAAATATATCATAATTAGCTGCACATATGATGTGCTTGTACGTTTGAAGATATCAGAGCGTGTAGGACAGCATATGATGGGATAGGGAAAACTAATTAATCATAGGAATCACAGTGGGGAATTGTTAAAAAAATAGCAATTAACTCAATAAAAGCAGGGCTGTATTAAAAGGGTTTTTATTAGTGTCTAGTGGTTACGTCTCTTCGTTCCTAAATGTGACCGCACCTTGAGTTTAATAAAATATATATTCTTAAAACAGTTCACAAATTTGGCAGAAAATGGAAGTTATGAATGGAACTCTTTTTAATGATTAAAAGCGTCATCTATTTTATCGACTTCAACTCAAAGTCTTAAGGAAATTAAAAGAGTTAGAAAAGGAATCAGTGTATATTTTGGGGAATTGTCGTTTAAACTCTTCAATTTTAATTATGTCCTGTGTCATTTTTACCAAATTTAACTAAAACATTTAAAGTGATCAATTGAGGGGTTTTAGCCAGTTCTTACACGCATTTCACTGGGGCTAATACAGATCATCAGGGAACCTTCCACTTTAGGAAGTGAGAAGCTTAAAAAAATATCAAAGTCATAACAAGAACTCACTGATCACTTTTCCTTTTTTTATCTTCTTACGTTTCATTCTACAGCTGGTTGCTTTTTTGCCGACTCTAATTGTAGTTGTAAGTGATATAAACAACAACAAAAACTAATAATTGTTTTAACATTTTAGAAAAAAATCGCAGGCATTTAGTTAATCAGATTTCTATTTAAATCGGTTGATCTTTATATTAATTTAAAGAGTTTTCGAGAGTGATTTATTTCTTAAGTTTTTACAAACATATAAAATTCCTAGTTAAGCCTCTAAACTGCTGTTTTTTTCAGACTCTCTTGATTTATAATAGTATTTTCACTTTGAAAATTAAAACCTGGTTTCAGCATTAAAATGATAAACAAATAAATTTGCATTAAGGCTATAGATTTTATAAATTTAAGATTCGACACACAGTTTGTCCAGTAAATTTAATCACAACAAATAAAATCTCGAGTAGAAATTGTTGTATTTGTTGTGGTATTTTTCTTATAATAATTAATGCACAAACTCTACTACAGCTTTTTGTATTGGAACACCAAAACTGTACGTTGCAGTTTAATATAAAAATTGTTTTATATATCGCAAGTTAAAATAATGTTTGGAAATAGTTACGCAGAGCAAATGAAGGTTTCAAAACACTTTATTTCATATTAAATCATGCAAATTTTAAAAATAAAAAAACCTGAATGTAGGGGATTATTTCCTGGGTATTCTACCAACAACAACTTGGCAGCACTCAACTTTGCACAGATTAAAAGAAGGAAAATTTAAGTTGCATTTAATGAAACCTATTTAACGCCAATTTAAAAATGGATCTATGGTGGTTTAAACAAAATTATTTTGTATGGTAAAACCAGGTTTTAACAGTTTGTTTGAACGTTAAAACCAGAGTTTGTTAAGATAATGTCAGTATGAAAGCCCTTCTTTGACAAAACTTCTAAGAAAACACGTCACATATTCTACGTTTTGAACTGATATCCTTGTCTAAGTAGTTTTTAATCACATACCTGCATTAAATTTTTAAATTGATAATATAATATTTAATGTGTAAAGAACAATTTGAAATAATAGGAACATAATAATACTTTCCTGAAAAAAAATCTTTTAGATTGTCCTTGAGTCAGAACTTTTGCCCACTTATGGCTCCTATTTTCTAAATAAATACTATAAAATAATTTAGTTAATTATTTAAATATACGTATTTACAAAGTTGTAGTTTTATATTTAGATATTAAACAAACAAGTGGAAAATTCCATTAGAAATGAAAATTATTATAATGACTTAAGATACAAAAAAAAAAGAAGAAACTCTTTAGGGAGTCTCAATGAGATACTCATGTCGCATATGAACAACAATAAAACAAAACTATTGTTTGTTTTAGTGATGGCAGTTACTTCGGTGAAGTACAAGAACGAGAACTGTCCCATGTTAAATAGTAAATACATTCAAAATATATATGAAAATACACAGAGAAAAATCTCCAAAGAACTTATTACTTTCTAATAAGTATTTTAAGAAACAAATTTTATGTTTGAAGTTAAAAAGCTTTCAATGAAATTTAAAACTATTTAAAAAATAAAGCACATGATTTTGTTTTTCAATTTATTTCTTCTAATTTCTTCGTTATGGCTACATATTTTTTCTGTGTATTTTTGTCATCAGGTATTCGTGTTGGAATAAAAATAAACCAGCGATCAATAATATTATATTTATATTTAAATTTATGAGTATTACGAATTCGTTCGAGTTATTTTTATTCGAATATTGGAATATTCGAATATTATTTTAAAAATTCAATTTAAAAATTACTTGTTTTTTAAATAACTTTTATTTTTTGATGCATAAATAAATCTCAGAAAATATCTTTAATTTTAATTATGCACTGATTCTTTTTTCCTCAAAATCAAATAATCCGAATGATATCCTGAGATATTTGAAAGCTTCGTGGGGAACTAGTTTGGTAGTCTTTAAAACTTTTCGAATCAAAATGTAGTCAAATGGCCTAATCATTTTTAAACTTTATTAAGAAAACGAAATATCTGCTTTAAAAAGCCTAAGATTTCGTTTTTGTTCATCTCGCATTTTTGTATATCAATTTACTTTCAAAATTTACATGAAATTCAAATTTCTTTGTGTCTCATCTTAATTTGAAACATGTTTTGATGTTTCTGACATAACAACGATACCGTGTATGCGGCAACGTCTATGTGCAATTAAATGCACGTCTCTTTTGGACATTTAAAAGAATCTTTTAACAACAACCTGTATGTCTTTGATATCCTTGTTTTACAGTCATAATCTCTCACATAAGTTTCGAATGTCCTCCGGCGCCATCAGGCATTCTTCTTTTCACCTTCTACCGTTTGAGTGCCAGCCGTAATCTATTTTCCTTGAATTATTACAATTGACTGGATTTGCAAGTAGGAAAAAAGGACATCCCCTAAACGTTGGTTCAATATTAATAAACCAAATAAGGAAGAGATGAAAAGAGAGGAGGAAGAAATAAAAAATAAAGCAGCTAAAGGGCTTTTTAAAAATGTTTAGAAATTTGCCAGGAAATGAACAATTTATGTTTCTTGTTTGAATATTGTCTGCTCGGGCACACACACACACACACACACACACATTTTGTACTCCTGCATTGTCAATATGAGTAGAGACCAAACAAACAATTTAGGTTTTTAAAAACTTGACTCCATATTTTGTTGGCATAAGCAAATATATTCCTTTTTTAGTTTGAAACTCCAAAAGAGTTTCTTTCCTCTTGGATAGCAAATAATCAAATAAAAAATATCCTCAAAATGTTGGCGAGCAGCTCATACGCCATACAGATAGAGTTTTCCATGTCTGCTATTATTATTTCTTCTTTTTTTCTTCTTCTTTTTTATTGCCCCCTGCATGTTTTAGTTGCATATAATTTAGGTTAAACGACTTTTGTATTGTAATTATGAAGGCATAAAGAGGTTTAAGCCTAAAATTTTTGGTTATATTTTTGTTGTTGTTAATGTTTTGCTTTCGTTTTGTTGTACTTGTTGTTGGCACCGACATTGGCAACATGTTATTTGTGCCATTGTCTGGGTAATAGTGGCATAATTTAGGAAAATTTCTATGTTGGTGGCACAGGAAATGTTTAAAACGAAAAGTGCACAAAAATACAAAACTTTGTTTGCTGTTGTCGTTGCTGCTGACGCTGCCGCTGCCGCTGCTGCTGCTGCTCTTGTGTGTTCTGTTGTATGTTTGGGCCTTAATGAAGTTGGCAAAATATCTTTCTTTGTTTTCATACTCATAACACAACTGAAACGTTTTGTTTGACTGAACATAACAATTTTCAAACAAGCGCCGGTTTTACAGTGTCTTGTTAGACTGAAAGAGATCTTGAGAAGAGGCAACTTGCTGAAAGTGAAGATTGAAATTCTATTTTATAAAATTTGTGATTTAACATTTTGTTAATTTTTTAGTGATTTTTTATATGGATATTTCACTTCTGTGTTATTGTCTAGTTAACCTTGTTTTTAAAGTAACGACATGGAAATTTTTGAATTCAATTTGAATTTAATTTTTATGGCTGCTTCAGAACAACACGTTCAATTTAAGGATATTCAATATAGTGTTTCTTTGTAATTTCTTAAATTTAAAATAAACACGAGTTTTATTTTTGTATTAATATAATAAAAAATTTAACTTTGACAGGCCAATAACTAGAAAAGATCGTCAATATCGGTTTTTAGAGATTGAGCTTATATAGCAGAGCAGAACAGCTGTTTTCAAAAGCCGCCTCTTTTTCAGCATCAGTACTCTTATATACTTTTATTTATTGCAATTCGCAAGGAGGCGTAGTTGAATGTGATAACAGTTTTAATTTTTATCAATTTATTTATGAAAAATCGTATGAAACTGTATAAAAACCATGATAACACACTTTTGTTAAGTCCCTGTACTGCCGTTTGATTATATTTTCTTCGTGTCCTATATATTGAAATTTTTGTTCCATGTTTCTTATGGTTTGCTCGTTCCATATGAATATCATAACAGCGCAGTCACAACGCCATAACTTAAAATTCAAACTAGACAAAAGCTTGTTATTGTTCAGCCAAGACTTATTTTAGCTCTACGCCTCCTAGAAGTTGATAGTGCTAATGACAAAGTTCGAGCTGATTTTTTCCCCCAAAATGTTACTAAAAAATTCAAAGTGTTTAATTGAGGGGTTTTAGCCAGTTCTTATGCGCATTTCACTGGGGAACCTTTGCCCAACATTTTTTAGAATAGCTAAAGATATTTATTTCATTTGAGAAAAATTCACTAATTGCGCAATTAAGGAGTATATCTGAACATGGTATTAATACTCCACGCTTAATGAAAAAACAACTCGAATTGAATACAAAACTAAAAATATCTTGTAAATTTGCGTTGTGCCTGCATAATAATTCTTGTTTTAGTATTGAAAGTTTTTTCTCATCTTTGACAGCTATAATTTTTCTCTTATTTTTTTTAACAATTTATATATAATTGTGAAGCCTTGTTTATACCCTTTGTAAAGCTTTTTTTAAATTTCTACAAGGATACCAAGAGAAAAATTATTACCTGAAAAAAGACAAAATTGTTTGTTATCGATAACTTTTGATATTAAAGGCGTATTAGAAATTCTAAAAATTTCATTACGTTAGAAATGCAGAAATATCATTCAGCAAATTATATCCATTATCCCTGCTATCTAAAAGAGCGTGATTTTCGTAGTCTGGTTTTTGATTTCGCGCCTTTTAATAAGTTTTATTTTATTGTGTTCATATAAGAAAAATTCTGCGTTGAGTTTTTATATAAACTTGCAAAATGAGCCTTCGGAAATTGAGGCCCACTAAAGGCCCGCCTATTTGTCCTATCGCACACTAAATGTAAATATTTTTTGCAAGTCGTTGCTTATGCGTTTCACAAGACACATCAACTGGCAATTTAAGGCAACTAAAAATGAATATCCTTTACGAGCATAAGAAATTATATATCCAAAAATTTTTGATTTTGAATAGTCCCACTATTAGCCCTCTGATCCTGTTAATAACTAAATGCGATTTCTATATATTTACACAATATATTCTCTCATCTATAATATAAAAAAAAAATGTTTTTCCCTTAAATTCTGTCTTGCAAATATATCGTGTAGAACCGTGTTATAGCTCCGACAAGGAATAGTGCAAAAACGAACCCTGATTAATTATTTGCGATATTTGAAAAGCGTGTGCACATGTTTGCACTTAAGGAATGGTCACATTTCGGCAAATATTTGCCAAAAAAAAACGTGACCACTAAACACTAACAACAAGCATATTCATTCAGACAAGGTTTTATTTAGTTAAACAGTATGCAACAACATCAAATGCTTCTTCATTGACAATTAGTTTTGTTTGAAACTGTTTTGCTTAAGAAACTCGTAACTGCATTAAAATACTTTTCGCTATTGTTTAGTGGTTAGGTTTTTTTTTTTTTGGCAAATGTTTGCCAAGTCTGGCCATATCTTCAAGAATATTTATGTGATTGTTTGTTAGTATGTTTGCATAATATTTCTGTGTGTTTTTTTATTTTTATTTTTTTTCATAAATATTCAGGTATTACGAAATTTTTGCTGCTGTTGCTGTTGTCTGTCATAAATTGTTTGCGACAGTGGTGGCATGAATCAAACTATTAAATTTGCTTACTTTGGCAAAAACAAAAACAAATAGATTCCACAAATATGTCTATTCACAGTGACTGCCTACGTATTGCCAAAATTTATTTCCTCTTCTGGTTGTAAGTACCTGTCCGTCCGTCTTTCTGTCCGTCTGTCTATCTGTTTGTCTCTGCTTGCGGTTGTGTGTGTGTGTGTGTGTGTTTGTGCAACATTATTGCAAACTGGTAGGTGTGGCTTTTGGAGGTTTTATTGGTTGGTGTTCGTGACAATACTGAATAAATTTTGTTATTTAAGCATAAAACTTGTGCTGATGGAAAAAAAGTGTGGATTGTTCGTGTTCGTTAACAGAAGGAATGACAATGAAATTTAAGCAAAAATAGAAAACTTTCTGGCTCTTTTCTTATATACATATAATTTATTTTTTAGTTACAGAAATATTTCCCAAAAGTGAGCGATGAAGTTTTTCACTCATAATTTTTCCTAATATTTTATATTCGTTTGTATTTTGTTGCCCTTGTGAAGAAGGCAGGTGTAACACATGTTGTTTGTTTTGTGCTTTTATTTTTTGCTGTTTCCTAAATTATTTCTTTCGATTCTCCTTTAAATATTCTTTAGTATTCATGTCTTAACCAACGGCTTTCATGTCTTGATATCATAATTTGGTCAAAATGATCTGAGGAGGATTGGTAATTGTTGGCTTTTCTTTTAAGTTAACGTCTTATTTTCTTAGACAAATAAATTGGATTTAAAAATGGTACAAACAATTTGATTAGTATTGAAATATTTCATTTACTGAAAATGGTTTATGTGTTGGCCTAATTGCAGTTGGGTTTACTTAAATAAAGAGTTTCATATTTTAGATATTCGTATTTGCTTAAAACTCAAATTAGTTTTGGCATTTTACCTGGAAAAAGTATACGAGAATTGTATCGAACCGATGGTGGCACATTTTGAATCTCTGTGTTAGTGTCTTAGATAGAGCTCTGACGTACATATATTTTATATATTTACTTTTTATATATATTTACTTTATAACTTTCCACTATAAAAATTTAAAGTTTTCAAAAATCTTGAAGTTATTTCTTTTACCCCGTTTTAAAACAATCCAGTTCTCATCAGGTCTACATGTTTTGAGGTCCAAGACAACATCTCTGACTAACTCTAAGAAGCCTGCACAATATATACATATATGCATGTATGTGTGTGTGTATGTGTGTGTGTATGTGTGTGTGTGTATGTGTGTGTGTGTGTGCGTGTGTAAGTATGTGATTCGCTTATAAATTTTGAGCAGCTTCTCCGAATTAAAATAAACTGGACGCTTTCTGAAGACCATCGATGAAAAGCATTTGAACCGATTCGAACCGGTAAACTTCAATATATCGCAAAGAAATATAGAAAAAAAAAGAGTTTTTCAAAGCATTTTTCTGAAGTTTTTTTTAATAAGTTTTCAGAGACTTCACTTATAGACTCCACAAATCACCTCTTGATATTTATAAAATACGTCGATCACCGCAAACCGGTTAAAGTTGGTGAATCGGTTCGTGAGATATCGTGAACGAAAAAGTTGGAAATAAATAAAATTTTTTTAAGGAAATTTACTATTCGGTCTTATAAATGAAATTAACTATCCAAAATAAAAAAGTTGCAGTTATTTTTTTAACCTTAAATCTATTATATGATTATTTAAAATTCTCAGTTCTTTTAGAATGTGGCAGACGGTTGACTTAAACATTAAAATGTGGGTGCTTTAGCTTGAAGTGTTCAAAAGCATAGAATCGCACAAAAAGCAGGACACGACAGTTTTGCTTTCAAAATTATCCGAAGTAACAGAGACGGCTTTTAGGGTTAACCGTTTTTAATAATTTTTTTTGGAAGCCGGTTGATTTAAATATTAAAAACTGAGTGCTTTAGCTTGAAGAGGTCAAAAGCATAGAATGACTCAAAAAGCAGGATGACAGTTTTGCGTTTAAAGTTATCCGACGTTACAGGGATGGCCTTTAGGTTTAGCCCTTCTTTTATTAAGATATAGAATTTTGAAATGAAACGAAAGAAGAATTAATTCTTAAAATAATTCGAAACACAATCTTCTGGAAAATATTTTAATTGAACACGATATCGCTGTCTTCTTCAATTCTGTTAGATACCGGAAAATTTGGCAGATTTTCTTAAGAAAGATTGGGGAAACCACCCGACAGTATGAACCAAAGCGCTTTCTACTGAGAATTCACGCGGCCTCTGTGGTGAGGGATGTATCTCCCCTACAAGCGACTTTAGTTGGCCTCTGTACTCAGCGGACTTAACCGCTTTAGACTGTGGATTTACTTATTTATTTTAAATTTTTTTTAAGAATAAAAGCTTACAATAGTAACCGAAGAATCCTCCAGCAATCAAAAAACAAATAGAGGCGATAAAATCAACAGCATAACTCCTGAAACTAGGAGAAAGGTTATGGAGGAAGTTATGAAAAGAGCACGATTATGACAAGCAAAAAATGCGATATAAAATGTTTTCAAAACTCAATTAGAAATATTCCCCACTAATAACTCAAATACAGAATTTTAATGAACTCCAATCCATTCGGTCAATTCGCACCATCCTGTGAAATCTTAACATATTTTCTAAAGAAATTCCTGGTTTGCCTTTCTGAGTGCAAAAATGCAATTAGTATATATATTCACAGACTCTCACATATATTTTTCTAAAATAATTAAAACTTCAATTAAATTCTTTTCGTATAAAATACATTTTAAACGTTCCTTTTCTACACTCCATTCCAACAGATTATAAATAAATATCTCCACACCCTTTCAGCTTTCAAGGTTTCGTCAATACATTGTCTTCTTGCTCTTTTTTTCTTTGACTATTTAAATAGTTGGATGTCATGCCAAGCCATTATCATAAAATCAATATGATATTTGAACATTTAAATTATTTTAGTTTTAATTAGTCTTGTATAAACCCCTTTAATTGCATTCACTCACCCACTGTTGTGGCCTAAATCAGAGCTGTAAATGAATTATTCTCTTTTTGATTTTGAATCGTTGCGAATTAGATATAGTTTAGAATTTATATATTTTTTATGATAAAAAAGAATGAAATTTGAAGTGCTAATTATTTTTTTCTCATTCAGTGGAATTAATATAAAATTAATTAAATTTAAATGAATTGAAAATTAATTGTAATTCGCCCTAACAAATTAATTTTAAATAAAAACGAATTGTAGTTCATTTTACAAATTTATTTGGTTAAGAAATGAATTACAATTCATTCTACCAATTCATTTATATTTAAAAAAAGAATTGAAATGCATTTTTGTCTAATTTCTTTGATGCTATTCAAACTTCATTCAATTCCTTTTTCCTGTGAATATGGACGTTTTTTATAGAGTGATACAACTTTGAGTTGGCATCACTGCTTTATTTGACCATCCCTTTAACAGCCGATAGTTGGTTTTTGTTTAGTTTGCCTTGCCATTTAATTATGTATCAACTTACACCAGAGCAACGCGTGAAAATGGTTCTGTTCATCACACTTTCGCGCAATTCGTCCATTTTTGGTTGAGTGGGTACATAAATAAACAGAATTGTCGCATTTGGAATGAGGAGAATCCACAAGGTCTTGTCGAAACACTATTCCATCCACAGACAATTGCTGTTTGGTGCGCTTTATAAGCTGGCGGAGTCATTGTCCCATATGTCTTCAAAAACGATGATGGTCAGAATGTTACTGCTTGTGAAAATTGGTGTTCCAATTTTCCAATTGGCGCCTTGTACGCGCCAGCCGCGGCAGCCACTTGGCCGAAATCTTATTCAAACATTAATGCCATACAATTTTCTATCTAATAAAGTTTGTTTTGTTGATATCAAAAATATATTAATATGCTTTATTTTGACTTAAACTTGTATCACTCTATAAAAAAACCCTTGACAACTTCTTCGAAATATTCTGATGCAGTGCATGAATGATTCGCGAATGAATTCAAAAATGAATGATTAATTTACAGCTCTGCCATGAACAAAAGGTAATCTAGTCTGACCTTAAATGCTGATTAACAAAACGAACGGGGGAAAATTTCCATATATATATAATAAATTGTTTCATATTAAAAACGAAGCAAATTTAATTTCAAGAAAATGTGTTAAACATGTTATTAGATATTTGGAAACGGCCAAGAGCAGGGAGGTGGATTAAAAGAATGAGGTGTAAAAGCGAAATAAAAGCCGGCAACTAATAATATTTTTCTACTCATTGTTGTTTAGCTATCATTAGGGCAGCATCTAAAATAAATTAATCGTAGCAACTAAAATGCAGGCAGTTGAAAATAAAAGTCCTCAAAATATTTTTCAGAATTTAGAAGAATACAATGTCTTGAAGCCCAAGTTCGACTGAGCACTCACTGGCTCATGAATATGTGTCGTATTTTTCTGTCCGGCATTCCTGCAGGATTGTGTTGATTGTTCTCTTCCTGTTTCAAGGAAGAAGGAGTTGCACTAATCGCTGGACTTCAGAGACAGCGGTCATGTACCAAAAATAGAAGATTGCAATACTATTTTTTTAATGGACCTGCAGCAGAAAACTCAACAGCGAAGTAAAAAAGACTGCAATAAATTCTCTATCTTCTAATCTGCCTTCAGTTGTTCCCCCAGGGGGTCATCTCCTGAGCGCTGGTTCAAGACAGAAAGAGAAAATTATTGCATATTGGTGACTTAATAACGAACGTTCATATTCCTGCTATTAAAAAAATAATTAAAATACTTTCCCTGCACCAGGAATAACTTAAAATTGCATTTATTTCATTTTTAGATTCCATGTTTCTAGACAGTTTTGCCCTAATTTTTATAAACAAACAACTTCTAGTACTTCTCCTCTCACTTTAATTGAGTGTTTTTAGCAACAATTATAAATGGAAAGCCTTCAAAATATTTCAAGTATTTTTTTATCATTCTATTTTCTAGAAAATTAGGATTTAATTGTAGTGCTTAGAAAAGGATTTAAGCTTAAAATCCAAAATATAATGAGTGCAGCAATTAAAATGCAATACATTAAGTTCTTACGCTTTGAATTATGTATAAAAAAGGGAAGGGAGTTGAAAGGACCTTTTTCTAACGTGTCGTCATTATTATTATTATTATTTTTTATAAAAATTAAACTTATAAAAAGCTATGAAAAAGCTATGGAAACACCCAGGATGTGGAACAAAAGCTTATTCTTCTCTGGGAAATATGTAACAGTTTTTAGGAGTTTTCAAATAGAAATTATTTTTTGCAGGTAACGCTGGACAGATTTCCAAGAAGTTTCTTACTTCCAAACGACAGAATGTTGCCATTTTCTAATAAAAGTGTAAGATATGTAGCCCTTTTTTTTGAGAATAGAATATAACTTTTATATGAAACTTTAAGTTTTTATTATTTAGTTGATGTTATTCCTAAACTGAATTGCAAACTCTATTAATATTTCCCTACGAGACTACAATTCACTTAATTATTCAAAACCATTGAATACAAAATTCTTTAAAGCTGATCAAAAGTATTTCCTTTTAACTCCTTCAAATAGAATTCAACTATTCGCATATTTTATTTTCACATATTATTTATTTGCAAAATTGTCTCAGCGGTAATAAGAAGTCTACTCCTCCTCCAGTTTCATTAACAAAATAGTTTTAATTTTAGTCAAATGCAACTTCTACTAATTTTATTTTTATTAGTTGATTAAAAGTTTTGTTTTCTTCTTTTTTTCACAACATTCAAAACATTTTAAATTGCAATAGTTTTGTAAACTCGAAAATACTAAAGCATTGCACTGTCGTGCAGCAGCATCAACGAAAATTAATTTTTATATTCAAATAAAATAAACTGAAAGTTTTGAAACAACTAGTGACACTAGAAATATTACATTTGACTTTTTGCTCAACGCAATTAGCATGACAAATGAACTGCATTAAAATATCAACAAAAATAAGTTGGCAGTTAAAAGAAAATCTTTATTATGCATTTGCATTTGTGTGCGTGTGCGCGTGTGTGTGTATGGAGTTCTCAGTCTAACTTAAATTAAAGTGTTGTTGTATCTGTTATTCATTTAGAAAATGGTATTAAATTGTGGTAGAAAATTTAAAAAAATTAAAGTATGTTTGGAAATGCCAAAGAAAATTTAAAATTTTCCAGCGCAATAGGCCACATTGATTTGTGGTAATAGAGTGTCCTTAAACAGTTGTAAAGTCTCCGACTATTGTAACTTTATAAGAGCTGGATAATCACAAGAAAATTGTATGAGTCATAGTTGGCACTGTTTTTATTAACTGCTTGTTGAATCAGTTTTTAAAGTCTGGAACAAAATTGTGTGGCTGGAAAACTCAATTTCATAAAGAATAATTTCTACTTTTAAAAATATTTAATTATAATTATATTTTAATATAAGATTGCGTGCTAAATATTAAAATAGCTTCAATATTTTAGCAGCAATAAATCAGTTTTCTTGTTTACTTCTGTAAAGATGGGCAATTCAATTATTAAACGTGAAAATCCCTTATACTTATGTCCTGAGATACATACCCGGGTATGTTTTTTGTTTGCAAATTACTGTATCTCAGAAAGTAATTACTGCAATAAACTGAAATTTCATGATGTCCTTTAGTAGAAGTACTTTGAACTTATTCCTAGATTTGGATGAAATTAAAAGACGATCCCCTTTTTCCATTCCTATTCCTTGCATCTACAGTTACATACCTGGGTATGTATGTGGAATTATATGATATGAAAAAACAATGCAACTCTATAAAACAGAAGTAAAATCAAACCAATACAGACATGGAATCAGCAAGAATAGAACATAAACAGATTTGCTTCTGTTGATTTATGAATAATATTTTTACTGTTGTCATAAAATTTAAATAAAAGTTCCATAAATATTAAATAAAAATCTTATTGGATAATTTGTAACATTAGTCGAAATAAAGTTGAACCAGCGGCAATTGAATATGTTTTCGTATGTTTGTGAATATATTTTCATAGTCTGTTACGAATCATCAGCCAACGGCAGCTCTGCAAAGTAAAATGGGAAGATGAAATAAAAAGCTAATGATCTAAATGATCGAGTTTATAATAGCCGACATGTTCCGAACTTCAGTCCTTACTCAGTCTCCCCCAGGGGGTCACAATAGGCAACTTGGCGAGTCATAACACCTTGTTGCAGTGCTTTCTGGGGAAAAGATAAGACCTACGTTGGTTTGACCTGCGACGAGTAACCAGTTTTCTTACACTGGTACCACGGGATCTGGTTGAGCCCCACAGATGATATTAGCTCGGGGGTGAAGTGACGGTGTTGCGTGTGTGAGACATCTGCTTCACCGGCGAAGCTCTTTTTAACGCACGTTCATCTAGGTAATAGCGTGTGGCGGACCTTGTTCTTTCCCTTTGTCTAACTGATTCTGTGGCCAGGTGTTTGTTGAGGTCTCTTCCGTGACTCCAAATGGTGGCTGTGGTTTGATACCAAGAGTCGCTGATAGAGATGTCAGATAAGAGTTGATGTTCTGGCATATTTGTACTACGCTGAGACTTCGACCCAGCTGATAGCAGTCTCTATGGGCTGCTGCGAATCAGCAGACGTTGCGGAAGGAGTGGTGTGTTGCTGGATCTGGGAGTGTCAGGAAGGATAAGTCTTATGACTTTGGGCTTTGCACTGGTGTGGTCTCTGGGGGTGACAGGGGTGATGCTGGACACCTAATTTCATTCGAGTGCTTGAGAGCACCGTCAATTAACATCGAAAGGCAGGTACTGACATTAACTTGAGCGTTCTCTCTGCACTCAGTCATCAATATGGTGTCGAATTCTTCTGATCTGTATTAGTGACCATTTTTTTAAATTGTTGTCGCCTAGTCTCAATGATGAAGGCAGACCACCGATAGCTGGACATTACCGACAGAGACTGACACCGTCATGTACTAAAAGAGTAGAATACAGCAACTCAGCATAATTGTAAATGATAATTGTGAATCACACCTAAACATCAATATCTTTGTCCAACTTAATGTGAAATTTCTTTAAGGCAGTCTTTGATTAATTCATCCATGCAGGGCTGCACAATTGAAGCCTTTAATAAAAATGACCGTTCCAATCAAAATGCATTTGTTTAATCAGCACTATTAACCAACTGTTTTCACAATAGGAAACTTGATTGTGATCCTTAGCGAATCAGGTACGTAGGATATATGAAATTATATCGCTCTGAAGGCAAAGAAAATTTTAAAAATTATCTCAGTTGTAGAATAAACAATTTTTAAATAAATTCTACTCTTATTGTTGCCTACAATTAAATTGTTGCCACAAAACTTCTTTATTTCATACGCAACACTAGTAATTCAAAAGTAAAAACTACTTTAAATTAATTAAAAATAACTGCTAAATGTTGAGTGCATTTTTGTATTTATGACTTGAATGTTCGTGGTTTCATTTATTTATTGTTTCGTTGTTCATTTTTCATCTCCATCTCTGCTCGTTATTATAAATTATTTGTCATTCTTCTTTGGTTTGTGTGTAAAAGTCGACATTTCCAGTTGTATGTGTGTAAAAGAGAGAAAAATTAAAAACGCTTTATTATTGTTATCTATGCGATGTATCATCTTGGCCATAGACAATTACAAACATTTGCCATTGTCGAGACAGTGAATTTTTCCATTCCAACTGTTATTGAAAAAGCAATTAAAATTGTCACGAATTGGTTCGTTCTTTAAATAAATAAATACAATTTTTTGTTTGTTTTTTTTCCAAATAATGGCAGGAATATTTTTCTT
The DNA here is from genome assembly GCA_963675445.1 of Linnaemya vulpina. Lineage (NCBI taxonomy): Eukaryota > Metazoa > Arthropoda > Insecta > Diptera > Tachinidae > Linnaemya > Linnaemya vulpina. Next base: position 26,372,329 of record OY776278.1, read on the forward strand.
TAAATTTGCTGCTGTTCAATTTCAACTTTAAGCAGGCGTTGAAGGAAAAATTTTACTTGTAGATCGAGTTTATTACGAAATTTAAAATAAACATTTTCAAGAAACCTTAAGCTTTCAAATCAGCCATTTATCTTCATCATTCTCTGGTCTCATCCTTCAATTCGAGATGTCTGATTTTTGCCCCCTTTCTTTTTGCTGACAAAAATATAATTTCACAATATTTTTATTTGCAAGAAAACCTTGAAATACTTTATTTGTTTTACATATTCATTATTCAAACACAAACTTACTTTCAAATTATATGTTCACATTTTTTTTGTGTTTCACTATTTGGAGTTTCTTGTCAAGCACGATGATTTGATTAAAATTCATAAAAGAAGTAAAAAATTAATAGTAACGCAAACAAAATTATATGAAAAGTTTTGACACTTTGGATTAACCCAGTTTCTATTCAGCTACTTTGTCATGATGAAGTTGCCGCTTGTAAATGATTTGTCATGACTAGAAAACTGTATCAAGAGCAATGGGGTAAAATGTATTAACAATTGCAAAAACTTCCTCAGCACAAGCAACGAATTTTTACAAGGTATGCGACCCCAATCACTGCTACTACACTCTCAGCTAAACAAATGACAATAGGGAAACCATTTTGAAGAAAAAGTTCAATATCAAAAATAATTCCTCTTAGAAGTAAATGAAAAAAGTCTCATTAAATTTTAATCAAGCAAAAATCCATTAATAATTAACTAGAATCTGATTAAAAAAGCACTCAGAAGTTTAAAACGTGACAGGATCAAAAAATTATTATGTAAAAAAATTATTAATCAAACAGATGACTTTCTTGAAGACTTATCATCCTTTTGGATAGAAAAGAATAAAGTCATCTTTTAGCTTTGGAATTGTTCTTGGCTTATTGAAGTATTTCTTTTCTTTCGTATATCCGAAAAGAATGAAGTCCGATGATACTAAATCCCATGATCATGTGGGCGAATTAATATTGCCACGACGTGATGAGTCACGGCCATTAAATTTCTAGCGCATAACACCCATTAATTTGTTGTATGTGGGGCAAGTGGCACCATCCTTTTGGGACCAGTGCGGCTTGATGACGTCTCCAGCCCATCAGCCACACTAAAACTCACTCTTTTTTTAAACCTGTTTAATTTTAATTTTGAGCTGATTATTTTGTCCCAAAATCTTTGCCCCCGGGGACACAATCTACACTTTGGACAGTCGTAACGCCTTGTTGCAGTGCTTTCTGGGGAAAAGATAAAAAATACAGGTGGAAAGATAGCTGGGTCGCGCCATTACAAAAAATCAAAAACCAATAGTGGGTTACAAACCTACATTGATTTGACCTTCGAGGCGTAACCAGTTTCCTTACACTGGTTGAGCCCCACAGATGATAATAGCTGGGAGATGAAGCGACGATGTTGCCATACACGTGAACTTCTGACTTCTAATTGATGGCGTGCGGCGGACCTCGTTCTTCCCCTTTGTCTAACTGATTCTGTGGCCAGGTGTTGGTTGAGGTATCTTCAATGAGTCCACGTGGTGGCTGTGGTTTAATGCCAAGAGTCGCTGGTAGAGATGTCAGATAAGGGTTGATGTTGATATTCATACAATGCTGGGATTTCGACCCAGCTGATAGCAGTCTCTATGGGCTGCTGCGAATCAGCAGACGTTATGGAAGGGGTGGTGTGTTGTTAGTGCTGGGAGTGTCAGGAGGGATAATACTTACGACTTTGAACTTTTGTTCCTCTTGGTGCTGACAATATGCTTTCCTCGTAAGTAACAAGGGTTAAAGATGGGGCCGAACACTTTAGCAAGGCGTATGATCTTGGTATATATGGCGGTACTAAATGAATAAGATCGCAACCTGTGTGTCTCCGAGGGCCACACAGGTGTGGCTCCTGAGGGCGGCAGGGGTGGTGGTTTAACATTAATTTGACCCGGTGTTAAGACCACTCTCAGATAGGCCATATTGGTAGGTACTGACGTTAATCTTAGACACTATCTGTCCCAAAATCTTACTAAAAAATTGAAAGTGATCACTCTTTTTCTTTTCGTATATCCTGCAAGTACATAATTTACAGATTTTTAAAAGTATGGAATTTTCCAAAAATCTGTCTGTTTTTTTAAATAGTTAAAAAAATGTGCAACTTTAGCTTGTTCACCTCTTTCAAGCCTTAAAATAAATATTTTACCAATAAGGTACTAAAAAGAAGCCGTTAAAACTCTTAGCAGCATGTGTTGTTGTTGGAATTTCAGATGATAAGATACCAATTTTGCATATTTTCTGCCTCTCTTATACGCTTCGAAATTTCGCAAAACAATTTTCCTACTGGGTCTACTTATCGGAAGACTGATAGCATTTAAACGATGGTACATGTATCATGCGGTAAAGTTATTCATTTTTATAATTAAATTAAATTTGTTTTCTTATAAATATTCTGCTCCTAAGAAAGCAAAAGCAAAATTATAGCTGCCTACATTCTCCCTTCCAGAAGAAGGGAAGTCGTAACGTATGAGACATATTGAAAGAAATATATTTTGAAATTCCTTAAAATGTGTTATTAAAAAAAAAAAGTTGCAAATTAAATATTTGCAGGCCTACGAGAAGAAATTCAAGTTTCTTTTGCTTCCCCCCACCGTCTGAAAGTATCTTTTTGAAACGCATAAGAATGAGTGATTTTACCCTTTTTCGGAATGGCGTAACCAAATATTTTTTATTCAATAAATTTATTTGTTTTTGGCTTTGCAACAGCTCGTTTTCTTCATGAAAATAAATGCTTATCTAACCCAACAATATTTTGGCTACCAGTTGGCTATTCCCATAAGTCTGTCTGTGTGGGTGATTTCCGTTTTCTTCATTCTGTGTGTGTTTGTGTGTGTGTTTGTGTGTGTAGTACACAACTAATGAACTTTAAGTACGTGATTGTTTTACATAAATTTTCTCTTAATAATGTGAGACTTTGTATTTTATATATTTCAATTCCTTTTTATTTGTTAATGTGCCTTTGAATTGTGGGTTATGTCGGTGTGTCTGTGTGGACATGACAGACTGACTGTTCGTTGTGCTGGTGTGCCTCATTTCTTGTGAAAATATGTAAATTCGTGTTAAATACTAAACGCACTATGTGACATTCATTCATTTAAATATTTATTCCTATTTTTTCTGTCTATTTGTTTTATTTGTTTCTAGTTTGTTGACTTTATCCTCCATTCGTGCTTATGTGATAACTTTTTTATTTCTTGTAGTTTGAAATGGCAGAGATGTACAATAAAAAAATCTATTTGTAGACGATTTAAATTCAATTAATTCTGAGTAACTGGTTGCAAATATTTTAAAATAATTTTATAATATTTCATTCACCAGGAATGATACTTAAAGCAACTTTATAGAAACAATTTATTTAGTGAAAATATAATTTGACGGCTGGGTTAAGTGTAGTTGCTCAATAATTTCAATAGTTCCTCTAATTCATATTAAAAGGACGCAGAGAAATTATACTGACAAACACATTAGTTGTTAATATTCGTTTATTAGATTGTTATTGTCGATATATTGTTACATATGTGGCAACGCTCTCTCATTAATTAATTAATTAAATTACATCATTAGAATTTCATTAGCTGTGTTTTTTATATATCACTTTTATTGCGTCTTGGATTATTAATTTCTTTATATTCAGTAGTAAACATGAGATATTATGCATATTTGGGGTTCCTAAAAGTAGGCAACACAATATGGTACTGGTTTGCTTCTGTGAGAGAACCTCTCAATACATCCTCTTAAATTATACAGCAGAGAGTGCAGTATGGCGTATGACGAATGTGTAGGTAACAAATAATAATTATTCGACCCAGAGTATTTTATATATGATTGTGAAGTAACGGCCAATCACTCAGGGGTATTTCAATGTAGTTTCAGTTAATTTTCAAAAATATATAAACTCTATTTAAATACGATTTCAGTACTTCAGTCAAACTTAAATACTTCAATTAATTTATGCGAAAAATTTGTGGAAACAACAGGCTAGATTCTTCTAACTTAGTTAAAATCTTAGAAAGACATGATGATAAATATTCCTAGGCACAAAGGAAGTCAACATCAGTTTTATTCAACTTACACAGCAGAGCAGAACAGCTGTTTTCGAAAGTCGCTACACTTTCATCTTCAGTGCTCATGTGTATATTGTGTTTATCACCACTTTTCTAGGTGGCCCAGTTGAATGTGATAACAGTTTTCTATTTACACAAATTTTATTGTGAAAAACAATCCGAGAACTGTATCAACCTGATGTTAACACTTGTGTGTTATGATACCTGTGTTACCATTTGATTATTTTCTTCACGTCCCATTTTTCTGAATTTTTTGTTCCACTATAAAAGTCAAACTTTTATGGTTTGAATTTTATACTTAAGGATATAAGGAACGTTTTTTCCAATTTTCATTGGTAGCTCAAGCCAAAACTTAAATTGGATGTGATTTTATTTATATTGAACATTTTTATTTTGCTATATTAATATTTATATAGGCTATATAAATTTATTTAGCCTATATAATCAATAAAAATAAAATCACAAAAATCGCCCTTGTTCAGAAAACTGGGGGCAAATTAGGGCACTGGATATCGATCGAAATTCGTAAGAAAATTGTATTGAAATTTCGATCGATATCGAATGCGGTGTTTTGGCCCCAGTTGTTTCTTATTATGTGTGAAATTATGTTAAGTCTTTCAATTGTGTTAAAAGTCTATTTGTAAAATAAATATTCTTCTATTGATTTTTGACTTTATTTTATTGATAAGCAACTTAATTTATGTAACTTCTTTAAAATCTTTAGCAAATTTTTCTCAATATTACAAGGTTTTCTTTATGTTAAAAGAAACAAAAGTCAAAGTTATATATATGCTGTGCTCTATTTAAATTATATTTAAATCGCCAATGAGGGGCATTTAAGTGTTATTTAAAAAGGTGTTATGAAAAACGAAATTTTGTGTATTCAAATGCCATTTTAGTATAAACTACATTTAAATAGCCACTGATTTGTTAAGCATAAGAAGGTAAAAACTAAAGTAGTAAAAATTTATTGGCGTAACAGATTCTTTCGGCAAATCGTCCGATTTGGTGAAAATTGTTATAAAATTATAGTTTTTAAGAATAGTATTTTATCAAAGCCAGCAGAGATATATATTGGAGAATAAAAATATAAGTGAAAATATAATAGCCTATTTATAACACGTCAGAATTTTGTGTTCACTTAATATTTTACACAACGAAAGCAAAGTATTTTTGTTGCTATTCAATAATTGCAAGCGAATTTAAAAAACGAACACATATTTTTGCATGTCTACATCTACAAAAACATTTGGAAGCGATTTCCTACATTCTGCCAGTCTTCTGCAAGATGTTCCTATGAATATATCATAACCTTAAATAAGACAAGGACCTTCTAATATAATAAATATTGGACCTCTGCAGTACTAGAGCCATATATTAAGAACATTACATGACACTCTTCCCCTTCTTTGCTCTCATCACTATCCCATTATAATGAAAATACTAAATTTATGACAAAAAAAAAGAAGGATAATCAATTTGTTTTTTTTTTTTTTTTTTGATTATACAACGTACCAATTAAGTTTGACTTAAGAGATATGGAGCGAAAAATTCAGAAAAATAGGACACGAAAGAATGTATCAAACGAAAACACGAGGGCTTAATAAAAGTTTATTCTTCTTCGTAATAAAATTTGTGCAAATTGAAACTCTTTTAACTAATCCGTTTAATAAATGGAAATCAACATATAATACACATAACCACTGATGATGAAAGTGTAGCGGCTTTCGAAAACAGATGTTCTGTTCTGCTGTGTAAGTTGAATAAATAAAACTGAGACTGACTTTTCCTTGCGCCTTGGAATATGTTTTATGTCTTTCTGCATTAAGAAAAACGTTTCGAAAAATTTGCCTTTAAAATTTAATTTAATAATAGTAAAAATGGTTACAGGCCTTGACATAACATCTTGCCGATTATATAACAGTCAGTGCCTTGTTGTTTTAAATAAAAATAAATGCTTAGTTTTGGTTTTTATAAAAATAACATAATAAATAACATGTTTGATATCCTTTAAAATCTTGGTGTTTTGACTGATAATTAAATAAATAAACAAATTAAAATAGAAAACTACCCACAATTAAACATAAAGCTTGTGGCTCAAAATTATTTCAACTCAATCGTATAGTAAAATTTGTTGTAAGTGAACGCGTGCCACAGGTTGTTCTTCCATCAGCCTTTATTGTTTCGAACGTTTTCCTATTATCATTATATCTTGTCATTTTGGCAACTGGTCAGTAAAGTGTTTTTGTAACACCCAAAAGATATATTAAATATATTCATGTGAATTCGTTTGTTAAAGTATCCATTTATTTGAAAACAAGCAAACAAGAATGAAAACAATTCTACACTTTTTATTCCATTTAAATTTAAATATTTTGTTGCCACACTTGAGGTCGTTAAAATCGTTCAATGGAGGCAAACCCAACGATCAAACGTTTAGGGTGTGAGGATTTTGATATATTTTTTTTTGTTATTTTCTTTTCTGTCTGTAAAAGTATTTGGTTTTTATGTCCTCGTTTATATTGAAATATTGAGTACTTTTGGAAAACCGTAAACTTTTTTTCGCATGGAAACTCTGCCATTCAACATGGCAGGAATAAAACAAAATAACTTTAAACAATAAAATAATACAATTGAAAGTGTAAATTTTTGCCAGAGTGTCTGCTTGTCTGTATGTTTAATTTGCTTGTATTTTTTCCTTAAATATTATTTTTAAGAAAATGGTGGTGTGCAAGAAAATTAAAAATCGTGAACAGAATTTATGACTTCCTCCAGTTCTTTTACCACGTTGTCTTTGTATTTCTACTATTTTTTTTATTTATTTTAAATGAATGGTCCTGAATTCGTTGAAAATTTTCATTTAAAGTTTGTTTGAAGAAATAGGCTAAAGAAACATTTCGATTGGTTTGATTTTTTCGTTTAATGGCTTTTAAATTTGGCACAAAGATGTTGATTTCAGGAGTAGTGTCGTATTTATAGATCTTCCGTTTGACTTCAAAGGGCAAACATGTTCACCTCAATTAAAGTAATATGAATTTGACATGTATCAGTCATCTGACTCCCAAATTAAAAACACTATATTTAAAAAAATATTGGTATTCAATATTTATAATATTCATTTCTTTGTACGCAAGACATTTTCTGTTTATCCTCTTCTTAAAAAGGATAAACACCTTTTTTATATTTTCAACCACAAAAATTATTATATTGTAAATACGTTCTTATTTAAGAACGTACATGATTATCGTCCTTTTTGAAAGGCTTTAAAATATTATACATAGTAAAACCTTTACTTTCATTCTAAGCCCACGATATTAGCAGTGGCTAATCTGCTTAGCAAACTGGTAACAAGTTTGGCAATTTTTGACGCGACAATTAATAACGTCTATTGCCCACACAAACTATTTAAGTCAGTTTCAGCAAATAATGCTAACAGAGATCACTGAACAATAATCTTTTGACACGTTCTGGCAAAGTTAATTGCCAATTGCTTGCAATTCTCATTCTTTGGAGAAAAATGCAGGATATTAAAACACACCTAAAAAATTGTTAAAAGCAAAGTCTAAATATACGGGATATAAAATATTAACCAAAAAAGTGGCAGTTTGGAGGAGTTTTAAAGCGGAACGAATCATTCGAAATCTATGTTTGATTCATTTAAAATAATTTTCAATTAAAAATGTAAAATTTTTTCACTTAAAAAACACTTAAAATACAACGTGTGAGTTTTACAACAGAAACGTAAATAAAGTGGTCAACCTTTTTCAGTTAAATTGAAATATCTTTTCAACACTGATGTTCGACTTATTTTCAATACTTTTGGTTTTTCATTCAAAAGTGTAAGAAATGTTGATATTTTTTATTAAAGAAAACATATTTTTTACACATTTCTTTTTAAAGTGCAAGAAATGTTGCATTCTTTTGTAATGTTATAAAAAAACATAAGTGAAATTGAATTAATTTCTCAGAACTGATATTTGATTAATTTCTAAAAAATTTTCTTCTTCTTAAAGACATATTATTTCCATTTTCTATTAAACAATGTAAAAAATGTTGCATGTTTTCATTAAAGAAAACAAATTTTTTACACTTTTTTTTTAAGTGTAAGAAATGTTGCATTTCTCAAAACTGATATTCGACTTATTTCTAAAAAAAATTTTCTTTTTTTAAAGACATATTATATCAATTTTTTTTTCTAAATGTAAGAAATGTTGCATTTTTTATTAAAAGAACACAAACTGAGTGTAAAATAAGTAAAATTGAAATAATTTCTTAAAATTGATGTTCGACTTATTTCTAACAAATTTTTCGTTTTTAACACATTATCTCCACTTTTTAATAAAAAGTGTGAGAAATGTTGCATATTCTATTTATTAAAAAACACAAAGTCTGAGTGAAAAACAAGTTAAATTGAAATAATTTTTAAAAGCTGATGTTCGATTTATTTCTACAAAATTTTTTATTTTCAAATGACATATCATCATCTTTTTTTTTTTATTAAAAAGTGTAGAAGATGTTGCATTATTTTTTAGAAAAGAAAAAAACATAAAACATAATTTAATCATTTTATAAAAAAAAAAAACACGAGCAAGGTGGTCGACTTTTTTGCGTAAAATTTTTGGTTTTATGGCTCTAATTTTGTAAATCTTTTTGCGTTAGCGAAGCTTTAAATATTTTAACTTCCTTTGCTTTCGTTTACTCAACAAAATTTTCGATTTCATACAATTTTTGTTTCAAAACAACGCCACTCATGACATTCTGTGCTTTTGTGTAGTGAACAAATTATGTATAAAACAAAAGCAGTTTTATAAATGTTTTATAAAGTTGTTTTTATTTTCCTATAAAATTTATTAAAGCGACTTATAAAATCAGGGACTATTATATAATATTTGGACGTGCTCATTAGAGCACTGGCAGTTGACGTCGCTGCTCTTTCTTATTTATTGTTTGTATCGCTGCTGGAAAGGTTGGCCGTTTCATACCAGGGTTAAGCGCATCAGTGTGTCACAAAAAAGTTGGCTTCAATAGCCACAAAACTTTTTGTTTTTTTTTTAAATTGCAATATTTAATTAGTAAATTAAAATTAAATAAATTGCACTTTCTGTTTCAACCTCATTAAATATTATCTCTGCTATTTTGTTACACAATTTCTTTGGAAGGAAGTTTATTATCATTTTTCTGTTATTTGGGAATTTGATGCTACAATTCAATTAAATATATTTTAATGATGCAAACTTTTTACATCTCTATTTACATAATTTCTATGCCATTATAATTTCGTTTGTTGATATATTAACTGTTGTTTTTTTAAGTCAAACATGATTAATAATATTAATTATTTTGTTGTGTGTGTTTGGCGAAATAAACGGCAAGTTTTGTTTATTTAATTAATATTATTTCATCTAAATAATATGTGTATTAAATTACTATTTTAAATAGAAGATATAATTTCTGGATATTAATGAAGAAATTTATAATGTTCCTTAATAAAAAAAATAATAATAATATTAAAAAAAAAAACTATAAAAAGTAAATATATTTAAAATAAAAAGTTAAAATGTAAAAAATCGAATTATTAATAACAAAAGAAAATAATTAATATATAAAGGCCGTAATGCCAAACAATATTTGAATGGTTTAGTGTAAATTTCAATATAAATATTAATAGATCATTAAAAATCACAGCAGATAATTAAATAAATTTGAAAAAACTCAATGCACACAAAATTTAATGCCAACTCAACTGCAGTATGACTACTTTTTGTAAAATTTTCCAACGTGTTTTACATATCAACTCTAAAGCCTTTTAGCTGTGACAAATTTCTTGAAAAATATAAACCAGAACGTAGAGATCAACAGATACATACCCGGGTATGTATTTTGTTTTTAAATTTTTGTATCTAAGGAAGTAATTTTTGTATTAAATCTATTTCTTTTAATTATTCTTAAGTTTTAATAAAATTGAACGACTTGCGTTTCATGACTATTCCTTATGTCAACAGTTGCATACCTGGGTATATATAATGAAATATATGGAATATGAAATGTATATTAACAAAACTAATACAACTGCTGACATATTTTGATCCTCAAGAGTTACTGAATCAGATCATCAGCAACTTAGTGGAGCTGGTATGCGAAATACAAACGTGAAAATGGCTCTTTTCTATATCCATTTAAAATTTGATTTTCATCGCATTTCGCTTTCCGAAGAGAGTCAGTACTCACAGTCAATTTTTTAATTGCTGCGACAGTTAGCTTAGCAATAATTTATCGATTAATCAATTAAATTTTAACCGATTGAACAGCCTGTTCATGTACATGCTGTTTTGTTAGTTTGTTAGTAAATCACAGAAAGTGCCCCTGCAACAAGTGACTTCCTCATACAGATTAATTCTTCTTAAACTGCATTCGCTATTTATAAACTATTTTACTATCGCATTGCTTTTGTATAAATGAAACAAAAAAAAAAAACTGCACACAGACACACACTTAATTTTGTTTGCAATTAAATGGCAGAAAACTTGTACTTTCAACAAATGCACTCTAATAATATTCAGCTAAAAGCCTGTTAAAACGGAGCGGAAAGTTTTTGCGGAACTAAAGTATTTTTATAAAAGAAGTTATAGAAAACAAAATATATATACAAAACAGCAATTATAACTACTGCGTACGTTCCTCTTGTTCAAGCCTATTGAAGTGCCATACAATCGCTGTGGAATAATATTCACTAACTCTCACTGGTTTTGACTTCGAAGTGCCAAAAGAAGGAGCAACAAAAATTAAACAAACAGTTCGCATCAACAAAAAAGGTTAAAATAAAAAATCATAAAACAAACAAAAGTGTTTAATTTAGCTGTCACAGAGTTTTACAAACCATTTAATACTTTTCTGCTGCATGTGAAGTTTTAGCTTTTTAAAGAGTTTTTTTTTTCGTGCCATTCAACTCATAACGAACTCTGCTTAAAGTGATGCATTTAATTGAAAAGCCTAAACTGATCATAGTGATCATGAAGTAAATAAAATACAACAACAGTTCACTCGCGAAAATTACAGCAGCAAGAATTCGCACTAGAAATAATTATTTGTCTTGCTTCGCATCTTGCGCTCTTAACTGTTTAAATGCACACACACACACACACACATTTTGAATAAACACAATCCTTTTGTACCCAGTATTTTTGAGTTAATTAATCATTTTCTTAACCGGATTAAAAAAAATGTGTAGCCTGGAGAATCGCCGCCACCGGGAATTGTTCTGCATAGAAAATCAATTAAGTGTTGTTGCTTGTGTGTGTGTGTTGGCTTTAATGAAGAAAATGTTTGCTCAAGTATTTAAATATTTACAACGCCCAGAACCATATCGATTCAAGTTAGTGCATAAAAGTTTGCAGGAATTAAGGCTTAAATACTTATTCTTGCAACTAAAATGTACGCCAGCCATACTAGTGCTATTGATGAGTTCAATTAGTCGCAGCTGTAAAAGAAGTTATTAAATTCAGGCCTAAAAGAACGCAAAGATTTTGAAATTACAGCTTTTAAAAAGTGTATGTGTTGCTTTTTCTTCAGTCACAAAGAGAGCGGGATTTTTTGGTCTTGTACCACCAATCAGGGAAGGGCCCCTATACGAGTACATGCGACGTATTGCGTCGTAACTGGAAACGAAGGCATAGTGTTAAGGGAACAGCTGCCGACAGATTAGAAGATAGAAAACTTGTTGTAAATAATTTATATTAATATTTATATAGGCTAATTGTTCTAACTTTGTTAAAATCTCAGAAAGACATGATGATAAATATTTCTAGGTACAAAGGAAAGTCAACATCAGTTTTATTCAACTTACAAAGCAGAGCAGAACAGCTGTTTTCGAAAGCCGCAACACTTTCATCTTCAGTGCTCATGTGTATATTGTGTTTATCACCACTGTTTAGGTGGCTTAGTTAAAGGTGATAACAGTTCCTGTCTGATGACCCACAATTTAAAATTTCAGTACATAAACTATTTATGTAGTACATTTTGTCCTTGTACATATAGCCAGCTAAAACTGGGACGTCTTTAAATCACAAAATAGTTCAAAAAGATATTTTTAATTAAATATCTTGCAATTTTTGTTAACTCACACTATGAACCAATAAAAGATCTATATTGAGTTACAGCCTTCTGCATTTCAGATGACGCTATAAATCTTTTTGTGCCTAGTAAAGCAAACTAGTTTTATTTAGACTCTCGGCAGCTTTTTATTCCATTTTTTGTAGTTAAATTTTTTATGATTTTCAAATTTCTTTGACGAACTTTTTGTTTGTGCATTTTATGTTGACAAATCAAATATTTAAAATTGCATGTGACACACACACACACACACATATATACGTAAATACGTACTTACGAGAGTTTGTATACATCAAACACATACTTGTGTTTGATTTTGCATATATTTAATAAAGATTTCCAAACATAAATAAATGCAATTTCACAAACAACGTCAAAGGACTGAATGCTTTTACACCAACACAAGGAGGCTTTTGTTTGTTGGCTTTTACACGCAAACACATCGAGTTAATAAACTTTCTCTGTGAGTGCTTGCTGTCGTAAATATTTCACTAAATCCAGCTGAAAATCATTATAAATAATATGGCATGAAAAATATATTTTAAATTATGGAATTTATTTTATATAAAAATTTATTTATTTACGACTTGTCTTTGTTTAACTCAAACGAAAATTTAATTTTGTATTAATTTCTCTTGTAATAATTTTCAAAACTTTCTTCTATTGTTTGTAAAATATGTCAAAGTTAAATGTGAAATATTTATAAGATTTCAAAAGGGCTTTTGTTGTTTTGAATAACACAGTGAAACACATAAAACAATAACTGACTCTGGTGCAGAACAGCTGGAAGTACTTTGTCGAACGTGAAGAAGGCTCAGTTGGATTGGCCAGTCTTAGCTATTCATAGTTTCCCGCTTGGAAAATTGAAAATTTAAAACAATCCTAAAGTTATTGGTTTCACCCCGCTTTGCAGTACTCGAGTTCTTATAAGATGTAGATTTTTTTCAGTCCTAGAAAGCATTGTTGGATTATCATGCCACTATATGTGCATGTATGTGCATGGATGTGTGTGTGTGTGTGTGTGTGTGTGTATGTGTATATATAAACATTTGGCCCGTTTATATCTTTTGAACGGCTGCAGTCGTTCAAATCAAACTGCTGAAATTGTGTAGAGTGCTTCCAAACTTAGATTGTCTGCGAGTTTAAGGCGAATAGACCCCCGATATATATCCTGAATTCTTAGAACAACATCTTTTTTTGAATTGTAAGAAATTTGCATCGAAGTATTTATTTCTATATTTAATTTAATTTCATGTTTGAAAAAAATTTCTATAAACCAGAAATACATAATAAACGTACTAACACATCAGGGAAAGTCAATATTAATTTTCATATATTCAACTGACAGCAGAGCAGATTAACTGTTTTCGAAAGCCGCTACACTTTCAACATCAGTACTCATGATGTGTATTTCTATTTATTACCACTTGTTGGGCGGCCTAGTTGAGTGTGATAACAGCTTCTGTTTGTAACAACTTAATTATGAAAAATGGTACGAGAATTGTTTCAAAACGATGGTAACACAGTTTTGGTAAGTCCGGGTGTTGCCGTTTTATTATTTCTCTTGATGTCCTATTTTTAAAACTTTTATATACGTTTGAACCTTTTTTGAAAAGATTTACTGATCGATTCCACAAAATTTTTTTTTTTGATATTGAAAACTTACGTAGATCACGAGAAATCGGGTCAGGACATAAGCATGAGATTTCGTGAAAGAAAATCATATTTTGACATTGAAAAATCACGTCGATCACGAGAAGTCCGATCAGAACATGTTCATGGGATTTCGTGAACGAAAAATTTTAAATATAAAAAGTGTATTATTTTACATTCTGGAATTAGATATCGGATCAGTTAATTTTTTCGCTTCTTTTATAGTTATTAAACAGCGGAATAGTCGACGAACTACGTGGCGTTCGCTTTGCGATTTAAATCAGCGCAAAGTTGAAGGGATGGCCTGTGGGGTGAACAGTTTTCCCCAGGCAGAGCTTTGAAATAGAACAAAATACGAATGATATTTTTAAAATAACGTGAAACTTTACTTAATTGGAAAAACAATCTTCTCACAAATATTTTAGAGGAACACGGCGTGTTTATTAGTGTTGTTCGACATCGGATCAGGAAAACTGTGGCAAGCATCCGACCACAGCGCTCTCTGTTAGGAAACTTCAAGACCTCTGGGGTGCATGAAGCATTTTGCGTATAAGCAATTACAGTTGGCGTCTGCGTTCACTGGATTTAACTGCTTCAGCTTGGAGACCATATTTTGTTTTTTTTCTTCTTGGAAGCAGCATTCATGGGATTTTTTATGCTATGGAATGCGCCACAAATAGAAAGAAGGAGGAGACTAGCAGAAACAACTTGGATGAAAAATATTTTGCTGTGCTAATTTTTTTACTCTTGATTTAATATTGATGAAGAAGGCTACCGTACATGATGATGTTCATCAAAGCCTTCGTCATTGAGACAGACTGATAATAATTAACACAATCTTGCACTAATGCAGATCAGAAAAGCTCGATGCTATATTCAAGAATGAAAGTGGAGACGAACTCGATTCTGTTGTGTCGTAGTCTTGTGTTAACTACTCCGGCCAACAGCGCTAAGTTGGATTTTATAGTCTCGTGTATCTGACTTTTTTCACTGTGGTACAGAAACAACAAAATTCGAAATGTTTTTGAAAATTCAAATCTCAAAACTCAAACATCAATTCTCAGCCAAATTATACAAACTCAAATAGAGTTTCTGCTATTTTCATAAGTATCTCCGGAATTTCCACACTCGAAATTGTTTATTCTCGATGATTTCGAAAAGATGCAATTAAACAGGTAAAATTTATTTAACTTCTGCTTCAAAATACGGGAAAAGGACTTTCGATTTATTATTGTTCATACATTTTTCCCCAAGCAGTACTCAATTAAGAAACAATTGTTGTTGTATTATTCGCATGACATTTTCAAACAACTTTTCCAAAATGATGCAACAAATTAATGAGAACTTTCTTTGCTTTTACGTTATTATTTTCAAGCCATTTTTTCTTTAAGCCTTTTTTGAGATCCCAAATTCAATAGATTATAATTTTGTAATTTGATTTCTTCTTTTCTCTCATGCTGCCAATTTAATATACTTGTTCCATATGTTCTTGTTCTTAACTGAATTTTGAAAATTGCTTGTGCTTTGCAAGGAAAATAAAATAAAAAAACTTTAATTTAAACCAGATTTTGTGATCAACTTTCAGCTTTAGCCCAAAACAGGAACAGTGCGGTTTTGTTTTGCAAATTTGCCATTTTCCAGCTCTTGTGCTGCTCATTCTCTTTTACTCTGATTGTCGAGTCTCAGACGAAAACTTAAACAACTGCAGAAAACTAGTTCATGAAATATAGTTTGTTTTGCTTTTAGTTTGTTTGCTTATTTGTTTTTTTATCTCCACTACCGACACAAATTCGAGCACATCAAATTGTTGCACTTTAAGTAAAAGATATTTTACTTTTACTTTTTCTTTTTGCTCGTCCTACTCAAGATACGTTTTCAACTAGAGTATCGCACATATTCTTGTATGTACTTGTGGAGGATTATAACACTTGAAAATTTAATTCTTGCCATTAAGGATTTTGTGCGAAAAGTTTGTAGTTTGTTGGCAATTATATCTTCGTCGTACAACATGAATATTTCGAGATTTTATGAGATACTTAAGGCACAATCATTTACTTCACTTGTTATATCATCGGGTGTTTATGTTAATGCGATGAAATTTATGCCATTTCGATATACAAAAATTTGGCCTAACTGCTCTCTAGCTAACAGACCTCTTGAATCATTGATTGTTTGAGTCGGTTTCGGTTTTTATATGTCAGCTGTTATTTTCTCAATATCAAATAGATCGGTATGGATCGATTTATTTGATTTCTTCTATGCCTTTGAGGTCTTTGAGCTTAAACGTGATTTTTTTAAATATTCTGTTACCATCAAAGAATCGAGAAAAATAACTGATTAGATATATAATTTCGGAGTTTTTAAAAAAATTATTTATTGCGAATATTTTCGCTTACGGTATCTCAAGAACGGATTAACCGATTTCTAAACGGTTGACAATAATCGACATGGTTGTTATATATGAAGATCGTATTAGCTTGAAAAATGTATCACTTAAATGATTGATTTCTACAAAAGTGCTCTTTTTAAGTCGTGAAATATCTTGAAATCTACTACTTCGAATCGATTCAAATTTAAGCTTTTTGATTTGCAAAGTGGTACAACATATTTTTGGGAATTGATCACTTTGAAGTTTTAGTAACAATTTGGGAAAAAACAATCAGCACGAAATTAAAATGAAAGAGGTTTTTTAATTTGCACAAAAAAAGTGAGAACACGGACTTGAATAAACCAAAATAAATTTTGTTTTAAATTTTTCGTTCGCAATTTCTAACAAAACGATTTGAACCAGGTTTTAAGTTTCAAATTTTTGAAATTTATCGGGGCAGCTGTTTGAAATATATTCTAAAAAATCAGTTTCAAACATTTTCTTTATTTTCGGAAAACTACGGCGATCGAATGGAATTTAATTCACAGGAAATAGAACGTTCTTCAAAATACCAGCAGATGCGTTTGATATATTTTAGCCGCTAAAAAGTATTTCTAAGAAAATCACTTTGAAAAAAGCTTTTTTCTAATTTTTTTTTTTATTAATTTCTTAAAATCTGCTGGTTCGAAACTCTTCAAAGTCACAGGATACCTAAATTTCAGCCATTAAAAATGTATAAGCGGCCTACATATCTTCACACACCTACATACAGACATAGTGAGGGACTGTCAGAATCAACCAGGAGGAACGCTTTCTAAGACCTCAAAACGTGGAGTTCTGATGAGAGCTGGATTTATTAATTTTCAATTTTTTCAGTTTTCCTAGCAGGATGTTAAAAGCGGGACAAATGAATGTTTGTTTCAATCATATTTTGTTGGAATTTTCGATTTGAATCCTTAAATTTTAGTCGTGCTTATTCTCTTTTATCGAAGTTCAATTTGAAAATACAAAGTGATCGCGTGAGGGGCTATAATTTTATTTTTCGCATCGATAATTTCGAAGAGTATCTGGAGTAAATGAAATAAAATCTTTAATTTTTAGCACCACATTAAACCTGTGCCACAAAAGGCAACAAAATAATTAAAAAACTGTTAACGAATTTAACGAATGAAAATCTTCTATGCGCAAAAGGTCTTATTAAAAACTTTCTGCATTACAAAAGCGATGGTTACATTGAAGTTTTTTTAACTTCAACAATATTGTAAGACCTTTGCCAAATTGACTTTTTAAGTTTTGTTTTTACAACGCAGAAGTCTTTTTTTCTTGTTGCACTCAACTTGAAGCAAAGAAATGATGCGATATGAAAATCATGCAACATCTCACACATGCACAATGAACACACACACACACGCACACACTCCAAACTGTTAAATAATGAAACACTCGCATATGAAGCACAACTTGTAGCCGTATTTTTTCTTCTTCATCAAAATAATGTTCATATAATAGATGCAATAAAATGCTTCTATTTACTTCTGCTTCTAACTACTTTAGCCGTTGCCTGCTACTGATGATGTGCGTTTGAAGTATTTCAGAAGTTATCATGAGTGGAAAAAAATGCAGCTTCTTTTTTTTACTGCCCTGTGCCAAAAAGTTTTGGTAATAAACTTTAATTACAGTACCCATTATGCAGCCCCCAGGAAAGAATATGTACATAGAAACGACCAAAAACCAAATGGAAAGAAAATTGAAGTCAGTCAAAGGCAGTAACAGAGTGATGTGAAGATATTATTTTGTGGTCTATTGGAGGTAGAGTTTAGCATGGAGTTTTACTGCAACGGATTTGAATAGAATTGTGTTAAATATAAAATCGCAACATTCGGAAAAATTTTGGAAAGAAATCACTGCCTTTTTGGTGAAGTTTTTATTTCTATTTAAATTTCTAATTCAATCAAGTGGAAGTTTGATATTAAATTTTGATCTAATGCCCTGCATTTGCTCTGAGAGATACGCACAGGAATCAGCCACAAACGTGTCCATAATCATTTTGGATATAAAATTAAAGTAAAAAGGATTTAGTACGATAGAAAATAATATTCAAGTGATACAATTATCGTACACTTTTTCGTAATAAAATATTTTTTATTCTTCTTATGGAGGCATAACACTTTGAAATGTAATAAAAAATATAGATGCGTTTTTTAATTGACTTGAAATTTATTCCATTCGAAAGATAATCTTCTGGTATTATAACTCAAATATGATGTTCATCATATGGCCGCCACGATTAGATCGAATGTAGTCTGACCAGAAGGTTATATTTTGAATGCCTTTTTCCATTATCTGTGACCGTATATCAGCAATGTTGTTTTCTAAGTGGTCAATCGGTAGGATCTCTTCAACGTAGAGTAGCAGCATTAGAAAATATTATAATGATGCTAAATTGCAAGATCTTGGAGACCAATTCAAGGGTAAGAAACGTGAAACTGGGCGGCTATCAAACGTTTCCAATCAATAAATAAATTGTGGCATAATTTGTATGAAATATAGGGTGTTTTTTATAGAGTGATACAACTTTAGCAGGTGATAGTTGCTATTTGTTTAGCTTGCTTTGACGTTTCATTATGGATCGACTTACATCAGAGCAACGCGTGCAAATTGTGGAAATTTTTAATCAAAATAATGGTTCTGTTCGTCAAACTTATCGTGCACTTCGTCCATTCAAATTTTTATTTTTCGATGAAGCCCATTTTTGCTTGAATTGGTGCGTAAATAAACAGAATTGTCGCATTTAGAGAGAGAAGAATCCACAAGCTTTTGTCGAAGCATCATTCCATCCACAGAAAATTACTGTTTGGTGCGCTCTATGGACTGACGGAGTCATTGGCCCATATGTCTGCAAAAACGATGATGTTCAGAATGTTACTATTTAAGAAAATTGGTGTTCCAGATTGCGCCTTGTACGCCCCAGCCGTGGTGGCCACATGGCCGAAATCGTATTTAAATATTAATGTCATGGAATTTTCTATCCAATAAAGACCGTTTCATTGATCATCAAAAATATATTATTATGTTTTGTTATGATTTAAAATTGTATCACTTTATAAAAAAGTCCGAGTTGTGGAAACTACAGCTCCTGCACATCATGGCATCGTTCCAATCATTCTACCAGTCCTTAAATAACACTAAATAACCACTCATCAGCTTAACAGTTTTTTTTTAATTGGACCCATCTGAATGGGTTACTATCAATGAAATACTATATAAAATACTATTTTAAAATTATTAGATATATTTTTTTAAATTTAAAAATGAGTTGTTTTCTAAACGAAAAAGGAAAACTCGAGAAATAACTTTTATGTCCTGAACGAAATTAATAGTCAAGAAATAATTTTATAATAATAAATAAAAGTCAATAGAGAACTTTTATATTCTGAGGCATAAATAAATCTCAGAAAATATTTTTTATTTTAATTGTGTGCTGATTCATTTTTCCCAAAATGTTATTAAAAAAATCACAGTGATAAATTAAGAGGTTTTAAATAGTTCCTGTGCGCATTTCACTGGAGCTAATGCAGATCAGCAGGGATAAAGGTTCCCAACATTTCTTGGAATAACTAAAGATATTATATTTTTATCAAACTTCCTCTTTAATAAGTGAGAAGTCTAAAACAAGCATCAATGTCATAACAAGAACTCACTGATCACTGATCACTTTCCCTGTTTTATTTTCTTACGTTTTCATTCTACAACTGCTTGGATTTTTTTCCGACTCAAATTGTAGTTGTAAGAGAAATAAAGAACAACAACAACTAATAATTGTTTTAATATAAACACAATTTAGAAAAACTTTAGTTATTCTAAGATATGTTGGGAATGATAATCTGCAACAGCCCCACTGATATGCCCATAATAACTAGTCAAAACCTCTCAATTCGTCACTTTGAATTTTTTTAGAATAAATTTTGAAAAAAAGAACCAGCACATAATTAAATACGAAGAGTTTTGAAATAATATTTGATTTTTAACCGGAACAATTGCACTTCACAACAAGAATACGAATTTGGCGAAATCTCAAACCGTTTTTGTTTTATTGCATTTTTTAAATTAAATTTTTAAATGTTCCTCCACAATAAGGAAATATTAATTTAAAAAATTATAAAAAGCAAAATTTTATATATCAAAAATCCTTATCAATGAGATTTTTTAACTATTTTTAAAATTAAAGCTAATTTGCTTTATTTATCTTTTAACCGGGCCAAATTTGTAAAATTATCGCTGCTCATTATTCAATCGCAATACAAAAATAGAAACCATTTCACCATATAATTTAGCTGTGCAATTACGGATTTATTTAAGTATTTCAGGAGCAATTAATATTAATTTGATGAAAGCCCGGTTGAAAAATACATTTTTGTATGAATATTAATCAGCGATAATAATTAACGTATAAACGATATTTTTCTTTAAACGTTATTAAATTTTCATTGTTGCATGCCACATCTTGCTTGGAGGTGTCATATTTTTTTTTAAATAATTATTTTACAATTTATTGCCATAAAATAATAACTGCGCCATCGCCTTTTAAACGAAAGTGTTAATGTGTTCATAATCGTATTGATAAAATTGCTGCCGCTTCAATGATTTATAGTTTTAGACTGGAACAGTAAAACGAATTGAAAATATTGTGCGCCACAAGAGTCCCAATTTATTTATTAAAGCTTTAAAATGGAATTACAATTTCCGCTATTGTTTGTGTTGGTGCTTTTAATTACATATTTTTACAACATGCAATTAAATCCGTTTTTAGGACAAACTTTTATTAATTTCACTGCACAACTTATTGCAACTGAGAGCATGAGCTTGATATTTATTTATTGTGCGGAAAAGAAATATTTATCAAAAAAAGAGAAAAAAATACTATTATAGAAAATAAATGTATCAGTTTTAATTAACAAAAGTAGTTGAATTAATAACTATGGCACATTCCATACGAGGGCAGTATGTAGAAGCCACAAAACCCAATTTCTTGCTTCAATATCATTCTGATACGCAAATTCGTAGTATTTTAATAGAGTTGCGCTAAATTTTAATTTTATTAAAAATATTTATCTATTTAAATTACTTTTAATGGAAACCCATATAAGCTTTTCTCCACGCAACTTGTAAGAAAATATCTATAAAAAGTATGTATTTTTATCCTGCATATAAACGAGGACACATTCACATTCGCATTGATAAAATGAAACAATTGTGGCAACGATGACGCACTCCCATGTTTCACTTTTGCTTGTTTATTTTTAAAATTTAATTAAAATAAATTTATTATTATTATTTTTTGACACCTGTTCGGCGCTTTCTTTCAAATGTGCTGCAGTACTAATTAATTTTTTTCCTCTACCGCATAATAATTTAATTTTTAATTTTTATATGTGCCGGCATCATGATATTAAACGCAAAAGAATAACACAAAAAAAAATATGAAACTTTTGAACAAATTTCGATATCGGTAAATAATACTGTTGGGCACCAAATAAATACTCATTAAAAGCAAAAAAAACTTTATTTTGTAAAACTGGTTGAATAAATAAACTATTAATTTTAGTAAATTCGTGGTATAATTTTAAAAATTTGTGCAAGTTAAAGCAACGTGTTAATGGTTTTAACTTAAAAAAAGTTCCATTGAAAAATGTCTCAATTAACGCATTTCCTATATAATAATTTAATGTAAATTAATTTAAATAATTTGCATTTAACTATTATATCTGATATTTTTTTAAATAATATTCAGGATTATGATGTTATAATTTATTTTAATTTACTGTCGTATTTTAAAGTTAATATTTTGCAAACCCTTCCAATCATTTAATTAATTAACGAAATATTCTCATCACAGTCTGCTTCTTGCTGTCGACCCCAGGTTGTTGAAAATTTTAGTCTATTTTTTAGTAGGGTCCTACCCAAGCTGGTCACAGCTCGTCCACGCATTCTACCCCACAAAGGGTTCCATTCTAATACTTACTCATATTGTAATATCCGCTTATTCATAAGAAATATGAGAGGCTTATAAGAGTGTAATTGAGCAAATTTCATATGAAATTTTGTTTTATTATGCTGTTATAAGACTCACATAATATTTATGAATGAAAGGGTTAATGAGCTATTTCATCAGCTATTGTTTAATGTATCCAAGCGCATGTATCGTGGTAGTAAAGGGCGCCCCAGTAGGAATGATTTTCTAAATTTAGTATTAATTTATTTATCATGTAAGTGGTAACTCTAAAACTTGGCAGCTGATTTGTGTTTCTTAAGTTTTTTAAACGTAGAGCTTTTAACGAAAAACCCGTTCGTGAAATATAATTAAAAAATTTTAAAGTTCCACTTAGACCGCTCGCAACCATCGAAAAACTTTCAATCGTGAATTGTGCAAAATTTCAGGGTCAGTTATGGACAGTTAGAATTCAGTGCATTAACGTACCAGGCGATCTCCTTTAAAAACTGCTGCTGTAGACTAGAATTTCATCGACAACATCATTTTGGCATCGCTCTCAATAATAATAAATTTCACGAGGCCCGTCGCAGTGAATTTTGGCCAAATACCTTTATATTTATACATACAAAATTCAACTCCCTGAGGCGTTCAGCCAACCAACACGCAAGCAATATAAATTATTGACAGCTCGTTTCATAGTTAATAGAGCAACTTGGAGTCAATGATAATTTATTGAATAAATTCAGTCTTCTCTCATAAAGTGCATCCAACGGGATGGTTTCAAGAATACATGAAATTGTCGAATTGAGATATAAAAATTTACTCATAATGAGCAGCGGTTTGCAAAGTGTTTGGGCCTAAATAATTTTAAGACAAGGCCGAAGCTGAATTTAAATGACTGCAAAACACATTCGGGACATGTGGCCTCAAATTCGATGCCATGGATCTGGACGGCGCAACCTTCCACGACTCACATGACAGAGTCCATTTATTGCAACAAAGACTTCTACAACAACACATCTCAAAAAACTCTGATGTCAACTAGACGGCATGAAATATTAAGCCGTGAAATTTTTTTTCCTTTCGAGTTTTGTGTTATCTCTGGCCTATGCGAACAAGCCAGAAATAATTCCTGTGCTCAAGGTCTATATTTACAACACCATCGGTCAGATACTACTAAATATATAAGAAGTTCATGGAAATATATGAAAAGGATAGTGTCCTGTCGTCATCAGAACTGCAGAGGTCATTTGGCGAATATTTTATTTTCTACAAAAACCCGAACAGGTCTCCTTTACAAGTCAATAGAAAATAAATCACAAAAAATATAAAAATATTGTTCTTCAAATAGTTTAATTGTATTCAGTGCCTCGCTTCTGTAACTGAAGTGAGAAATTCTCGCATCGAAAAACTTATAATAATGGTTGTCATGCTCTTTATTGTAGGGTTATCCATAGAATATTATGTTGATTATTATAAAACCCTAACAAAATTATAAATGCTTTAAGAAATATATTCTGACTCACACTGTGTTTCACAGAGTGATGACAATTTTTTCGATGCGAGAAGTTGTCACTTCAGTTACAGAAACGAGGCACAGGTGCTGTTGGCTAAAGTACTAAACACATCTACGGTGCCTGAAATCCCCAGCATGACTCCCGCGCTCAGTCATAAACATGGACTCCTAGTCTGCATTAGTGCAGAGTCTTATAAATTATTATTGGCTTGTCTTAATGGCGCAGTCATTGGACGTTTAAAATTACTAACAGCGATTGAAACCCTCATATACTAAAAGAGCAGAATAAAGTCCTTCCTCGGCATCTGTAGCAAAAAAAAAAAAAAAACCGCGAAATATAACGGCTACAGCGAATTTTCTATCTTCTAATTTTCTCTTCATCTGTCCTCTTAGCAGATGTAGGGGTCATTCCCTCAGTGCTACTGCAATACAAAGAAAAAAATCGTTTAAAGGCCTACGCAATTCATTAAGCAAATTTCGAACTCCTCAAACTGATAAAGCAAATTATTAAAATTTTAAAATCCTTTCAATAGATTTAGAAAGGACTTTCTTGCTCACAGATTTTTAATTAATAAAAACAATATTGTGTGCATTTACAGCCTGTCGAAAACAAACAAATACTGAAGTAACTGTTTTGGAAACGCAAAAAAAAACCTGTCTATCCGGAAAATGTGCAACTTTGTGAATTTACAAAAAAAAAAAACCACACTGTAGCTGATATCATTATGAATAATATATTCCAATACACCAACTCAAATACATGTTTGGCTAAACGATAAACAAGAATTTAATTTCTCCTCTACCCAAAAATTATTGAAAAAAAAAAAAATCCCCGCAACAGAATACAATCGTAAATGGTGTTTGTAGCCAAAGATTACAAGCGCTGGCTAATTGTAATGCTCGCACAATGGCAACGATATAAAAACAATGTTGTTGATTTTATAAGTCCTATAAAATGTTGTTGCGCCAGACCAGACCAGACCAGACCAGTCGTACAAGCAGACAACGACGAATCAGCAGAACAAAATGGAAAAAAATGCTCGTACATTTTCACCGGTCTTTTTTTTCCCTCCTTCAATATTATTAAAACTTTATTACTTTTTGTTCATTGACTTTAGCAAATGAGACGTAAAATCGGATATGGCTCCCGGTTTTTACATTAATTCGAATGCGCTTGTAGTTGTTATTATTGCAAATATTATGAATAATATTTGTGTTGTCTGACTCTTTTCCAGCTTAATTTTTGTTTTTCTCTTTTTTTTTAAGCCTCTACTCGATTTTATTCTTTGACTGGAGCATTTGCACATGCAATAAATGTGTGTGTGTGTGTGTGTGTATGTGTGTATGTGTAAGTGTTTGCTTTGCTGATTTCACTAATTTGTATATAAAAACATTAACACATGCAAACACGTATGTGACGTAGTTGTACTGGCTTTTAGTGTAAATCAGGGAACGAAAATTGCAGTTATTTGAAAGTTTTTAAGCTCAAAAACTCTTCATGTAGACAAATGTAAAATAATTCTAATGGAAATAATTCATTTTAGAAAAAAGCGCTGAGTTTAAAATTTCTTAAATTAATTTAAAAAAATTTATGTATACGCGAATAAAAATACAAACATTTTATTTTCTTTGCATTTAATTTTTAATGCGTGAAAATATTTTTCGTTTTTAAACTCAAAGTGCTTCTCGGACTACAGATACTTTCTCATCTAACAAATATTTGACGAAATAAGCGCATCTACTATATTTTAACAAACGTTTTTTTCCATGTGTTAAGAGAATACCGATTGTGTATTGAATTTTGTAGCAAAAATACGTTCCTTAAATAAAAAAATATCAAACCCCAATATTTGCTTCGTACTATTCTATCAAATATTTGATAGATGTGACCATAATGAAAATAAAAATCAAAGCGACAAACCAAGGAAATGAGGTTAAACTAACAAAAATTTTATTAATCCAGACACACAGTGAAAGTAAAAGGAAACACAAAGTTCTCGGAAGTCACTATGTTTCCACCATCAGTTCCCGAGTGTATTAACTACGACGATTATGTTCGTACAGGCAAAGGCTTGGAAAAAAATTACAAATTTAAACGTTCTTTATTTTTTCGGCGTATTTAATTATGAACTGAAAGAAATTTTAGAAGAAAATCGAAACTACTTTGCCCGAGAAAACTTTCCCTGGGAGAAGTATGTTTTAGGTGATTTCAGTTGTTTTTTATAGAAGTTTATTTTTTAAAGAGAACCAGCAAGAAAATAAAAATTAAAGAAAAAATTTAATTCCTTTTATTTATTAAAACATTAAATTCGAGGTTTGGCCACTGTCATAACAAAAAAAAAAATCACTCAAACGAATATAAAAACACAACCCACTTCAAAGCTTTTCGCAAACATGAATAAAAAAAGCAGTAAAATGAATGCGAAAAGCACGAAGTTGACAACGCTGGTCTCACTTCCTCATTTAAGTGCTTTTTTTTCAAAAGAAAGATAAAAGTTGAGATGAGTTCTTATAAAAGTGAGTCCTATTTTGTGGTCGTAAAATAAAACTTGTTTTAAGGAGTTTTAGTTTTCCGTCTAAGATATACTTTCCTAAAAAAAAACCTTTCATTTCTCTCTTAAAAAAAATAATTTTTATATATTAATTTTTATATTTTAACTTTTCCTCATAGTCTTTGTTTTGTTTCTTTTTTTTTTTTACAATAATCAATTGTTTCCATTTTAATGGCAACGTACTGAATTGCAATTAAATTTTCATTAGAACACACTGCATTTGGTCTCAATATCTGTAAAAAGAGTTTTATTTGTTGATGAGAAAAACAAAACTGCTCAAATGAGTTTAAAATAAAACTTCTTAACCACAAATAGAACTCTTTTTTAAGAGTTTCCTCGGACCTTTTACCACTATTGTGAGGAATGGTCTTTTTAAATGGACGCACACAAAATAATTGTTATAAATAGTTTTTTTTATTAATTGTTATAATTGTTATATCACTTATAACCGTTACGGTCCCTGGCTTAAATGCCATTTAAATATTATTACCTTTTCTGCTTTCACAGCTATTTCATGGATTTCAGTTTAAGTATTAAAATAAATTTTAAGCCCTTTTTAATTATATTCCATAAGACTATTAAATAATTGCAACTAGAGCGGATTTACTAAGAAAAATTTTTGAAAATTTTATATTGATCTTGTTTTGAATTCATGTCCCCCAGTCCACCAGCATTAAAATTACCTATAAAATAAATAAATAAGTATGTTTTTAATTGAAAAATTTTTAAACAGTTTCTAAACTTGAATTTGATATCTGGACATTATTTTGCGAATTTTCTTAAATTGCACAAAAATTTCGAGTTATTAAAAATTATGTTTGATAAATAAATTTTTGTAAACAGTTGAAACTGTTCAAATTCGCTAAATATGTTAAATATTTATAAATGTATAATTAATTAGTAGCATTGTGCAACGTCAATTACAATCAAAAGTAACAGAATTAATTCTAAGAGTACAAAATATTTCAATAATAATAATGAGAATTGTTAACAACACCAGCCTGAATTAAATTGCCAATTTACTGCCACATTTAAGCTGTTTCCAGGCTGATGCTACACAACTTATCCAACGAACTAAAGCAACTACAAGCGAGCACTTATCCGAGCTCGCTTAGTATTTAATTGAAAAATCTTTCAATTTAAATTAAATGTTTGTTATTTATTAGTTTGAAACTATTTCTAAGCATTTTGTTTGCTTAACAGAAAACAACACTTAATTAAAACCTGTTTTGCTAATAGTGTGAAACGAACACGGCATAACAGGAAAAAGCTTCTATTTAATGACGACCATAAATTTTCTAACGACAGCTAATTTCTATTATAATATTTAGTTTGTATTATTTTTAAGTCTCTTGCAAGCTGGCGACTGGATTTGTTAGCCGCAATAAGTCCTAATAAACTTACAGCAACTGCCAAATTTTGTGTAATTCGTAAAGAATGTCATTTGATCTAAAATGTTTGTATGATGTCATTGTATAAGAAATTATAAAACATTATAGATTCGTATGCATTACGAATTCATTCACTAAAGTCCTGCACAGGCACAAGAAAAAGCATTCTCACCAAAATGTAACCGACTGCATGTGTTACTCCCTCGTTACCAAACAAATATAGATAATTTGAATGCTGTATCTTACGATCAAGAAAATAAAAGTTCCCAAAAAAACAATGTAGAAAAATTATGAAGGTGAATCAGAATAAAAATGAAGTGGAACATCAAAACTGAAATAGAGCAGTCAAATCGTGTTTGCATGTCTCGATTGTAGAACACAGACCAGTGACGTCAGTTGGAAAAGAGCGGAACAACAACAAAAATTTTTATGAATATTTTTATTTGTATATAAAATACTTGACATATAAATTTGTAAAGTATTTGGTGCACAGATGCCAGTGGGTGACTGAGGCCATAAACTGGCGATGTTGTTAAATCTTATTCTATCCGTTTCTGTGACTGACTGTACTCGACGTATGCCTTCATATAAGAAATAGCAACGTAGTTAACCAGGGAAAATTCTTCAGAACAACCGTAAATCAATAAAGTTATCTGAGTGCGAGTGAGACGCAAATCTGTCGAAAGAGAGTAAACGATCAGTGGCCTGGTTGCGCTTAATATATCAATCAACTTCCATCGCAATCTAGGGTTTCATAGGGAGCGATAGTTAATTTTTTTTTTATTGGAACACTTCTATGTTGTTTAATTGAAACGAACATTAGAATCTGGTTCATTGATTTGAATATGAAATT
Source organism: Linnaemya vulpina (assembly GCA_963675445.1). Lineage (NCBI taxonomy): Eukaryota > Metazoa > Arthropoda > Insecta > Diptera > Tachinidae > Linnaemya > Linnaemya vulpina. Next base: position 26,400,888 of record OY776278.1, read on the forward strand.
GATATGAAGAAAACTTATTTTATCAATATGTACTTCACTACTCTTAAGGGAGAGTAGCCAACCTTTGCAACCAGGAGTAACAAGACCACCCCACTTGTAATATAAAACACTTAATATATAATTGCCAACGAGGCTTGATGTCGATTGACTCAGGGCTGCTTCACGACTGGTTTATGAATATATTTTGATGTATTCAGTGCTTTTCTATGATCTGCAGTTTTTTTACTTCGTTATCTGGTATTATATTGATATTCTATTTGTTTCGCAAACATCAGCACTTACAAAACTGTAGACAAAAATGCTTCGAACGGAGTCATGTTTTGTTATTAACCGTGAAGTTACTGTGCTTGAAAGTAGATCAAGTAGAGCTCAGCTCTTTGTCATTAATTACGATTTCAATCGAGGTTTTGTATCGAAGCAAATTTTGCTTGCATTAGGCAAAATAGCGCGATCGAATTTACCTGTTTGAAAGGATTGTAAAATACTTTCCACAAATAACAGAGGAGTTCGTCGCAGCACTCTGTCATGAATATGGGATCGAGTTTTTCTGACCAGCAATGCCGAAGAGACAGCGCTGGTCATGGAGTTTGTAAAAGGGTTCACAGAATTCTACTGGTTGTGAGCGACTAGACACGTCAGTGGCATTGCGATAAGTTGCAGTGGTTTTCGCCTGTATCGAAAACCTGGCGTCAGTTTTCCATCCCGGGTAAATATTTCTAAGAAAGTTGTTACTATTATCCCATACAGAGATGTAAATATGATTGAGGCATTTATTTTTACAAAATAAAGTTGCAACAGATGCCTTCGTCCGTCATGTGAATTGAGCTGCATCAGTGTCTAGGCTGTTAAATGGACAGGATTGGAAAATATTTATTGCATATGAAAAACTATTCTGTCGAGTTTGTCTTATTTTTCAAATTTGATGTTTTGAGCAGAAATGTAATCGGTTGGTTTTTCTATCCAGTACTTAGACGTAAATTATTATGTTATATTCTGGGTTAAGGCATAAGCAAGTTTCCGCTTAAATTGTTAGTCTGATATAAATTCTGGTCTTTGTGAAATTAATTTTCAATTCAGAACTTCAAAAAGCAGCCTCAGTAAATGTGAAGTGATTAATCTCTATAATACAACAATATTTTTGTATTGAATTCTTAGTTAAATCTCTTTAATTTTATAAAAAGAAACATTTTAAACAACATTTTCTTTTTTCACTTTCAGATATTCAATAATAAAGGAACTTTGAGGTAAGTGTCTTTTAAATTATATTCTTAATTGCCTATAAAGAAATACAACCTCGATTATGGCTTCAGAAATTAAAAGGTGACAGAGAAAAGGAAAACACTATACAAAACAATTAAAATAAAATTAGCTATTTTCTTAAGTTTAATCGTGATTAAAGCCAACATGAAGAAGCGAAAAGTAAAAGCGCACAACAAAAATACATTTTTCACAAATTTACAGTCCACAAATAATCCACTGTTGGCCGCTTCTACGTTGGCACTTTGGCTTGAAACCAACAACACTTAAGTTTAGCACTTATCACGTTTTAACCTTAACAGCAGTTTTTTTCTTCGCCTTTTTGTCAATTCGCAATATCATGTAAAACAATTTGAGAAATAAGAAACTAAAATCAAATTGATTGGGGGACACCGTAGCAACAATCAAAGAGAATTAAGTGAAAAATTAAAATAAACTATTTTCACACCATTAAAAATAGTTGAAAGTACTTTGTTAAAACAATATTAACAAGTTTCATTTGAATATCATTTCCATTCCAATTTTTTAAAATGATATTTAACTCGTTATGAAACGACTGACTTTTGATGACTCATTATACAACCAGCAACAATAAAACTGCTCTTTTCAAAAACTTTCAAATTGCCACCAATTAAATAAAATATCCTTAAACGAAACAAATAAAAATTAAAGCACTTTAAGTTAAGAAACCCTTTTTACTATTCAACTTTCTATTTAACAAAGTAAAAACTTGAGATAACAACTTCTGGACGACACATTATTTAAACAATTCTAATAACCTTTGAAAAGTTTCAAAAGGAAAATACCCACAATAACAAAAATTATATTTTGGTCCTTGTTTAGCTTCTTATTAAATAAACTAAATAAATAATTAAACTTTCCTCTATTTTATCTGTTTGTTTTCAAAAAAAAAAAAAAAAAGGTTTGTTTTGTGTGAGTGAAAAAGTTTCGCACGAATTTTTGACTTTGTTATTTCTATTCCACTGCTCTTCGTGGCAAATAAGAAAGTGTAAAAAGTGAAAAGTTTAAAAATCCAATTAGTGTATAATTTCTAGCGTCTCTCGTTTGTACAAAACTTTTTCTTCGATTTAAATGCAGTCCAGAGATAAAGAAAATATTAACATTGTCTTGCTTGTGTTGACGGTTTTTTTTCTTGGCGGACGCTTCGCTCAAATTAACTGTAATGAAACTTGCAAAATGTTAAATTGGAACAGAGTAAAAAAGGAGAAGTTTCAAACTTGAGGAATTTCTTGAAAACAGTTTTAATACAATTTGCTGATGAGCTTTTATTAACATGTTTTCTGTTTTTTTTTTTTTTCTTTTCTGAGGACGAGTTGAAAGTACAATTTGTCAAGCTTTCCAAGTGTCGTCCAAAATAAACATTTTCATTTAGAATGAAAGTCGGTTGGTTGAAGAAGCGTCTTTCAATTATTAATTTATGTCTAGTATTTCAAAGTTCGTTTATTTAATCACAATATAGGGAAACTTAAAATGTTAATTTTGCAACAAAAACTGTTCACAAAATATTAATGAAAAAAACCAAGTTTCATCAAATAAGTGGTCGGATGGAAATAGATATAGAACGTTTAATGTAATAAAAACTGATCTGAGCGCAATTGTCGCCAATTTGATTCATAAAAATTTTATATCTCTAACATTCCGATTTAAGTTATTTCGTAATTAGAATTAAGAACATAAAAAAGTTATTCTTATATTTTTATACAAGACAAAGAACTTAATTTTTTTCTTCTCTTTTTTTTATTAAAAATGGCACTCGATCGATGATAATTAAGGAGATTTACTTCATCCATAATGGCAGTTTTAATGAAAATTACAAAATCTCAAGCACGTAAATCTAAATAAGTTCCATTAATAACTCGATGAAATAGGTCGACAAAAAGCTTGTCAAAAATTTTCACAACTAATTAATCAAAAATAATTTCTTGCTTTAAACCCCAATATGTCTTTGCCAAGTTAAATTGAAGCTAAAAATACAACATTCAGTACTTGCGAAACTTTTCAATTTCAGTCCTTTTTAATTACCACACATTTTTATTTAAAACAACAAAATACTTGTGTTTTTGTTACGGCTGTTCCTGTCAAATCTTAACAATTCTTAGGCATTTATTTAATTAAATAATGATGGAAAATATTTATAGTACCGCACGTAAATATAAAGACTTTAGGTTTTTATATAAATCAGTTTTAGGAGGATAGTGACGGAAGCAGTTCCTTTTGCGAGTAGAACATCGTATTAAAGCCCTGCACAAGCACAAGAAAAATGTCTTACACTCTCACAAAATCGAGTAGGCTGTGTGTGTGTGTGTGTTACTCCCTGATTAGAAAACAAATATTAACAAAAATATTTGCTGTGTCTTACGATAAGAAAAAACAACGTTGAGGTATTATGAAGATGAATTGGAATAAAAATCAAGTTGAAGATCACAACTGAAATAGAACATAGAATAGTCAAATCGTGTTTGAATGTCTCGATTGTAGAACACAGACCAACGACGTCAGTTGGAAAAGTGCGAAACAGCAACAAAAATGTTTGTGAATAAATTTTGATGCATTCGGTGCTTTTTTTATAAACTGCAGTTTCTTTACTTTGTTATCAGGTAGTATATTGATGTCCTATTTTTTTTTTTTTGCAAACATCAGCTCCTGCAAAACTGTAGAGAAAAATGCTTCGAACAATGCTTTTGATTCGAGTCATATATTGTGTTATTGACGGTGAAGTTTCTGTACTTGGAAGTAGATCAAGTAGAAGGCATAAATTTCAATAAGTTTTGCCCAACTCTGTATCATTCTAATAATTATTATTTTTATTTTATGAAACTAATATTTGGATATGAGTTCTGTGATGTGGGCGCCACGGCTGGCGCGTAAAAGATGCAATCTGGAACACATATTTTAGCCGAATTTGCGGCCGTATTTCACCGAGAACTCTTCGAATGTTGATTTCCAGGTGTTCAATTGTTCGTAGTCTAAAAAGGTAGACAGTTGACTTAATATAATCCCATAGAAAATAATCCAATAGAGTTAAACCACACGATCATAATGGCCGATTCAATTATTTTTTCATCAAAATTTCCTTTTTTTTTAAATCAATTATAGCGCGTCCTGTGTGGCATGCGGCTGCGTTCTGCTGAAACCACATGTTAGCAAGACTAATGCCACGCAAGTGAGGTATGGAATCATTTCGAATTATTTTCCTAAACCGTTCGCTATTGACGGCAACATTCGGAACATCATCGGTTTTTAAGACATACGAGCCAATGACTCGGCCAGCCCATAAAACACACCAAACAGTAATTTTCTATTTTGACAAAAGCTTATGGATTCACCTCAATGCAAATGCGACAATTCTGCTTATTTGCTAACCCATTCACCGTCCTGTTGGAACCACATCTCAGCAGGATTAATGTCACGTAATTAACGTACGATAAAATGTCGTAAATCGGAAAATTTAATTTTCAGAAGACAAGTTTGATGAATAGAACAATTATTTTGATTAAAAATTTCAACAATTTGCTATCGTTGCAAATTGTCAAAAGTAATTATCAGCTGATAAATGGATGGTCAAATAAAGCAGTGATGCCAACTCAAAGTCGTGGCACTTCCAAATATGCGTACTAACAAAAACATTTGTTTTGTCTAACGATCAAAATGTTGAATAAGAGAACAAAACTTCACTAAATTAATTAAATTAATAAATGAAATTAATATGAAGGTGAATCAGAATGACAATGAAGTATAACATTAAAACTAAAATCGAACAATCAAAAAGTGTTTGAATGTTTTGGTTGTAGAACACAGACCAGCCATGTCAGCTGGAAAAGTGCGAAACAATATTAAAAATTTTTATGAATATAATTTGATGCATTCGGTGCTTTTTCTATGATCTGCAGTTATTTTACTGCGTTATCGGGTATTATATTTATATTCCATTTAGCTTGTAACTGTCAGCACTTACAAAACTGTAGAGAAAAATGCTTTGAGCGGATCCAGTAGAAGGCATAACTTTAAAAAAGTTTTGCTCAGCTCTTTAGCATTCATTATGACTAATCAAGGAATTTTTTTTGCTGCTAAATTGACACCATTAAATACAATTTTTTGTTATTTTTGTAACTTCAATAATTATGCAACGCAGTTCTTTATTGTTTTGAGGTTTCGACTAATTTCGTAGCAATACACATCAATTACACATGAGCATGAAGATGAAAGTCTTGCGGCTTTCGAAAACAGCTGTTCTGCTCTGCTGTGTAAGTTGAATAAAACTGATGTTGACTTTCTTGTGTGTCTTGGAATATTTATCATCTTGTCTTTCTGAGATTTTAATTAATTTCGAACAATTAGCTTATGAATATTAAATCAATTTAACAAATACGAAGAAAATATTTTTTTATGAAACGTGTATTTCATTACAAAATAATTTTTGGTGTGTTTTTCTAATCAAATTTTCGCATGTGAATCATTTCAATTCGCTGCTTTTTATACGATCTGCAGTTTCTTTACCGGGTATTTCATTATCGGGTATTTTATTGATCTTCTAATATTTTTTAAAACACAAGCTGTAATTGTAGAGAAACTATGTAAATATCAGACTTTTTAAGCAAATCGATTAAATTTTCAAATAGGCTTAAAACAATAATGAACCAAAATACAATTAATGTTGTGAAATAATCGACGGGCAAGCGATACAAGAAAATAGGGCACAAAGCGACCACGCTTTCTTTCACAATAGTACTTGTATTTCCTATTTTAATATATAATTTTAACGTTTTAAAAATATTTTTTGAAAAAGCGTGCTTTAATAATTTTAATAAAATGGATTTATTATCTACCTTTTAATATAATGAGCTACAAAAAAATACAAAAATACTTGCCTATTATGAGAAGAAAACAACATAAGCCGCAGCAACAATCGTATACGAATATAATGTAACGTATGAGTGATGTGATTAATAATATTAAGTATACGCCTGAAAACACAATGCAATAGAAGAGTTGGATTCAATCATACTATTGACACTAATAGGAATCGTATAGAAATTATTCACATTATTCTTGATTTGTAAACTCTTTAATTTTAAAATGTGCTGATTCTTTCTCCCCAAAATCTTACTAACACATTGAATTTAAATTTTTTAGTAAGATTTTGGGAAAAAAGAATCAGCACATACTTGAAATTAAAGAGTTTAAAAAACGACGATACTTGATTTGTTTTTAGTGAAAGCGATGCTTCCGTATTTTTGTTTTGCTATTTACGTTCACAGTGAAAATAATGGGCTTAAGGACAGATGAAGTAAGACACATACAACATTTTGAGCAGCTCTTTAGTGCGTATGTAGGTTGCTATCAAACAGGGAGTTACCACCGCAAAATCTTTGTAAAAATATAAAAAAGGTAGAAATAAAAAAATGCCAGAAAGAAAAATGGAAACGCACAAACACAACAACATAAAAAAACAAGTCGTGCACGTGACAGTATTCTTTACAATTTTCTTGAGGGTATGAAAACATATCATATCCATATTTCAACAATATCAGATTTGTTATTTGTTGTTCTCATAAACAAAGAAAAAAAAAAAACAAAAAGACTTTTCCACAATCTGTTAAATGCCGCAAATACCTCATATCTTGTTTTGGTGCGAGTTGAGGTACAAAATGATAAGACGTTATTATACTTCTGCTTTATTGTTGTTATTGTTGCCTGCTTTCTTGCCAGTTGTTATCACCCGTTCCCACTGAAAATAAGAAGGCAAGAATTCAACAAGTCATGTAATCGGCTATAAGCTGATATTTACGCATTTTTCTAAAAAGACAATCAAAAAAGATTTAAAGATTGTAGGGAATTGTTTTCGTTTGTCTTGTTGTTTTTTGTACAGGTTTTATTAATTTTATTTTTCAAGTTTTATTAATTTCAAAAAATTTTCAACTGCGTGCATGTGCTGGAGCCTCCTGCCATGACTGGAAAATGAGGTTGAAGCCAGTTTCATTCAATAAAATCTTTCTGAAATAAAATGGTTATCATTAATATTAAGTGGCCACGTTGTTAAGAGAAAAAATTTGCCTGTTTTTTTGCCCATAAGAAAGAGGACTCAATTTTGAAATCTACAGCACTAGTCCCTGTATAACAATTGGGACAAAGACGTCTGCTTACCTTCATAGGGTTAATACAATATCTTTATCATTATCCACAATCTCATTTCCAACTGTCAAAGCAAACGAAAATTGCTGAAACTCTGACATGACCATTTTCAAAGAACATCACACATAATTATTTATATTATATTTATTGTTTTTGTTGTTGTTTTACTTGCTTTCTGTTGTTGGTACCAGAAAGTGAACAGTTTTGTAGATTTGCAATTTTATAATTCTTATTGCATGTTAATAAACCATTTCATTTCAAATGGAGTTGTTTAAAAGTGAAAATGTAGAAAGAGAAATGTAGACAATAAAATAAATAATAAATGAGAAAAAAAAAAGAAACATTATAAATTAAAAGGTTTTTATGTGTTTGTTTTTCCAACGTATTTGTTTCATATAAAACTTTGGCTACAATTTATTTGGAAAAAAGGAAAAACTAATAAAATGGAATTGTTACCTTCAATATTTTTAAATGAATTCCGTTTTCCATTGGCTACAGTGGCACGATGTGATATTTATTAACTTCTTTTTTATGTTTAATTGATGGGATGTTTTGTGCTCCCACGCGTATACTTAATATTATTTATAATGTTACTCATACGTCACATTTTACTTTCCTAATGTTATGGCTGTGGTTCATGTTCTGATCTTTTCATAATGTGTAAGTATTTTTACACGCTTTCGAAACTTATTAAACTAATAAATATAATGTTATTTTAATAAAATGATTTATATCAATAACATTAAAAACGCACTTTTAAGAAAATCTAACTCAAAAGTTAAATATAAATTTCAAAATAATTTTAAAACCATAATGAACCACAAATCTAGCTGAAAATTGTTTTTTAATATATGATGCTGACAAAAAAGTTATAATAATAACAATAATTGCCAGGCCCACTGTAACGTATTACTTTAGTAATTTTATTCATGCCATGCATTTGCAAACATTTCTCGAATTGGTCTTTTTCTTAGTGCTTCGAGGGCAACTCTGCATTTATGTGTTAGTATATTTAACTTTTCCATTTCCATTGTTTTCACATGCTTTTTCTATATACGAGTATTATTTTTTATTTTATTCTCCTTCCATTTTAATAGTCGTATATTTCAAAATGCATTTTTGTTGTAATTACAAAATGCTTTTTAGTAAAGTGCATGAGTTTGCATGATAGCGCCACTATTTTTATCAGCCTTTTTTAAAATAAACTACAATATTGTAGAGTAACAACTATAACAGTAGCGGCAACAGTAGCAGAAGCAGCAACAGCAGCAGCAACAGCCACAGCAGCAACATCAACAATAACACCGACAATAAGACAGGAATTATAAACTTTGCATTCGCCGCCAACTATAATAATAGCAGTTGTTGCTACAGTCCACAGAGGAAAGAAAACTAATCGCTTAGAGACGCCAACAGTTGCCAGTTGTTTTCTGGTTAAAATATATTCATCTACACTAACACAAACACATGCATGAACATATATTTTGTGCTGAAGAGAAATACGTTTTAGTGGTGCTAAAATGAACTGCGTTTAAATTAAAATTATAAAAATAGGACCACTACGTGGCAAAAAAATTATGTTGAAGTGTCATAAACTTTCACATAAAATATCAATCCAAACTCATTCAATGTTTACTAAAGCTGAAACAAGATTAAGGCACTAACTATTTTCAAGAGTCTTGACCACGTTCATGTGTAAGTCGAAGTCGGTGATTTTTTATTTTCATTTTGAAATGGCTTCAAAAACAATTAATATTCTTATCAGACGAAGGATATTTTGTTTTATATATCTGAAAATGACATAGAAATAAACTATTTAATTTTAATTATATGCTGAGTCTTTTTTCCCAAAATGCTACCAAAAAATTTAAGGTGATCAATTGAGGGGTTTTAGCTAGTTCCCATGCGATTTTCACTGGGACTAATGCAAATCATCAGAAACCTTAACCCAACATTTCTTAGAACAACTAAAGTTATGTATTTCAAACTTCCACTTTAATAAGTGAGAAGAAGTCTAAAACAAATAATAAAGTCATAACAAGAACTCACTGGTCACTTTTCCTTTTTTATTTTCTTACATTTCATTCTACAACTGGTTCTTGTATAATAGATGGCTCTCAACTTCATGGGGTCTTACATTGTTTCATTACAGTTTTTTGAAGAGACAAAATAGCTAAAGAGAAAAAAAATAAATGCTTTAAGTTTCAGGATATTTAAAGTAATTATTCAGGGGGAAAAAATTAAATTTTTTGATTATTTAAATATTTGATATTTCAAAACTTGGCAGATGTTACATTCTCCAAAAGTTTTTGTTTTGCTTAATGTAACTCCTTATATATCCTGTCAAATTATATGAGAGTCTTATTTTTTCCATGGAATAGCTTTTGAGATATTTAAAAATTAAACTAAAAATATAGCGAAATCGCGAAATTTTGAATATGACATACTTTTTGAAATGTCTTTCTGTTGTCAGAAAAAAGTTTTTAGCAGAATCTCATTGAAATTAAAAAAGGCCTGGTCTAACTCTTTCTCCATTTCACATGGAGTTACTCACTTGCAGATTTGTATTTTCGGAAATATTATAAAATTCATATTAAAAGTGTACACGTCATGGTAAACTTTATGTTTTAGTTATATGATTCCATAGAGGGAAAATATCTGAGTAGGAAGGGTTTCAACACAGTGGGCCCACTTCTGCATCCCTTTTCATATGTGCGAATTTTCCATTAAGTCATATTTCCAAAAGTTAACACCCACAATATCCTGCATGGAGAGAGATGACATTTAATGTCTCAGAAAATTATTGTTTAAATTAGTTCTTATTTAAATCGATATATATACTGAAGCTATTAAATACTATTTCTAAATTTCAAAACGAAATTTGTTTTTTTAATTATATTTCACATGTATCACCAGTATTTGTATTATATATAAGTTAACTAAAAATTAAAAGGGTGTATCATTTTAAGACCCGCTTATCATATTCAAATTTGTAAGTTGTTAAAACTCTTCGCATTTTCTATTTGAGACAAAGTATTTATACTGGCTGCTCAACGATCCCACAAGCAATCTATAATTTTTATATAATTTTTATATAGGTTTTATATAATTTGTATATATTTTATTTGTACAAAAAATTAAGAAAATACTCTGGAATTGCTTTATATTTTGCAAATTAATTTCTTAAAATTTATGGAAACAGTCATACAGAGCGAACAAACGTTTCAAAGCCACATAATTTCATATGAAATCATGCAAATTCTGCAAGAAAAACTGCACATGTGGGGGATTTTCTTACGCCTTTTTCAAACACTATCAGATGTTTCCTATATACGACTTGGCAGCACTCATTTTAACACCGTCAACAACAAATAAAACCATTTTAAAAATAGTTTTAAACTGTTTTCAACAAAATCATTTTGTATGATAAAACCAGGATTCAACATTTGCTTTTAACATTGAGATCAGAATTTATTAAAACCAAGACAGTGTGAAAATTCTATTAATCAAAAATAAAAGGCTTGACTTAGTAAGAAGTTCTGCTGGCTTTACAATCTTTGCTGTTAACCAGGCTGTATTTCTGTAACACTAAATTGAATTACATCGGACAAGATATCAAACTGTCTCTACTATATATCACACACTTTTTTCGCTTTCAAAATTATATTCTTGAAGCTCAATTGTGAACGGTATCATAATTGATTTACAATGAAAATGCTTTGCGCGGAATTACTTGGTTTCTCTATATTAAATTCCTTGAATTCGTGGCTGCATTATTGAAGTGTGCAAATAAATTTAATTATAATTTATGCTCACAATTATTTGCAGCAGACTATCGTTTATCTTAAAAAAAAATCAAAAAAACAGAGGCAGTTTCTATATATATTTTTCAATGTTATCTTGTATTTCTCAGACCACAGTGGCGCAATTTAATGCTATTAAATCCTAAACAAACAACTGCGAAATGCTTATTGAGGAACAATAGACACACGACTTTCGTAAACGAAATAACTTCTATTGTCCTCCACTTTATTGCACAAAAATGTATAGATAAATACCTTCTCAGTTATTATTTGTTAAAGTATTTAAGGATTTCAGTTCCATGGGCGGTCTGCAGCTCTAATTTGTTTATTTACAATTCGCTCGTGTGTCATAAATTTTCCGGAAAAAGAGCAACCAGCAGCATGAGTTTCTAATACTTCCGTTGATTATTAAGAGGCTTTTACTTGAATTAATATAAAAAAAACAAAAGGTATTGAGTACATAATGTACTGTAGCATTATCTTGACATATATTTTCCAAGCTACCTTAAGCATTCGGGTATAAAATTAAAAAAAAAGAAACCCTCACTTCTTCTAGTGGTAACGTGAATGTTGCAGAATTGTCCAGCGAAGAGGGTAAATCTTTGCTGAAAAAGAATATTCTAAATTGGTGGTATTAAAATATTTGTTTCTATTAAATTTCAAATACCCTTAAATCCATATGCAAAACTGCTATTTCCTTCAGAAAGCCAGAACTATTGAAAATACCAATAAAAATATATATAGAAATAAACAAATAAATTCAAACACAATTGTCCATAAAAATATAATGTAGAATAATATCGATAATAGTTAAATATGTTTTACAAAAAACAGGGAAAATCAATACAATATGTTGCACAAAATTGCATTCGAGCAGTATTTTTATGACAATTTCCCCATATTTTTGTAATAAAATCCGATTGCGAGGGAGAATCTAAAGTAACACAACAAAAGCAAAATGCACACGAAGGAGCAATAACAACGAGAGCAGCAATAATATTTGGTTGTGTGCGTGTATATATATGTGTGCGTGTGCGTTTGGATGTGTGTGCTGACTGTTTGCAGTACGGATTATTATCTTAATATTATATGATCTGTTTACACTTCGGTCAAAGTATCAACCCTCAAATAAAATATCTACTGGCGCAGCATTAAGGCGAGAAGGGTCTATTGTGAAAGAACGTTTGGTCTGGCTCTTCTATTGTTGGTCTATCTGTAAGTGGATGGCTGGGAGTGTGTCCCTGTGTGTGTGTGCTGGTTTATTGACTTGTTTTCATTGCTGCTCTATTGTTTATATTACTGTCAAAGATTCACCCTTGACCTCTTACTTGTGTTGTGCAATTTTTGTGGATTTTATTTTTCTGTCTTTTGCTTTTCTTTTGTTCCGGATATTTTTTGTCAATAAAAATATTTATTCAATAATTGTTTTTACAACAACTCATGAACTTTCCCTTATTTATTTTCCTTTTTTTCGGATTTGCTGTAATTTTTGTATTTAAATTCGTAAATCCTGCCATTAAAACAATATGGGAATATTTTCATGCATCGTTTGTGGTTCCAAGAACGGAAGGACGTTGAACTTTGTGTCTTCGATGTATAATAACGATTGAAGTAAATAAAGAATGTGTGTATTTAATATGACAACAAATTCGAATGTCGGACTTGGGCAGCTTGCGCCCACTAGGGTCGAATGTTGGCTGAACCATAAGTTCAAAATACAAAGTGGGAGAGTAGAAAACAGTATAACATTTAACATAGAATATGACCGGGTATTTTGCGGAGAAGAGTGATAATGGCTGCTGCTGCAAAAGCAGTTGTATTATGCGAATAAACAGAGTGTTATTATAAAGCGCGTTCAGCCAAGAGGTTCAGTGGCTCTTTGGATTCGCTTAGAATGTACTTATAATCAGCGTGCAGCCAACAGGTTCACTGGGTCCTTTGAATGGCTGTTTGCACGCAGATGCTAACATTTTTGCTTGCAATAGTGTTGGTTCCTTGTTAACTGTTGAAGTTGAGGTTTTTGATGCCAATGGCGTGTACATGCACTCCCTTCTGAACCATAATTGAAGGCGTCACTGTAGAGACATCCGATTTTTATTGGCCTATTTTCTATCGCTACAAAGAAACAAAAACTTTATTCTAAATTTAATATATTTTGTTTGCTTTTGATTTAAATTTTAAAATGCGCTTCAAATAATAACAATTGAAAAAGAAGAATATTTAAAATATCAATTTTGGAATTGTGAAATAAGTACGAAAAGTTTGAAACGCAGGAATACTACATCTTTGTGCTGACGTTATTTCATGTATCTAAATATCTGAGGTAGCCAAGTTGTAGCCTTATGAACATGGGATGAATTTGAGAGTAAAGTTCGGGATCAGGTTTTATAGAAAAAATTTTAAAAATTCATTTAGGTGGAACAAAGATATATTATATTGTATATCAACTACCAATTGCACAATATCGAAACTATTCCTTATTTCGTTTGATTATATTTGGAACAACAATTTGTTTAGTATTTCAAATATATTTTGCAAAAGAAAAACATATTTCGCCGTAGTTAAATTGGCAGTAAGTCCAAAATATATAATGTTAAATCGGTTCTGAATAGGGAAATAAACATAATAAAGACCTCCAAAATGGCTCTCTTGGCTTAAATTTATCGATTATTTAAGGAAACTCGAAATGGTTGTTCACAAACAACTTTTTTACTATTTTCGTAAAATATAAGTTCGGTACAATTTTGACGCAGTGAATTCAACAGAAAAACTACTAATTTCAAACGCCCTTATTATTACGGCGGTTTTGATATGTACAGGATTTTTAAATAAAATAGAATTAATTAAGTAATTTACTTTATTTAAAAAATAATCTTGTGGCATTTTAATTTATGAAAAACTTTTGGCATATGACCTACCAAGCTGGCTGGGATATGGTCTAAACTGGAAGTCCAACTGGCGTTTACTTTTTCCAACGTATGCGGCCGTACGTCGGCAATAACTCGCCGAATGTTGTTATTCAAGTGGCCAAGAATCCTGAGCTTATCGGCTTAGATTACCGACTTCATATATTTCCACACAAAACAGTTTAGCGGTGTTAAGCCTCACGATCTTGGATTTAAATTCACACGTGCGAAATGTGAAGCCAAACGGGCGCTGTTTTGTTTAAAAAAGAAATCAATCGGTCTTCACTGACTGAAAACATTCTGACCAGCGTTGAATTTAAAGAATTACGGCCCGACTAATAATACCAACAGCTCTTAAAGTAGATATAACGTTGTCCAAGCATATGCTGAAAGATTATCATCATTTTAAATACGGCAGGTTTGTTGATTCGCGTATTCATTCAAACAAAAGTGAGGCTAAAGAGCTAAAAGGAAAAAGCCCGTTACGGACTCCGAAGAGAAATATAATTTTTAAACAAAATTGGCCAATCACTTTCCAGCTGGATAAGTAGCCGCCTGTTAAAAATCAATTTTTTGCTAAATTAAATTCTTGCTCCTCTATATAAATCACCCTTTATTACACACATAAAAGCATATACCTTATATGTATATTTTTTATTTGAAATTTAATGATGATGACGTGTTAAGAATCTTAAATCTTAAGACTTTTATATTTCAACAATAGGCTCAAGTTTATCATTAAATGCAAAAGCCTCAATTTAATCTTTATTAAGTCGTTTTTCTACACACTTTTACATATAAATTTGCATACGTATGCGCCGATGTATGAGTGCAAATAATCTATAAATAGTCAAATGAAGAGGTCAATGTTCTATTCCCTTTAGATTTAAATAACTAAAACTTTAAACTTTACGGATGAAATATTTTGTGTAGAAAAAAGTGCAAATTTTTTTCAAAAAAATATTAAATAGAGTCCTGCATATGTGTGAGTAGAACTATTCATGTGTATGTATGAGTAGAAAAGGGAAGACCGTTTGCTAAATATATGAGACAAATTTCATTTTACAAATTACACTATTTTCTATATAATATTTGTCTGAATATAAATATTTTCTTCCCCAAGAATAAGTCATGCTGACTTGTTGTTTTCGAAGCCTACATGCGTTAAGGTAATATTGGATATGTGGTAAGGTAGCACTAGACATGGGTTAAGTTGCCCCTAGACGCGTAAAAGCATATTTACATACGCTTTTTATTAGTTTCACTTGTGTCTTGTTTGGTTTGTATGTCTCAAACTCTCCCTTTATAATGTGCTTTCATGCGTATACTTAATATTATTAATAATGTTACTCATACGTCACCTTGTACTAGTATTATATTGTTGATGTGATTCATGTTCTTATATTCTCGTAATGTTTAGGTATTTTTACACGCTTTCGAAGTATTTCAAACTAAAATATAATAAATTATTCTAATAAAATTATTTGAAAAATAATAAAGAAAATTTAAAAACACGGAGAAACAATTTTTTTTGTTTATTAAAGAACAATTGGAATTTGGCAATTTCATGAGGGGTACCTCTTTGCAAAAACAAGGCACTTTTAAATAATTTTCTTGAAAATGGCTAAGTTTTTGGTAGCACGCTCCTTTTGGCCAAAAGATTGCAAAATCATTTTCAAAGGTAAAAAAGATTGGCTTTTCTGTTTATAAAAAAATAAAAATTAAAATTTGAAAATCTCATAACGGACACCACATTATGAAAGAAATCTACTCTTAAATAATTTTTTAAATAGTTTTTGCGCCCTAGTTTTGGCTTATGGAGCCCTTTACTCAATAATATTACGCATACATCATCTTGCAAAGTTGTTGGTGTGACTCATGTTCTTATCTTCTCAAAAGGTGTAAGTATTTCCACACGCTCTCGAAGCACATTGTAATAGAAAACAACAAGATTTAAATAGTTAAAAAATAAAAGTGTATGCTTTTGAGAAAGTAGAACTAAATAAATCTTAAAATGGGGTTGGAATTTTTTTGTCCTATTTTTCGTATATCGAGAACGCGGCGCCTTTTTTTTTTGCAACAATATTTGTATTTGGCTCATTATTGTTTTAATACCATTAAAAAATTGATGTTTAACTATCTAATTATATACTTTAAGTCATATTTATTGCAGCATTAAATAAATAATTTGCTTTTGGTATAAATAAATAAACTCTTAAATTATTAAGAAAATATTAAGAAAGTCTATTCCAGCAGAAACCTGTAAATGGTCTCCTTAATTGAAAACTATATTTAAGTGTTTGCAAAAGATTTTCAAACTTTTATTAACAAAACTCTGGAAAATGGAGTAAATGAAATTTATAAAGAATAAATTTGAGACCAACTAATCCAATACATACGGGTGCAATCTAAAGAAATTGATAAAGTCTACTAAAACAGCTTAACACATTCAAACATGTTTGCCAACACAGACACAAATACCTGCAAGAGATGTTTTTCCTTACAAAAAAGTGTAAAACCACACAATTTTTCTGAACAAGTTCTTCATTGAATTTTCATTTTTGTGCTTTTGTCTGCTTGTATTTTGCTCACATGAATATAAATATTTTTGTTTAAAAACAAACAAAAAATAATACAAGAAAAAAGTGAAATCTTAAGTGGGTCCTTTGCGTGCTATTGCTGAAAATTGAATTTAAAATTATTCTCAAATCCCAAAACCATCTAAATGAGATAAAACGAATGAATCAACCTACTTTCTGCAAACATTAACCAAAGAGAACAACAAGTTATTGAAGAAAAAAGAAAAAAAAAAGCAAAATAAAGAAAAAAGAAAAACAAAACAGCAACATGAAAAGGAAGAAACCAAAAAAGCTATAAACGTTAAAATAACTGTAAGAAACCCTTAAAAAGCCGAAATAAAAATTTATTAAAACTGTTTATGGAGCACCAGAGGGGGAGCGAGTAGATGGCTTCTGGCCTCCTTTAGCCTGTGGAATAGGACTAAAGATCCTTAAGCTTCCAGCAGGGTGTTATAAGGGGGCTGTTTTATTATTTCCAAGTGCTGCTTTATTTATTTTTTATTTCTATTTAATATTTATTATTCTTGTTCTGCGAATGGGTGTTAGTGAACCAAACAACTTGCCAACAATTCGATGCCATTTTTACCGCCGAAAATGTTCTTATTTTAAGTGATACACAATCTCTGGCAGAAGCGAAAAACTTAATTCAACAAAAGGAAAAAGAAATTAAAATGTAAATAAAAAGTAAAATTATTGACAGAAAAAAAAGAAGAAAAACAAACAAAAGCTAAATAAACAAAAATTAATACAAAACGCTTTCTCTTATTCATAAAAGAAAAGCCGTATAAATTTATGAAATTTACGAGGTGTTAATATTGTAAATTTACTTATGTTTCAAAGTACATACAAAAACAAAAACAATAACTGAGGCAAAAATAAATTAGAAATTAATATCTGGAAGATTTTCTGCCACTAAAATCGTTTCTTAAAGGACGCCATAAAGATGCTGCAAAAATGTCTTGTTTTACTTTATTTTAACAAGTTACGAGGGCTGTGTGATAACTGCTTGGCTACTTAAGTAAAAATTTTTTAACATCATTTTACTTTCAAGTGTGTTCCTTATAAATCAATATTGGGGCAGTAACAGATCCAGTGCCGAAATATTGATATCGACGATATTGGCCCGCCAATATTTTACTGTCTTTGTTAACATTTTACTCACACATATAATTATATTTTTCAATGCAAATATTTTTACATAAAAAGAGAACTACAGGACCAAAATATAAAGCACTAAATAAAAACCGGATAGTCCCATAAGACTTTATTGTGGTTTCCATGAATTTCAAAGTCTCTAAATTTTATTCATGGTAATTCTCAGCTTGTTTTTGAAAGTGTACGAATAAGCTGAAAGATTTTGTTAAGTAGAATTTAGGTAAAAATCTGCCGATGAACTGAGCCACTAAAATGCTGGTATCAAAACATACTTGGCCATACAAAAATCACGTTTCTATAAATAACATATTATCGAACAGGGAAAGTTCCATGAATTTCGACATAAATCCATTGAAAAGAGTCCTTAAATATCGCTCAACATCACATTTTGTTGGATTAATGAAATAAGTTTTGTTACAATTAACTCTATGAAAATAACAGAAAACAGCTAAAATGCTTTCCTTGACGCTATGAAATAATTTAATTGATACAATGAAATAATATTAATTATAAAAGAAATAATGTAATAATTTGAGTGATAAAATATTAATTAAAATTGTTTCTTGATTGTCATGGCATCTGAGAAATATATTCGTTGATATGATTGATATAGGGTGTTTTTTATAGAGTGATGATAAGAAATAAAGTTATTGATTTAATTAAATATAAGAAACTAGTTTCACTTATACATTGAAATGATCATATTAAACAGTTTTTGTTGGGAACTGTTAATATAAAAATCATAGACTTAATTAACCATACTTCCGTAATATCGGGTGTTTTTTTATAGAGTGATACAAGTTTAAAACATAATAAAACATAGTAATATATTTTTTGATATCAATGAAACGGTCCTTAGTAGATAGAAACTTTTATGACATTAATGGGTAAATATGACTCGGTTATGTGGCTGCCACGGCTGGCGTGTAAGAGTCGCAACCTGGAAAACAAATTTTCACAAACAGTAACATTGTGACCATAATCATTTTTAAGACATATGGGCCAATGACTCCGCCAGCCCATAAAAAAAGAGCTTGTGGATTCCCGTCACTCCAAATGCGACAATTCTGTTTATTTACGTAACCATTCAATAAAAAATGGGCCCAATTGGAAAATAAAATTTTGAACAGGCGAAGTGCACGATAAGTTTAACGAACAGAACCATTATTTCGATTAAAAATTTCCGCAATTTGAACGCATTGCGCTGGTGTAAGTCAATCCACAATAAAATGTTAAAGAAAACTGAACAAAAAGCAACTATCAGCTATTAAATGGGTGGTCAAATAAAGCAGTGATGCCAACTAAAAGTTGTATCACTCTATGGAAAACACCCTATATCAATAAAACCTTCATTGAAACAACGAATATATTTCTTAGATACCACGGCAATCAAGACTTGTTAATTTTAATTAATATTTCGAATATCAAATTATTTAGCATAAAACTTACTCGCACTTGGCCGATGTCGAAAAATATCCTTGGATCGAATATTTTTAAAAGAAAAGAAAGAGAAAAACTAAATTTTATTCTTTCGATCGTACACTTGTTTACGACTTCAAAGAACAGGCAGTTAATTGTGCTGGAAGGCAGGTACTTGAATATTTTTAAGCAAACATGTAACTTCTTGGTTGATAAGTGGCTAATAAAAAGATAAATATTGTTGTCATTAATCCTAGAAATTATTTCTATCAAACTTTCAAAGCCTATGAAGCGATTTTAATTAAACTGAGAGCAAAATTCGTAAAAATTTCATTGGAGTTGTGAACAAATATTTAATGAAATTTTATCGTTGGATTTGTCAAGCAAAATTCTTTTAGCGAATAGGCTTAAATCACTAGATATAGAACAGTTTATATACACTCCGATGACGACTCCTGTAACCAAATTTTGTATGTTACATCATCGAAGAGTTTGGCGAGATCCTATGGAAATAACGAAAGGAGCAGGCATGCTGATAAAAGAATTTGTGGCCTGCGAAAACTGTGGAATGCGTCTTCGGTCCTTAAACTTTCTTTCTAAAATAATAGCTTTAACTAGTGAAGTATTTCAATAAAATAAGGCAAGAACATCTCAACATATTCGAATATATTAAAAACAAGCCTTTGATGTCATAAAAATATATTTTGTAAAATGCATATATTTTGTTTGTTTGTGATAAAACATAAAAGGCTTTTGGGAATGCACCTCCATCTCTTTTATTATTTGCGTTAATTTTTTAATTCACTTTTCGTTTGTTGTACAACAAATCAATACCTTTGAAAAATTTGCGCCTGCTTTCGAAATGCATCAAAATAAAAATTTTCACAAATTTAATTTCAATGTGTTGCACTAAAAAACGGGAAAGCATTTGGGAATGACAAGGGTGACAAGGAAACGGTGTATATAAAAGTGTGTGTATGTGTGTGTGTGTGTGTTTGTGTCTGATGTTGCATGCATCCAAAGTGTTGTAAAATGGAACAGCCGTATCATTTCACAAAATCCTTTTCATTCAGCGAAGGCGGTTATAATTGAATCTTAGCACAAGTACTTACTTTTTATGGCATAAAAGCTTTATATGATTTTCTGTTGGTGTTGTTGGTGCTTTTTTTTGCTACTCAATACAAGTGAAAGCAAAATAAAGTGCAATAAAATCTATTGTACAATAATACAGAAGCAACAACAGCGTCAACAACAAAGGACAATGAAAAGAGACATCATCTGTACGTTAAATGCATTAAACTAGAAAACTATACACCAACACCAACGCATACTCATACATTTGCATGCAGGCAGGCAGGCAGCCCTACATTAACGCTGCTGCATAAAGTGGAAAAATAAGAAAAGAACTTTAACACATTTACGCGCACGTACCCATTCACCACTCCTCGACAAAGAAGGTCCTGTGCATGTATTGTGTTTGTATTGATATTTGCAGAATATGCATAAATGCAAAAAGCACTACAAAGCAAAAATAAAATTAGAATTGAGGAAAAATGAAATAAAGACGTATAAGGAAGGAGGTATTAAGCTTTTACATGATGGTTCTTTGAAAATCTAGTGCCATGACTAAAGATGCCCTACACAGAAAGCAAAGAGGAGGCAAACAACTGAAGAATAAGAAAAGAAAAGAGCATAGAAAAGTTTATATGGCTTTTGAAGGAGAACTTTCAGACAAAAGCAGTCGTTGCAGCAGCCAACTAAAATGAGTTGCAATATTCGATTATTATTTTACTTCGGCACCTGCAACGAGTGAAATATTTTCAGCAGCAGGTTAATAAATAACTTATTTCAAATGTGTTGAGGAAGACTTTCTTCTATCGATTCTTAAATTTTGTTACTTTTCAAAAAGCTCCCGTTTTCGGTTAATCGTTTTAGTTCTTTCAATTTTATTTATGAGTACGGGCCATCCAGCATTAGATCTCTCAAGTCATAGATTTCTAGGCAGTCATGCTCCGGCCGACTTCTCAGAGTTATCAGGCAGGGAACTGGGAAAGCTGATTAATTTTCTCAATGAGGCAGGTTAACAGCTCGCGGAATGTGCGGGTTGCTAATAACGACTAGTGGGTCTGTCAAAAAGGAGTCACACAGATTCTAATTGAATGCCGGCGCATTCGTAAACCAACCAACCAGGGGTTATCTACCGAGTACGGGTCATAAAAAGAAAACAATAAAAAACTTGATTTCAGAATGCTGGCACTAGTTCTTGATATTGATTTCATTATTTTCAATAACCGTGTTAACATACTTAAGCACGAAAAGAAGGAAAAACTCACAAGGCAAAAGGATTTTTTTCTCCGCTTCCAAAAAAAGAAAATTAATTCGGTTGTCTGTACTTTAAGAAATTAATCGTAAAATACAAATTCGTTTCAATCATGACGAAGTGAATTCAAAAGGAAAACAAATAAGCCGTCGTAGAAGTTTGAAAGCGAAGATAAAGTTTTTAAATTGACATAGAATTCTCTTCATTTGAAAGATAGATAATCTTGTGGCATAATAATTTGTAAATGACTCCTGGCATGTGATTGCACGTCACAGGCTTGGATGTAGTCCGAACTAGAAATCAAATATCCGTTGACAATATGTAACGTTGTGGCCGTATATCGGCAATAACACAGCGAATGTAGTCCTTCAGGTTGTCAATCGCTGCTGGAGTAGACTATCAACTTTTCCTATCCCCAAAGAAAAGAGTCTAGCGGTATTAAGTCCCACGATCTGGGAATTCAATCCAATAATTCGAAATATGAAACTGTTGGGTAACATAAAGTGTTCTTCTATAAATCATTTGTGGCACGAAGTGTGTGATATGTTGTTTCATCTTGTTGCACCCCAACTCCTGCATATCATGGCTGTTCAATTGATGAACGAAAAAGCGTAAAGTCGTGGCTCCTACTGACTGCAACGTTCTGAGTAGCACATAGTTAGTTTATGTGGATGCAACGGTATCACACCATACGCTAGAATATTATCATTCACTCCAAATACATCAGTTTCGCTTACTGACGTATCCATGCAAGCAAAACTGAACCTCATCACGCGCTATTTATTTCGAAAAGTATCATAAAAATCGAAATATATTTGAGCATTTTGGAAGCTTTATTTAGCCGCCAGTCTATTCATGTTGAAATGCCAAACGACATGAAACATAAACTACTTGGCAGCTGACGATATGGCCGGCAGTTGAAAAAGTGTGCTGACCACGTGCTCTCCCGCGTATTCGAAAAAGCACAACTTTTCTAAGAAGTTCGATTCAGATATCAGAGTTCCTATGGAGCGTTCATGACTGCCTGTGTTTTCTATATATTTTTTCTCTTATATGATTTTCAAATTTTCATTTCCACAAAAAAAACATGCAAGATTTCAAATTAGTCGTTTTATGATGCCATAAAATTAAATTAAAATTGTTTATTTTGCCAACAATTAAATTGCACGCATACTTACACACGTTTATTTTGCTGCATCGAATAGATATTGTTAAAAATAAGTGTTTGGAAAAAAGCTTTGCTAAAAATTATTACTGCAGTCCAAATAATAAAAATTTAAAAAAAATGATTTTATTCTTGTAGTCGAATGTATTTAAGCTGGAAAATACTCATCAATATTAAAAAAAATCAAAATTGTATATAAGAAATATTGATTTTGAAATATCCCTGCGGGAAATGCTAAACCAGTTGTCCTGAACGTACTCGTTGTATAACTGCTGAAAATGGGATGGGAATGGTACAGAGGCTTGCGAAATCTCCACAATCATCAAAACATCGGAAGATGTATTATTCTTGACAGACTAGTCTCACTTAGTTTTATTAACGATTTTTATGAGACCATAACTGGATCTGGAAATAAGGACATCATAACAGGACAAGTTTGTAAAAGTTAGGTTTCCAATCTGTCACCGACTACTTTAATTAAGTCAATCACAACACCATGCCAATCTTGCCGGTATGTGTTACATAAAGTTTAAAAACTGGAATCTGGTTGCTGGTCGTTGGGAACTAGCCGTGTGACACGTCCTGGGACAACTCCTTTTTCTTCTATTCATATTTGAAATATTTTTTTAACTCAAAAAAAGTTTTATTAAATTTAATCTAATTCAGAAAAACATGACAAATATTGTGATAAGTTACAAGTTAACATCGCAGCAGATCAGAACAGAACAGCTGTTTTTGAAAGCCGCTACACTTTAATCGTCAGCGCTTATGTGAGTTTTTATTTATTACCAACTGTTAGGCGGCTTAGTTGAATATGACAACGATTTCTATTTATACCAATTTTATTATGAAAAACGTTGCCAAACTCCTTTTATCAGGATTCTGAGTTGGGTTATTGATCTGAGTTTTTGTTGCATGTTTCTTAAGCTAAAAGTTTTTAGTATGAATTTTCTTAAGTACAATTGAACGTTAATAACTTTGTTATAGCGATACTTCTTTTTTGAAATATCAGATCAATCAAATTCGGAAGTAAATTGGCTTAGAAACACACTTTTTTAACAAGTAATCAAATATAATATCGGGCAAATGTCTACCCTACCACGTCGGCAGACATCTGCTCTTTAACTCAATTTTGTACCAAATTTCGCGACAAAGTTTTGATTATCTCGTCCTGTTTCATCGTTCAGACTATGAGTTTTTTGTGTTTTTTCAGCTAAGCCTGGCCTTTCAAATGCCATTAGAGAACGGCGCTACATCACAGGAACGAGGCAGCCAATTGCAAATGGATCTCATCATTAATTGATTTTATTTTAATTCAGTATTTGAAACAGCCACTTCTTATGATAGTAAGTCTTGGCAATTAAAATTCTTTATTCAAATTTCCAAAATTTTTACTAAATAAATTTCACAGGATGACAGATTCTTTCTGGATATTTACTTGATACACACATTTAATTACACACACAATTTACTTTCTAATTTCAAATTTACCCCGTGTCTACATAATATTCGATATAATAAACCGATCGAGTTTTTCAAAGCTACTCTGTTTTAACACGTTCAGAGCATTTCACCTAAAACAAACGGGCCTAATTGTCAATTCCGACTGTAGTAACTTCCATTTCACTGCAACAACATACAAAATTTAAGCCATCTTATGTTGGATATGAGAATAAGAATATTCTGCTATTAAATTTAATATCAGATTTAACAAAAGAAAAACTAAGAAAACACAAAACATTATCTCTACTCTGTTCAAGTCCTTAATAGCATTTGTAAGTCTGTATGCTTTTACTTCTGATATTTGTCTGGGAAATTGTGTACAATATTCGAAGACTTTCTATACATTAATTGTTCTTGTTCTTGCTTTTGTTGTTCTTCGTACTTCATACTTCCTGTTCTTGTTATAGTTTTAAGGTCGCGACTCTGGAGAATTGTAGTCGAGAATACCGTGTAACCTGCAGTTCTAGCAAACTGCTCAAAAGGTGAATTGTTAACTAAATTCCACCGTTTTATATGCTTTTGTCTGGAGCAAGAATGAATGAAAGTCGAGGTTATGGCAACTGTTGTGCCTCAGTATGAGTGCAATAGCGGTTGTAACAAAGCAGGAAGTTCAAACCCAACAATGTCCTGACTACCATTTTCAAAGCGTCAAAACAAACAACAAAGAAACCAAACCATTCATACGAATCACATATTCCTGCAAAATATATTCACACACACACACACATATATACTCATACTACAGGAAAATCCAAACGTACAAATCTCACAGACGCTAACAAAAGCAAACATGTTCGCTTGCACAAGTACGAGTGTGTTTTGTTATCTTATTCATGAAATGATGCTTTTGTAAGCACTTACAAACACACACACTCGCGCAGTAAAACTCATATTCATGGCTTCATATTTTTGTTGCTTTATGCATAATTTAAAATTAATTTAAACGGAAAATTGCACTGTTCGTTGTTTTATTTTCTCTACTTCTTAGAATTACTTTATTTAAGCCATCCTAACGCAGATGCTCGCATACGGATGCCAATACAATGGCCATCGTTCACCTACTGGGGCTGCAAACAAAGGTAAAACTAAAGGTGTAATAAGAAGAAAGCAAAAGCCTGGCGTAAGACCCAGTAATAATTATTTCAAGAAGAATTTCAAGAAAAATTTGTGCTCCGCCACTGAAATTTCAATAAAATATTAGTTTTTCTTGGAAAATTAAATTAACAAAATATCTGATGCCGTACTCAACACTTCTTGGAAATTGTAGTTAATTAATAATGATGTTAAAATTCACTTATTTATTTATTTACACGTCTGAAAAGAAATCAAAATAGCGACATGTTCAAATGCACAGACCAAAACTTTAACAATCGATCTTGTCATATGGATATTGATTTCAAAGTTTTAAAATCTCTGTATAAATTCGGCAGCTTAAGGTATTTGATATCATTCTCATTTACTAACTCACCAAATACTGTTTGCAATAGTTCTCAGATTTAACTTTAAGGCACTGGCAATCAGCGTTTTCCATTAATAATTTTCTAGTCAATCAAACCGATCAAAATCCACAAAAATTTACACCTACCGGCTTAATTAAATATTTCACTTTATGCTGCAACTATTTGTTAATACCTCCTCAAGCCAATATCAAAAATGGGACACTTTCTTTTGGTCAACAATTAACTACTTGTGATGGCCTGTGACTACGCTCTAAGGATTCAGATACGACAAGGAGTATGGAAGATATCTATCATATTATCCTGAAGTGATGTTCAAAAATAGT
This sequence comes from Linnaemya vulpina, assembly GCA_963675445.1. NCBI lineage: Eukaryota > Metazoa > Arthropoda > Insecta > Diptera > Tachinidae > Linnaemya > Linnaemya vulpina. The sequence goes on from OY776278.1 coordinate 26,426,931, forward strand.
TATAGAAGAAGGGGGACTAGAGTGCATATAGTGTTGGCCTTATAATTAGCAACGTGTACCCGTCATATATAAATTTACGTAAGAAAATATTTATCCTTTTCTACCAATTAAAAGATTTATTTGAGTTTTGAGGTTCTTTTAATCTAATAATTATTAAAAGAAAAAAGGTTAAAATATAAGACACAAGAATCATAACCTTTTTTAGAACATGAAATAGAAACAGTTCTAGAAAAATAAAGTACTCTTAAGCATTAACACCAGCTCATCGGAGTTAGTAGGATAAACTACTCTGTTGACTCCTTGAGCATCGTTCCTAATATGGGATGATATTCGTTGTTTTATCGTTACAATAAACTCTAATGAAATCATTAAACTTCTTCTCAACACCCTTTTCTTTATAAGCGTATTTTTGGCCGATATTCTAGCTCGTCAGGACAGTCTGTATGTGGAATAAAATACCTGCAGAAGTCATTTCCTTCACTATCAATTTGAAAAGGTTTAATTCGAATTTCTACAGACAGAAGCCTACCTGACTAATTCTGAGAACCCCTCAATATGTTTGTGTGTATTTGCGTATGTATGTGTGAAATAAATCAAAGGGCGGTCCTGATCGTAGAAATCCTTAAAATCAAACCTTTAGATTTTGATACATCTAGTTTTGTTTCAAAGTGTTTTTTAGAATAACCTTTAAACGGCTTCAGCGATCGATTTCAGAAACTAATCAGCTCTTAACATTAAAATATCACTTCGATCACCAGAAACTGGGTCAGACAAAGTCGGTTGATACGTTTGTGGTGTGTCGTAAAAAATTGAAAAGTGCTGTTTTTTTCGAGACTCCGATATAATATATTTCATCAGTTAGTTTTCTCGATTCTTTTGTGACATGGGAATCGGTTTAAAATATTATTTCAGCTTTAAAAACTCAAAAGCATAGAAAAGCACAACCAACCACGTTACGATACTAAAATTAGCGCCAATTTCAGAGTTCACCGTTTTCTAATTTTTTTCCCTCAGTTTCATAACTTCTAAGGCGCAAAAATATTTGTACTCGAAGGTTTGGATGAGTGCCTTCTGGAAGATGCGTTCCAGATGTTGCCTTCTGAAAGGTCTCCAAATTAGTTTATTGCATGTGCATCCTTCTAGTCAAACATTTCTTTCACAAAAATTCACCGCAGAAGACCTTTCGCCCCGGATTCTGAAATACCGTATAATAACTCTTACATGGCCTTGCAAAGAATATAATTGGAAGCGAGACTATATGGAAAGCATTTTTATGAATGTATGAGAAGAGTCTTGCCGATTAAACCTGGCTAATATTGCTGCCATTTGAGCTCATTTCCAAAATCTATCCGTACTAAACTTTTATCTTTGTGAGATTTTCTTTAAAATACTTATATACGATTTAACCTTTCATTTAAGTTTATGCACACAATCCCTTTTTACTTTTCTAATTTATTAAGAAAAAGAACAGACGAGAAAAAAAGAACATTTCAATATAATAACAATTTGGTAGAGAAAGAAACGAGCAAACCAAAAGCAAAAGAGCATTTTACACTAAATGGAACAGAAAGAATTGAGAGAACAAGAAAAAAAAAACAGCAGAAGAAAACTCAAATCAAGATTTGAATCATGATGGAAAATTTCACAAGAAGTACAATTTACAATTTCAGTACACTTCAGAACCCGTATAATAGTTTCAGTTTATTTTACATACACAAGCATTATTTAAACATTTCATCAAAAATATATTTTTCTATTTACTTACACTACGAAACTGTTTGAGTAGGGACGAAACTGTAACGAGAAAGATATATACTGACTATGCAAATGAATAAAATCTTTTCCTGGAAGTTGATTTTAATTTTGCTGTGATGCACTATAATAACTTTTTAGTTTATTTAATAAAAAGCAAATAAAAACGTTATAAAAATTTTGAAATAAAATAGATATATAAATAAATAGATATATGCTTACTAATGCATCGCAAAAGTGTACTTCCAACTACAAGTTTGTAGAAAACACTTTCTGAGTCTAATTTATCTCTTCAGTTGGACTATAATTCAGAGAATCAAAACCTACTGATGCCCACAGTACTGACTAGCGAGGTTGCACTCCTTAGGGCGTGGTGGCGGTCAATCCCTGCCAGTAGTGATCAGCATTCGTCATTGAAACAAGCCGACAATAAGTAATACAGACAAGAAAAATCCGACATCTTATTCACCACTGACTGTAGAGTCGGGCCTAAGATCTTAAATTTTATAGTCAATATCCTGTACAGCTCGACCTTGGCCCGCCCAATAGAGAAATTAAATCAAATCAAGTGTTAAATAAACTTGAACTTCTGTCTTAAATTTAGTTTCATGGCACTAATGCCATGTGACAAACATGTGACAACATTGAAGCCATGCCGAGCGCACTGTATTTAATGCGAGGCTATTGTCGAACGACTGGTTTTTTAGATTTAAAGAAAGCAATTTTAAAAAAATTCATTTCTAAACTAATTTTGCCTATTATATCCACTAAAACTCGAAAAATATTTAAGTAAAAAGAAAGAATCAAAATCAAACCAACTTACACAGCGAAAGCGAATAGCAATGTTTTCGAAAGCCACCATCACTGTACCTGATGTTTAGTATTTACTATTTTTTCACTATTAATTTGGCGGATAAGTTTAGTGCGATAAAAAGTCTTATTAGTACAAATTAATCAGGAATTGAAATACGAGAAGTGTATCAATACTGAATCGAATTAAATTTCTGAGCTGTGCTATAAAAGATATCATATGCATATGATTTTTACTTAGAGAATTTCCTTGAGTTAAATTTTCAATTCTCCTAATCGATAGTAAAGTATATTCTGTTTTGTTGTGTTAGTAGTACGATGTTCTTTAAGAGTAGGAATCAAAACCATTTCGAATAGTATTTTTATGCACACTCTTCCGAAAACTAATTGAGAATTACAACAAAATAAAAATATTAGGTTTCCTTGTTGTCTTCTATAAATTTCAAAGCCTGCTAAGGTTGCTTTTTCGTATCACTATTAAGAAAAGTTTTTAAAAATGAGAATATGAAATCTTTTTTTCGATCATGTGCGACTCGTGCTCAATATCAATATCCAACATATTTACGTAAACTTGTTAATAATTCAACTCTGTAAATAAAAACACTCCTTCTAAATTCAGACAGAAATCTATTAACGCTAATTTAGTTTATTTCATACTCTTCCACTTGTCGATTTCAATTTCATTTTTCCCTGTACCTACTGACTACATGTTTTCTGCAGCCACTGGCAAAGAAGATCCTTTCAGGTTTTCTTTAGCGAAATGTGCCACGCAAAACAATTGACTGCATTGCAAGTATCTGAAGTATAAAAATATATTATGGAAAAAAGAAAGAAAAAATCTTCGTACATAAAATGCAAAAGGATCTTCAAAAACTAAATATCTTTGTATATTCCTGAGTTAATGTTTGTGGCAGTGTGTATATATATATATGTGTGTGTGTGTGTGTTAGTAAGTGCGTTAGTGTGCTCCTTGCAGTCGGAGAATGTAGTTTTGTTAAGAATTGCATGTAATCTTGCATAAAATTACCCAACATTTATACTTAATGTAGAGAATTATTTTTTGCTCTGTACCTTCAAGGATTGCTACTTTTGTTGTTTTCCACTTTTTGCTTAAGTTATTTTATGTGCACACACACACATACACATGTATTACGTATATGTCTTACAAAAACAATTTTTATCCTTTTAACATATTTTTTTTCTTCTGAAAAAGAAATGATAGATGTGTATATTCAAGCAGCGAAAACTTTTATCTCGCAGTCTTTATGTGCTTCTGTTTTAGGGCAAAATGATTAGCAAAAAGAGCAAAAATATTACTAAATTTAACATCAATTTATTTACATATTTTTTCACAAAATTTTATTTGCTTTCATACTCGTATTATTTTCACATTTTGGCTAATTTCAACGCAGCTTTTTCACTTGAGTTTAGTTGATTCCGCTATTGCTTTTTTTGCTGGAGGAGTATCAACTACTTTTAAATATTTCTTAGCTTTTCTGTTAAGTTTTTATGGAAATCAAACTTCATGCATATTGGCAATATATAAGTTTCGTTTTTATTGCAGTTAATATAGTTTTGCAAAGACTTTGTGATTGATTAAAGACCATTTAAAAGTGTGGCATGTTATTTCCAGCAAAAGGAAAGTAAATTAAGCAATTTCTAATATATTCAGCTTTTGTTGAAATTACAGTTTGCTACCACATTCAACATGGAAGATATACTCTTCTAATTTATCTTAGTGAAACGCAATTAAATTATTTTTCACCATCGTGATTTCATAAAACAATAATACTATTAATAATAATAATAATATACCCCTATTGATCTCTTGGCACGCGAGCGGAAAGAGTCATGTGATTCCAAGTGGAGCGACCCTGTTAGCACTTCTGCAGAGCGAAGGTCCAGGACACTCCAACGATGGCAAAACAACCGCTGGCAGATGGATGTCGAGGCTCATTCCTAACATAGAGGTGTGGGCACAAAGAACTTTCGGGGAAATAAACTACTTCCTGATACAGGTTCTGCTAGGGCATTGTTACTTCCTCAAATCTCATTACCGCATGGGCAAGACAGAGAATCCCTTCTACATGTACTGCACAGCAGGAAAGATGACGTTGAACTGCAAAAAGTGGCAGGCGGAGCAATGTGATCTATGTAATCAGATCGGTGAGCTCACTGCTGACAACGTTGTTGGCAAAATGCTTGAAAGAAGCGATAATTGGATTGCCGTAGGCAACTACGTTTAATCCATCATGCGAAGGAAGAAAAGGGACATTGAACAATTTTTTAGCAGAACGGGTCCACTCTTTTTTATGCTCATCATAACCAATTAGAAGCACTACAACAGTTGCGTATGGTGGGCCCAGACGTGGTCACACAAAGAAGAGTCCTTTTTCAAAACGTTGATTCTAGGCCTACACGAAGTGCTGCAAAAAGCGCTTCCAAATTAGGAATCTTTCTTCGAGTATTGGACTTGAGAGTGAATAAAAATCTTAGTAACAAATGAAACACAACTACAGGATTAGGATTTAAACAAAAATATTTCTATTAATAAATTTCATATGAAAACACAAGAATATATATTCAGATATTGACAACATCAAAAACTACAAAAATTTGTGAAAGTATTTTTCAATATGATCTTCTTTGGCAACAATATTTTCTGTTTGAACTACTCACTGGCTTACCAACTTTAGTTTGATAGTTTTGCGCACTACCAAATCAACTGATATTTATCAGGTATTTCAGTTTTTCCACTAAATCAGTCAACGATAATGAGATCGCAATTATTTTATTCTTGTATGGAAATGTTCCGTTCTTTTAAAATTCCACCTTAAGAGAGAACTACCCTCTGAAATACTTCAACTAAAAACAGAAATTTTTCAGTTCCTAAAATAAATCATTTACACTCTCCTACATGGCTAATTTAAAATATTTCTTTACTCTGCTTTTACAACTTCCATAAAGTGGAACTGTTTAACTTCTTGCGTTCATGTTAATGGTAATAAAACAACTTAATTATCTAAACAAACGTAAAATAATTTATTACATTTTAACATAATTTCCTTCACAGAGCTCCCGTGGCAGAAGTCCCCTCAAAATTTCTTTTCATATTATTTCGCATCTCTTTTATATTCTATTATCCTTTAACTGATATTAAGTAGTGTCCTACAAATTGTTTTTATGGCTTTTTTTTCCTCCCCACCATATAAAGACGCAGACAATAAGTAACACATGCCATCATACAAACATTTTAGCAGTGGAATACAGAAATGCTTTGGAGTATTAAGAATCGGGGTAATGGTTTTTGTAATTGTGTTTGTATTTTATTGACTTCCATAACCCAATCCTGTTTCAATACACACACATACAAAACAACAACAGGTAGTTTGTTAGCTCTACTTTAGCTTAAAATCCTTGTTCCGAACAGAAGGAATATTCATCAACAACGGCGCGTCAACAAAACAAAATTAATAATCATCCAAACAGAACAGAATGTTCATGGTAAAAATAAAAAACAACAAAATTAACTCTCGTTTTCCTTATACTACTTTCACCTTATTAGGGAGTTAACAAAAAAAAATATTAAAACGAAGTCAGTTCGAAAATTTTTCAAAGTAAAAAGGATTAAGTGAGTCGCAGAAGCAACAAGTTAATAAAATATAAAAATACATCGAGACATGCAGGCTTCCGACACAATATCCTTGATCTCAATAGAGCTGAATTCATCACAGGAACGATAATGGAGATTAACGAAAACCACACAGCGATGATGCTTCATGCGATGTCTAAACTCTATCACTGTTAAGCTTGTCCAGGAAGTTTTTGGTGCTCACATTTTGAGTTTATGGAAGAGTGGGTGAGGACAGGGATATTATATATGGAGCTGCTTGTATTCGAGAAGTTAGTTTCCACTCGTACGTATTATTTTCATTCTCTACTTCTCTGTGAAGGAAATATTTAAAAATTTTAAAATATACAGAATTTATTATAACAAAATTCCATTTAAGTAAAATAAATAAAAAGGAAAAAAAGCCAACCAGTTGTGGAATAAAAAAGGAAAAATGATCAGTGAGTTCTTGTTATGACTTTGATATTTGTCTTAGACTTCTCACTTAGTAAAGTGGAAGTTTGAAATTAATATCTTTAGTTATTCTAAAAAATGTTGGGTAAAGGTTCCCTGATGATCTGCATTAGCCCCGGTAAAACGCGCGCAAGAACCAGCTAAAACTCCTTCAATTGATCACTTTGAATTTTTCAGATTTTGGGAAAATAGAATCAACATATAATTAAAATTAAAGAGTTTAAAGAAAGTAAAATATTTTTGGTTTTGATTCTTTTACACAAATTCTTTTTACACAAATTAAAGAAAATGATTGTCAAAATATTAGGAATTCGGAAGCAAAAGAAAACGAAAATTTGTTGAAACAGATTTCCTCTCTGTGTGAACATTCTGTCACTTTCAAAAAGGAATTAAAAAGACTTTGAGCAGCTAAAACTTCTGGATTTGAAATTGAATCTTCCACGCGTGCGCTCTCTATCTCCCCTTTTCACGCTCTTGAACACGATCATGTATTCTTAAAACATACTTGGAAGTAGCAGGAGTACTTGCTTCAGGTGTATATCTCTTGGCATAATTTCATGCAGCTTTGTTGGTCCGCTTTCAGCCTATATTGGCTCCTACACTGCTGCTAAATTTCGGAAGCATCCTACAACTCTCCACAGTGTTCATTGTTAAATCATTTCGATTATGAAATTTCTTCCGCCAACTTCCAATGATTAGAATCTAATCAGGAGGAGAAAGAGAGAGACAGATGGAAGGATGAAAATGGACAAAATGCAATCGCGAAAATATGCTCCCGTATTCAATAATCTTTCTTTTTAATTTCCTTATAATTCTATTTTAAAATATACTATCGTTTTTATAGAAATTTTATTCCAATATGCATATTATTTCCAACATTGATTTTAATCTAAAATAATTTGCAGACCATCTTCATCAAAGTAGCAGATGAAAAATACGATATTCAAACCGAAATTTCTTCTCAACGTCGTGCTTGGAAATATAAATCTTTTGGTTTTTGTTTGGCTTAATGACCAGACGTGTTCGTCCCGGTAATTTGCCTTCGCTCTTTGTTGTATATCTAAGTACACGTGATTGTAGATTTGTGTGTGTGTGTGTGTGTTTGTGATACCAACTGTTAAACAGTTTTTGTAAAACCAACAAAGGAGCAGAAGCAAATAACACACCTGCATTAAAACACAAATACCAAAAGCTCGTGCACATAAAAACTCACACAAACGCACTCAAAATATTATGGCTTTTGTCCTATTTTATTTAATAGGGGGGGGATGTATTAAACCACAGACTCACAAATACATGTAAATTATGAAAAAGTTGCAGGATTTGTTTTGTCTGTGTTTGTTTCTGTTTATATTTTTGGGTTTTATATTTTTTTATGTTTTGATCAAAGTGCTGTCATGTTCGGCTGAATTTTATTTTTTCATTCTGCCTCCGCATATTTTTCTTTCAGCAACGAAAGTCAGTAAAATGAACATTAACCTTTAAATAGAAGCAAAATAACACGCAATGGAAAATTATGGAAAAGGACAGCGGCAAAATGAGAGGCAGAAATGATTGTTTTTGTTTTAGCAAATTATTCCCCAGCACTTGTAAGCGAAAGCCAAATTAGTTAGTTGGTCTTTCGGAAAGCAAAATCAACCCAAATTTCAATTTGTTTAATGAAAATTAAAAGGGGTATTAAATGCGAATCTTCACGAGAATTAAATAAAAAAGCATTTTGGAAATTAAGCAATTTATTGCGATGTCCTTTAACGTTTGAAAAAGGCTCGATATTTATAAGAAACTTGTTAGATATTGACTTATAATTAATAAAGTGATGGGCTGCAGTTCAACGAAAAAAAGTTGTGGTTTGGTAATAACATTTTAAGTATATTTTGTGTAATGAAATGTAAAGGAATAATATCACCAAATTATGTAATTTCATAACTATTTGCAAATTTCGTTTAGCCACGTTCTAAGTGTTACATGAAAGCAAATTCAAGAAACTTGTATTTGACCACTCAGTAAATTTTTAGTATAATTCGACTAAATTTTTCCACAAACTCTGGACACTTCCAAGACTTAACAAGAACCGAATAATATGAAGGCCTATGGACCTTTTCTTAGGTGCATATGGAATGAGATCAGTGGGAATTATCAGATTATTATATACAAAAAATTTTCTTTGGCAATTCCGAAAGCTCTTATATTATCTGATAATCGTATATTATTCATTCTTTTAAAGTTTAAGGCAAAAATAAAATTTTTTTGCATATTTCAACAGAAGCATACCCCGGTATGAACTTACATGTTATGTGTCTGTGTGTAGTAAGTATACGGTGGAAGCGAATAAAACAAAACTGGTGTTGGCATTCCAAAACTTTTCCAATTCTTTTATTCACTTCGAATGTTAACTAACTCGAATTGGCAAATTTCAAGAAATTAAATTAAAAAATAAGACAACCCTTTTAAAAGTGTTTTCAAATAACTTTTAAACGGCCTTACAGATAGATTCCACAAGCTAATCAGTTCTTAAGATAAAAAAAAAACCAGGTCAAAGTCGATTACACCATTCGCTAAACATCGTGAACGTAAAAATTCAAACATAACTTTTTTAATTCTCAAACTTCGAAATTATATATCTGATCACTTAACGATCTCTTTTATATTATAGTAATTCGAAAGTAGCACTTTTCACATGTAAATGGGTTGATTTGAAAACTAAAACAATACTGATTTATCTCCAAGAGCTCAAAAGCATAGAATAACACAAAAATCAGTTTACGATAGTCTTTTGATTAAAATTAGCGGGAAGTCACAGGGATGGCCTTAAGGGTTCACCGCTTTCCATATTTTTCTGTGATGAACTTTGCAGTGCCGATTTTTATATAGCCGGTGAACAACAGGTCGAACGAAGCCGGGCATAGTATTCTGTTGTTTCAGCGAAAGTTCAGCGAAAAGTGCATTTCCTTCGTCTCTAAGAAAAGCCAACAACAATTAGCACAATCACTTATAAATGAAGATCAGAAGAATTCGACTTCAGCCAACAACATTAAAGGGAAATTCAAGCATCGCTACTATTTAACTTGGAAAGCTGACAAGAGCAACTGTTTTCGAGACCAGACAAATTCTTATCATCAGTATTCATTTGAATTTCGGTTCATTATGAAAAAGGATACGAGAATTGTATCAAACCTATTCAATTTTAAAATAATATCGGCCAAAGATAACTCCCTACATAATATTTACAATTAATGCAAGAAGCCATGGCTTGGGCCGAAGCCAAGAAAATTACAGAAACGAAAGTTAAAAGCCAAACCAATTTTGCTTTAGAAATAATGATCACAATAATACGAAAATAAGAAATGCAGAAAATAAACAAACGGCAACACTGGACCAAACAAATAGAGAGACTAAACAAAAAGCAAGTTGCCATCGTTAAACTAATTTTTTCTTAAAAAAATAAAATAATTATTCAATTTCAGAATTTGTTGCATCGACGATATTGGAAAAAACAAATTCGGAAAATATGTGTCAAAAATATTCTTAAAAGTTTTTATAAATAATCAGTAATTGTAATTTATTTATTTAATTTAACTCAATACACTGATTCAACAATCAAAATCACGCCTCACTTTTACACAAAAACATAATTATTTGTCCTTGACTTTCGTGTCAAAAGACTAACAAAAATTTGCACTTAAGGCATTAAGTGTGAGTGTGTGTGTATCATCTTGTCTCACTGAAAAAAAGCTTTCCATCAACTTTTGTTTCCATAACTTCATTCTCTATATTTATGGAATTATACTTTATTGTAAATTTGTAAACAAACTTTGGTAAAATACAATAAAGGAAAATGTATTTGCAACTGCAGAGCGACAAAAAATCATTTAATTTTTTCTTTATTTAAAAGTTTTTGTCTTTCGAAGGGAATAACAAGAAAGACAAAACTTATTTTGTGCTACACAAGAAAAGTTGAGAAAACTTTAATGCATTTTGTATAATTTATAAAAGCATATTATGGCGTAATGCAGTAATCAAAGTTTTTTAAATAAAATATTGCTTTTTGCTTCTTGTATTTTTGGCAATAAATGCATGTGTTTTGGAAATATAGAGTAATTTTTTTACTCTATTATGATGCTGCACTAAAAAATTATTGTCTCGTATTTATATACCAGGAGCTCTGGAGAGTTTTAGTGAGCCGAAAATGATGTCCTCTGATATGCTGTTGCCTGTCCGCTCTGGAGAGTTTTAGTGAGCCGAAAATGATGTCGTCTGATATGCTGTTGCCTGTCATATATTCCGACAGCATGTTGTCATACTTCATTTTCATGATATTGCAACAGTCCCTTCAGTTCAGGGATCGTTCACTTTCAAGGACAAGCGCTATTTATATATTCTAAATTCACGGCAGTATTGAAAAATATTATTTAGCTTTTATTCGACTTTAATTTATTTATTTTTTGCTCTAAGAAGATTAAAGAGTTAAAGAGTTTACATACAAAGTTTGCACAATTGAAAAGTTTCCAAGAATTAAATATTATTGACATTATTGGTAGCCATCGGAGGTAGTGAACAGAACCATTATCGATAGTGTTGCAACTCTTTGGGATATATTTTCATACAACATGTCCTTTCTCGATACATTCTTTTGATTAAAAATAACTTTAGTACGAGAATACGTTCAAAGTTTCGTATTCCATCTTTATAATACAACATAAAAATAATTTCTTGTCTTCATTTTAAAATTCTGTTGATAATTATTATATTAATCAAGCTTATGGTCATTTTTTATCAAATTATATTTGGTCTAATTTTTATTCGATATTTCGTTAACAGCTTGTTAACATCTTCAGGAAATAAAAATTATTGTTGATAATCTTTCTGATTACAATTCCCTTTCCCAGATAAATAAACTTTATTTTAAAAGCTGTTAAAAAAGATATACATAAATGCTAGAGCACGAAATAACATACACCATTGCATCCACGCAACTCTTAAAAAGTGTTGCATATTTTTACTTTGCAGACAAATAAATACATAAATTTCTTAGAATAAAAAAAATCACTTCAACGGCAACACTGTTTTGCACTTTGTTATTGTGCCTCTTTTACTTCTCTCATTACATTTGGTATACCGAAGGCATTTGTGCTGCGTGGACGTTTCAGAATCAACTCCCGTTTTAATAATGAAATAAAATTGTAAAAGTGTTAAACACTTTATACTTTATAAAAATAATTAATAATTAAAGTAAATATAATCATTAAACGTAATTATCTTTGCAAACAGTGTGGCTTTTTATGTTAAAAAGAATGTAAACAAACTCTTAATACAAAGACTTGTGGACAGCGCAGTCACTGTTAACTTAACATGTTTGTGAGAGCAAACAACATTTAATTTTTGCATTGAATTTAAAGAGACTGCATTTCTTTTTTCTTTGCATGTGTTTGCTTAGTGCGTTTGCCATGGGAATATATAATAAAATAACAAACAAGGAAATAAATATATAAAAATCAAAATAAACCATGTAAAACCTTATAAGAGAATAGTTATTGTTTTTTTTAAACATCCTTTAATGAGAGATAGAAAACAGTGTTACAGTGAAAAAAAAGATGACATAAAATATGATATCCTTAACATAACAAATTTACAACATTAATTTTTTTTTCATGAAACTCTTGCTAATTTTTTTTTAATATTTTTTATAAATGAAGAAGATGTTTGATTTGCTTGCAATTGAGTTGTAAATATAATTGCCCTTGAAAATATATATGTGTGCTATGACTATCCTTGCTATTGTCAATATTTCAGCCTAAGGTGATAGAGAAAAGATATTTTTGTATAACCATTAATTATGTTAAATTGACAAATTGCTGGAAGAAAGTGTATAGAAAAATATATTTCCCTATAGCTGGAAAAAGGAGATATATAAAGAATTTGAAATGTTCGAATTCATCAGTTAATTGTATTACAATTTTAAATATACTTCTTATAACTTTTTAAGAATCAATAGATTATCTACTCTAAATTAAAAAAAGTAAAATAACTTATTATATATCCTTTCAAATTTGAGTGTGGTCCTGTAAATGTTTAAATGTTAAAATTTATAAATAAAATTAAAGACAACTTCGTCAAAACAGGAAAGAAACTCCTTGATAATATTATGCCAGTTTTCCGTTTAAGATAACGCTAATTTTTATATTCCTCTTAATACTTGTTTCCTTACATCTTAACCCAGCCAAAGCTGGGAAATTTTCTTTTTCGGCTACTCAAATGTTTATTTGAAATCTTTAACTTAAAAGGATTGTAAAAAAATTTATTTAGCCAGTTCACAGCTTCCGTTAGGAATGGATTTGACTTATTATTTGTATTCCCTTCAAAGTTGTTTGTTGTGCTTTAGATTCCAATATTTTTATCAATCAGAGAAACGTTTTTCATGTTAATAGTTTGCAAATTTCATCTTATTGTGGCACCACTCTTGTTATTTAGCATAACAAACCCCAGGATTATATAAATGAGGATCATATTATGATCGCCAAGTGCACTGTAAATATATAATTGTTTATGTTATTCAATAGTTTAAAGAAAATAATTTTAATTACAGTTTTAATAGATATTAGCGAGTGCTATAAAATAGTGTTCCTACAAAAAGCTTAAAGCAGCATAAGTAAATTACGATAATTCTGTCTTTTTGCAAAAAATGTTTTTTTTTTGAAGAAATGATTTCTAAATATTTCCAAATATTCGTTCTAAAAATTAGTTAATATTAATTTTCTATCATTAAGTTTTTGAAAATTAATTTATTTATTGATAAAAAGTAGCTTCAAGTATTTTATTTAACTAGAAGATAATGAATTAATAATTCTATTCATGATATTAAAAATGCTTTCATTTCTTAGCAAATTTTGCGGTATTTATTTTGTGAAGAGCTAAAGTAAAATACTAAATTCATTCCCAAACGTAATTTTACTGTGTGACTTGACAGATTATATAAATTTTTAAATCTGTAGCTTTCTGGTTTTTTGGCGTTATATGAGAAGGATGGCTGCATTATAATTTCATTGAAATATTTCCACTGCGTGAATGTATTTGTAACTCTCTCTAAAATAGTTACACAAATACAAAAAAATAACAGCAAAAAATATATAATTCCTGTCAATAATCGCTAATTAATTCACATATAATAAATAACTTCATTAATTTCTATGCATTTAGTTCATTTAGATGTTAGTCCTAGTAAAAAAATTTATATACTTAAACCAATCTTCGTATAAAATGAACTATGAACAGCGCAGCCGGCGCTGGCTTAACTGTTAAGAGCAGCGGCGCTCTTGCGCTGCATTCTCTTTGTTTTGTTGTTTAGCTGGAATAAAATAGTGCATGTGAAAAAATATATAAAAATCCATATATAAAAAGTAAATAATGTCACACATATAATGAGAGCAGTTATTATGTGTAGTCTTGAGTACAAATGGGAATAATAAATAAAAGTGTATCAATAACAAAACCTTAAGAGAAAATATATGAAATAGAAAAATCCACAAAGGAAATTTTTTTAAGCAAAGTTGTGATAAATTCAATATAACAACTGCGCTTAAATGAATGATGAGGGAAATCAACTTGCAGCTGAATTCAATATCAGAGGTAATTTTTTGAATTACATATTTTAGATTTATTTTAGAGAATAATACAACATCCTTGTGTACCCATAATCTATCAAAAGCATTCCATTGCTAAGCAATTCATGAGCTTAAAAATATAGAAACAACGAAATATTGCACACTTCAGATTGTTGCTTTTGTTTTGTTAACTTGCACAAGAAATCCCTAAATTGAATATTAATTTTTATGTTAATTTTTCACAATCATTTGCCAAGCCACAAAAGAGCAAACCACTTAGCAATAATTCGCCCTTTAAGATTTCCTTTCCACTGAATTTTTTATTCTGTTAATTTCTTTTCTTTATACATGATTACTCAATTTGCATGCTAAAGACTTGACTAACGACTAAAAAATAAAACTGGTGTTTGTACAGTTGATGATAACAGTCTAGGATTGAAGACAAGAAAAACAGTAGAGAATAAAATAAGAACAGCAAAAACAACTTCAACTAGCCGAGAGAAGTTGAAAAAACAACTCCAACTCAAAGACCATAGAACTTAACAATGTGCTCGTTGTTGTGCAATTGTAAAATCTAAATATTTAAATGCTGAATTAGCTGACGGGATATTTGTGATAAATGTATGAGTGCAGCTTGTAAAAATGCAAAAATATTCGTTTGATTTAAAAGAAAATTTTCACATTTGACTTTAATAAAGGAAATTAAACACATCAAAAATTAGTTTATAATTATTACTAATAATTCTATTTCTTATTAAAAAAAATATTGCGTACCTTTACAACAAACGTAGTTGAGATGTCATATATAAAAACACATGCCATAATTATAAATGACAAATAAATTATATCATGTCGCGGTGAAAGCGTATAACTTGATTTAAGTTAACTTCCGGCTCTCAGGACTGTCTACGTTTGCATGAGTTGCATGTTGAACACACAGAAGCTGCATCGACCGTTAAACTCTTTAATAACGAAGATGTGCTTGATGATAAAGTTACAAGCAAGTACGAGCTTTTGAGAACAACAGCAATTTTATTTGCAGTTTTCTCTAAAGAATTTCATAAAGAAAAGAATTTCTAAAGAGTTTCACATGTACCTGCAATTATTTCCATAATTTTGCTTATTTACAAAGAAAATAGCAGAAGATTAAGAGGAAAATATTTTTGCGATAAGCAGTTTTATCTTCATTTGACTTTGTTGTATTCTATATCCAGCATAAAAGCCCATTGAATTTCAATGTCTTACGCACAACAAACCGGAATAAATTTGTAACTTCCCGCTAGAAAAATTGAGAGTTTAAAAAAACTGGGACGTTAATGCTTTTACCACGTTTTGGCAAATTAGAGCTCTCAATAGTTCTGGAGGTATTTAGTGGGTGTTACAATACCTGTATATGTCCGTGTATGTGTGTGTGTTTTTGTGTCTATATGGTGTGTGTGTGTATGTGTGCAGGTATATGAGATACTTTTGAATATCCGAACTACATTAAATAAATTGTTCGAGTTCTGACGAGTGTTGCTTAACTTAAGTTTACTTTGAATTCAAATTGAATTCTTCTAATATCTTAAGATATTACAAGAAATCACTTAGAAAAAAGTTTAGAATAACTTTTAAACAGCTTCACCTAACGACTCCACATTCTAATCGATTCAGCTCTTAAGCAAATATCTTCAAAATATATCCATAATCGATATTCAGTCAGAATATTATTAAAAGAATAGATTGCAGATGTTGAGAAGACGAGTAGCTCTTGTAGTCATTTTTTGTAGTGCTACATTATCTTTCTCTTTTTATCTGCGCCGGAACTAGAAAAACGGAGATAGTGTTAATATTAAGTGTTAATATTAAAAGTTGGAGAATTGTGTTTTCTATTTTTACTTCGTCGATGAACTTTTTTGCCACTTTTAAGTACATGATGGTGTCAATTGCAGTCGCTAAAGTTCACCGACAAGTGCTATGCCTTCGTTATCAAGACAGCCGGGTAACAATTAGCGGAACCATTTACTATTGCGATTCAAAAAATGCGATACAATGGAAGAAGAGTCGAACTTGGCATCTAAGGCATCGTAGTCAAGTGCTCAGTACTTCATCTCACAGCATTCATTAGAAAATAGTACAAATGGAATGAGGGGAGACTATTGAGCGCAGCTTTTATTATTCTTGCCAGCATAGGAAACGCAAAAGCTCCCTCCATGATGGCGCTTATTTTCTAATCTTAACATATGCGTAATCCTTTCTATATGATCTTTGAGGTGTAGCTCTAATAACCTTCTAAATTCAATTAACTTTTTTTGGTAGAAGAAAGTAAATAAAAAATATGTGGCACATCACCTGCCTACTTTTAAGTTGTTGATTTTGGCAGCCAATTTCTGAACTCTGAAATTTTGAAATTGATGCTCTTGCGTTCTTCTAATTGAATTCAGTATTCGCTGCCACTCTCACTTGGCCAAGTACTGAAAATCCTTTCCCAAGTACTCTTGTGCTAAATGTATTGAGAGAAAATATCCAAAAATACTTGCATGTTGTCCGTTTAAGCATCCTTGTATGTCCGTTGTTGTCAACCGTTTAGTCAAGTTGGCAAATGTAATAAATTAACACCATAACGATGACATTTTTATCATCCCCTACCCTTCGTTTGTAATACGTCAAGCCACACGTATACTTGCATATCATCTATATAAACATGAGTGTGTATGGGTTTGAGTGTGTGTTAAAGCTTCGTGGTTGCTAATATTTAGGCTTTATTGAGTAAATGGAGCATGAGTGTGTATCTGCAAGTGCATTATGTTAGTCCTTGTTGTTGTCAGCATATGCAACTTCATTATTTTAATTAAACAGAAATAGAGAGGCATAGATGAAAAACTCTTCAATTATCGTAAAGTTGTAGTTATTTTAGTTCTATTTAATGTACATGTTGCACTCTTTATTATAAGTTTTATATAAATATTGTTTTAAATGCATTACAACCAAATAGGTTTAGGTTTGAAGGGAGATCTCTGGCAACCAAGAACGCTCTATGGTGTTGCAATAACGAACTTGTGTGTAACAACGTTTGTGTTTTCTTCACTGTTAACTTGAAAATAATTTCCCTTCAAACTAATATCCTGCAGTGTAATAATATGGTAGACACCTCTTCATGCTCATGCGAAGGATATCTATCACTGTACAACAGTTTGCAAAAATCGCAGTTTCGAGTTTATTCTAATTTATTTGTTCGTACTGAGATATAATTTCTTTAATATATCTGGAACGACTTCCAAAATCAAAAAAATACTCTGCGGCTCATTAATCCACACTATGAAATAAATGCAAAATAAAATAGGAAAATTTTGAAATGTGTACTCAAATTCGTCGAAAAAGTATTGAAAAAAGTTCTTTTCCTGAAATTGATATAAATATCAGATTTATTTAAGTGTGAATATAGAAAACAGACTAAAATCATCTCTTGAATATATCAAACTTACAATTTTTTTTTTTCACACCAATTCAGGTTTTGATCTTCAAAATATTTTAAATGTTGCCCAGTGTACTCAACGCTTTTCTTGCTTGCAGTTTTGCTATTGTTTTTGTAATTGGTAGCTCTGGTCTATGTTACTGGTTGGCCGGTTAACTAAAGCGCAGCCTGTTGACACACACAAGTTCTTGGTGGTTTGTAGTCCTGTTGGTCGTTCGTGTCTGGTGGTAGAAATTGTTGATGGTAGTGTCATCCTTAATAAATAAACCAAACAACACTTACAAACTAACACATGCATTTATTAAAATCATGCAAGAGCACATACTCAAGAACTAACACTCACACACACACAACACACATACATTCACATCTCTCTATAAATAGCCCTTGCAAATGAAAGAGCATCTGTTAGTGTCTGTCGCATATAAATCAATTAATTAGACATTTTTAACTGTATTCTTGATTATATTGAATTTATTAAGGATAATCTACATAAAATGATCGTCATGGGGGATATGAAGGAGTTGCATTTTGTTGTTGTCGTTTTCGTAATTTAGTACTTGTATGCCGGTTAGTGCAGGACGAAAGATTAAAGTTAATTTAATAAACATATTAATCTTACAAGGACTCATTCCGGCAGACACTCTCATCTTATGTAGAGTTAAAGGCAGTAAGTCTTAGATGTTTGTAAGCAACAGATATTCAGCAGTGGCTGAGTGCAGGTTTTGCCATTAAGAAAAATTACGAAAGATATAGAGTTTTATTAACTGTTTATGGCAAATTTTAAACTTCTCTTCTCCTTATCCAATATATAGTTCTTATCTATGTAAAAACTTAAAATTAGGAAGTCTTTATACAGATTAAAACTTTCGAAAAGTTATTTTAATTTCTCCTTCCTAGTGCCACTACACTTGTTCCCAGTGGCTGTAACCCGCTAATTATAGAACAGGTACTATGTAAATCCTCTTAATCATATAAGTTTGCTTAAAAGATAATTTCAATTTGCAGTTGTCGTTCAAAAAAGTCAGTTAAGCAGTCGACCCTTAGCACCTTAATTAATACTATTGACTTTAATTTCTCTTAAAGCAACTTAAGGAACTATAAATGACAATCATATTAATTGACTTAAATTAACAATCAACATGAATCAATTAACATAATTTTGAATAGGAGTAACAAAAAAATTGTCATTTAATTTCTGAAAAGCATCATAAATATTATTTTTTAAATAAACCATGTGCGGTCGGTTTTTCACTACACTTATAAAAAAACATCTTGAGGACAATAAACCAGAGAAAGAAGACTCCTCGACTTAAATTCGAAGAGTTTTTTTTAAACCTCTTTAATTTTAATTATGTGCTGATTCTTTTTTCTCAAAATCTTACTAAAAAATTCAAGGTGATCAATTGATTTTTTTTTAATATTATAAAGAATAAATTTTTTTCGCAAAATTTATAAATAAACTTTGCGATGGAGAAAATCAAAGAACGCTAAATGAATTTCGCTTGCAATTAAAAAAAAAATAGTTCGCAATTGATAAAATAATACCAAGAATAAAAAGAAAAAACTATAAAAATATTTTTGGGACATTCACTGAAGACTTTTTTATAAAATCAATTCATTGCCAATACTAAATACTATAAGAGATGCATGTATGTCAAAGAAAGGACGAAACTTAATTGTTTAATTTATCTCATAAGACTTTTTTATTGTCCTGCAATACAAATGAGGACATTACAAAAACAATGATAGAAAAATTAAATTGCCAACTGTATCCATGATCACATGGATATTGGACTTGCTTCTGATTGTACAGGGATGTAAAATAATTCCTTTCACCAGTAATTTTTTTAAGACATTTCTGAACAGTACTTCCCTACATGCATCGGCATTTATATAAATTAATCAAATTGGTTTTATGATGTATTGGAAATAGCACTGAAAAAAACGATCATGAACAAAAAAAAAACCTCAATTAATTTTCATACGTGCGTGTACATAAAATCATGAACATCATCTGCAATAATTCCTCACCATCCTTTCAGGAGTATATATACATAAAATCCTACACGCAAAAATTTCTTAATATCAAAACACCGAAAAATACTTCAACAAATTAAAATTTAATTAAGAATTTTTTCTTAGCACCCCCTTTTTATTCATTCTTAAAATCGAATCAAATAAACAACAATAAGATTTTGGGAAAAATTAACTAGTAAATGACTAAAATTAAAGAGTTTAAAAAATCCCCAAAACATAAACCAATAGCAGATATATTCGATTGCAAAATGAATGAATAGAACCAAAAACTTACATCAATTTTCTTGCGAATTTTATTTTTTAAATTCTCGAACACATACGTTGAAACGAATGAATCAAATAAAATAATTTTAATTATGTGCTGATTCTTTTTTTTCCCAAAATGTTATTAAAAAAAATTCAAAGTGATAAATTTAGTTGTTTTAATTAGTTCGTATGCGCATTTCACTGGGGCTAATGCAGATCATCAGGGAACTTTTACCCAACATTTCTTAGAATAACTAAAGGTATTATTTCAAACTTCCACTTTAATAAGTGAGAAGTCTAAAACAAATATGAAAGTCATAACAAGAACTCACTGATCACTTTTCCTTTTGTTATTTTCTTACGTTTTATTCACTCGCGAGAATAATTTTTACTCTGCAGCAAACAGTTAAATCAGATAAAACGATGTCAAAAGACGACTTAATCTAAAAAGAACACTTATCCTCAACCACTTCAAACCCCCTCGTATATTTTAAAGAGAATGATGCTTTGATATCATCCCTCTTAACCTGCAGAAGGTTTGGTGTTCTGTGTAAATCATGAAAAGGCCACTTGGATCTTGTCATCCTGAAACTAGACAAGTTTTCCCTCTTTTCTTCAACAAGTGAATAATTCTCGAGTAGGTCTTTTCTGCGCCGAATTTGACAACTCACAACTCCATTGGTTACCAGGGCAACCAGAGTATACCAACACCCAGACAATTTTAAATATCGAAACTCTCATTATCTCATTATCTCATTGACTCAGAGTGGACATTCCGCTTAACTATTGGCAATAATATAGAATCATTCAGTATCTCATGAGAAATAGCAGAGACTTCAGCTTGCAGGACACTATTTACAGCCATCTTTTATCCACTTTTTAATTAACCACTTTAATGTGTTAATGCTGGTTATTAAATTATTTCTGCTACACCAAATAAATATGAGATGTTACTGAAGTGCTTTTTATTATTGTTGTTGCAGCTTATGTTTTTAGTCATGTTCATTTTTCACATACAAAATCTTAACACTCACATTCACGATACTCAGCCAAGCGTACAATGTGATGAATGTCATGTAAGATTTGTCAACTGCTATTATGCTGATTATCACAACGATGATAATGATGATGATGATGATGATGATGATAATGATGATGATGATGAAGATGATGGTGATGCTTTTGTAAGCAACTAAATCCAGCTTCACACAACAAAATTGTTTATTGTTTATTATTATATATATTTCAATGTTTCCTTAGATTTGTTTATGTATCGCATTTGAAGTATTAAATTACAGTAAATGTTCGTACAGTGGCGGTCAAAAAAGTGGCGGCTGAAGCTTACTTAAGAATTTTTATGGTTCATTAAAGCAGGCAACAAACCAAACGTTTGCATAATCAATTCATTAGACAAAAGCTAATCGACTAAAGGCTTCTGTCGATATACTTTTATTTTATTTACTAAATTATTTTCTATAACTCCAGCTGTACGATTATATCCTTAATAAATATTAAATAAATTGCGAATTTAAATATTCTGTAGAATGAATTGGCCTCATTGCGTCAAATTCTCCGTCAGCACATTAATTTCAGTTAAAATAATCGAGGAATAGCGTGCGACGATTTATATGTGCCTCGGACTTAAGTACATTTGACAGAAGTAGCTTCAGGCAGAGGCTCTTCGGCCCGATCTGCCACTTAGTCTTAAAGCCAGCGTTATCGTTGCTTTTGTCACTGGTTTTTGGTGCTTTTTCGATTCAGTGACATTAAAGATTTTGGAGTTGGTGGTTTCGAGTGTTCATATATAATGTTGATGCTTTTTTTTTGACATGGAAGCGTCAATGAAACTAAAACTCAAAGTTTTTTTCCAAACCCAATTTGCATAAATTATATCCACATAGAACCAGGTCGCCTATGAGATGGCTTTCTTAGGAAAAGCTTACGCGTCTCAATTTTCTTCCAAAATGTCTTTCAAATCATAAAAAACATGCGGCCAACTATAACTATCCGATGAAAGAAAGACATCTAAGTCTACAATCACAAATGTGCTAACATTTTAAACAGAACTGTTGTTACAGATGTGCATGTGGAAATGAGTGTGGAAATCGTTCTGTGCTTAAAACTGTTATTACAATGGATTACACAACTTGCAATAACAACAACAGTAACCATAACAATTTAATGTTTCGTTATTTATGAATGTGTGATTTTGATAGATATGATCTTGTTATTACGAATTGTTTTTTGCACACATACTTACATACTTACACACTTACATCTGTACGAAGACGCATACATATATTTTTTGTGTTACAAGTATAAAATTTGACAAGTGTTAAGATTGTATACGTCTGAGAATTATAATTGTTAAAAGAATTAAGGTATTACAAATGCAAACAAGAAAAGGAAATAAAAATATTACAATAAAATCTTTTTGTAAATAAGAAAAACAGATTTATGGATTAAAATAAATTATAGTGATGTAAAGATATTTATATAAAAGGATATGTGTCAGCCTGTGCATCTGCACATACATGAGCTATGAAGGACTATTCAAGATAATATTTAATTTAAAAAAAAAGTTATCAAGGCGTTAAATTGTTCTGCATATTTTCAATAAAAAAATACATAGAATTTATTTATTTGCATATACAAATTTGTGTTAAGCTTTTCTCCCAACCACTTGTAGCTGATCTTTAGTAACACTTAAAACAATCCTTAACAACTTCCAGAGTGTGTTGGTAAGGATATATATATATATATATATATATATATATACATTTTTACCTGCGTTTACGTGTAAACAACAGATAAAAGAGGAAGACTAACAAACAAACAAAAAGACACAATCCTTTGATGTCTTTTCCATGCGTGTTTTATTTATCTTCATTTCACAATTAAAGAAGGAACAACTGAAAGGTTTTTGGCTAAATGCACAATTGCGGTTTTCCTGTGTGGCTTCCGTTTCCCTAAACATGTTGTTTCTTGTGCTCATACACATTTATATGTATATATATATTTTTTTTGTGTGTGTGTGTGTGTGTGTGTTCATTCTCCCTTAAAAAAAACAAAAGCCCGTTTGTAGGAGTATATTTAGGTTTCGTTGGTAAGTTTTTCTTTCATAAAAATGTCTGACTTTGTTGTTTTGTATTGTTTATCTTAAAGATTTCTGTCAATTCTCTTGAATACTAGGAAAGGGATAAGTTGTATTATATAGAAAAATATTAATCTTTTTCAAAAGGGGCCTTTTTATAAGCAAAAGTGTTAAAAGCAATTACATATTGTGCCGCCAATATACTTATGAAAACGGATTCTGTTATAATATTGGGTGGCTTGTCACCGATGCTGTAGAAAAGTCAGGTCAATATACACCAATTTGTCTATATATACTTTGAAATACTGTGCCGTTCACAACTTTTTTTCATTTCAATTTATTATTAATAATAAACGGGAAGCAACTACTACAACAACCCATATGATTTGACTTTAGTTTAGTGTTATGGAAGCCAGCGTCTTCCGATTCAGCGGTATGAAATACTCAAGTGCATTTGTCGCTTAACCCCCTTATTCACAAAAATTATGAGAATCTAATAACAGCGTAATAAAAGAAAATTTCATATGATATGTGCTCTATAACACTGTTATAAGCTTCTCATAATTTTTATGAATAGGGGGGTAAATATATAATTTATTAGCAATTTCTTGCAACCGCTCGGAGTTTCTTAAGCTAAAATGCTCCCTTTGAAATGGAATAAAAAAATAGGTAAAACGACTTTCTAAAAGCAAAAGTTAAAGAGTTTCAAATATTTATTTTATTAGATGAACTTGTTTTTGTGACATTAAGAAAACCGTAAAATATCTTAATCGCCGCACACTCGCGTTGAAAGAAATTTATTAGAATTATTAGTTTTGCTTCCTAGAGTCAAGTACGTTGGAAAGCTCAGCCGTATCAATTATGGCTTAGAAAAGTACAAATTATTTATGCTACAACTTTGCTGTTGTAGTCTTAAATATCAGAAATTAAAAATTTCCACTTTTGCTATTGTATTAACGCTGACGTCGACAAACAGTTACAGAATAAGGCACAATTTATACGTTGTTTAGGTGAGTCTGCAAATTGAATAATAATTATTTTCATTTAAGAATATAGTTACTCGAAAAAAACATAATTCTAAGAATCACTCATACAATTTTTTCATACTTTTATATATTTTTCTTTATATTTTTTTCGCACGTGAAAAAATCATTTCTTAGAAAACAAAAAGAGGCTAAAATCCTTGAGGCCTTTTGAACACTGTCCCTTGTAGTTTATGTATCTCTGAATATAATTTTTATTTTTAAAAAGGCTTTAATAGAACGTTTGAATAGGTTTTCTGTGTGTTCTGCCTCACATGTGATGAGTGTTGTTTTTTTTTAATTTTTATTTCTTATTTGTAGATGTGGGAAAAGGTTGTAGTGTGAGTGTGCTATCAGACGTTGTGCAGAAGGGAATTTGTCACAAGGAAATTGACAAACAAAGACTTATTAAGGTTTAAGTGTTACACAAAAGTTCTTAAAAGAAAAAATGACTGACAAAAATTAAATCATATATTTAAGCAAAATTCTTACGTTCATTAATGAGCCTGACTAAATCATATAAAGAAAATGTTTGTTATCTAAGAAAATAAAATAAATTCATATCGAATGAAAACTTTTCGTTAGGAGTTAAGGCTGCTTGAATATCAGCCTGGTTGTCACTTCTGTCATCAACTTATAATTATTCAAAAAGACTTAAGAATTATGCCAAAAATAACTATTTGATACGTTATTTAATCGGGCATGAAGTATTTTGAAAAAGCAGGCAGTAGTTTTTGTCAATAGTTACGCGTATGAGTGATATTTCATAACTAATGCTCATACGCATCGGACGCGGAAGTACTTCGATTGTATTCAATGTAATTATTTGTTGTGAAATTTATGAGCGAAATGAAGCACTTACTTTCAACGTGACATATAGAGGAGATGCTTCTTAACCCGTTAAGGAACAAACGTTTTATTCTATTTTTTAGTTGTTGTTTCACTAACTTATTCGAGCTTTTTCTTGTTTTTTTATATAAATTATATGTATATATATATATATAAATATATTATATGTATATATATATATATATATATATATATATATATTTAAGCGAATGGTAAATTATTTTGTATAAAAAAATTTTAATTTTCTAATATTTCGCCACTTTTTTCTGCGGCTTCTTCAGGGATATATAAAATTGTGTAATTTAAAGCAAAATGTTTTTCTGATTTCAATTCTACACACAAAAAAACAAATTATTTAAAACAAAATATTCTGTTTCTTTGCATATTTTTATTATATATCGATATCGATTTTGCAAACCAATATATTTGCAATAGTTTAATATTATTTTATATGGACTGTTTCTGTGCATAATAATTTCTTTTCAGAATATTTTTCATAAGAAAACTATATTTTACAGCTTCAAATTGATTATGCAGAGTATTCTTGTGAAAATTTCATATTGAATTAGGTTAATTTTTATGAAACATCAAAATTGTGTGCTAAAAGCATAAAAGCCGATGTCTTTGAAAGTCGACGATAGTCTGATAATATAAATAAATGATCGAACAAATTTGTGGCAATTCTTTTATAAATCCTGATGCATTCTCAATCACTAAATATTGAAAAAATGCATTTTTGATGAATGAATGATTGAGCTTGTAAACAAAACATGTGAGTCTTAGCGATTGCCGATGCATAAGAAGTAACCTAATGATCAATATACTCTTTTAACCAAATGATCAATTTACTTGTCAAGCAAAAGCTGTGAGATATTTGAAATCAAACATATTAAAAATTTAATAAAAAGAAGATAAATAAAATTATTATAAATCTTTCACGAATGAGAGTTTATTATTTACGTTTTTGGCAATTTCTGCACACATTCTGACTGCATGTCAGCGCTTGCGAATATATTAAATATATAAACGGTCGTTTGGTTATGGTTCTATTTCTCATCCGTTTGAAATGAACAGTACTTAAAGGAATTATTTCTTATTAAACTTCAACCAAAATGTATGCGAAATCAATCTAAATACGTATATAAGGAATTTGTTTTTTCTTGAGCAAAGCTGCTTGTCATTGAACTGGGAAATATTTTTTAGTTGATCTTTAATATGATGTTCAGAATTTCCCTCTCTCTGAGGGTAGTGTGGCCTTAGAATCTGATAGCTATGACCGTGTAAGTATTTAAATTAACTCAAAATTGTTGTGAGTTGGGAGAAAATGTGAAATCAATATATAAATTAACTGATATTTCTAATATATGCAGTTGTTATTGTAAAGGCTATAACAAAAGGATTAGTCGTCCTTAAGCATATACTGCTTTCTGCAAATTGATCGTTTTTTCTTCTTAATTCTTTCCTTTGAGTAGTAATTCCAAACCACGGTTGGCATCATCGCGTGCTCAGGAGGCGGCAAATTATGTCATTCTGTGTCGCTCGAAATTTGCATTTAAATAATGAAATTTCGTTCGCTATTGAATGCAGTAAGTTGGCTTCAAAATTAAGTTTTAGTAAATTTAACAGGAGTATGATGTTAATCCTTGACTATCATGTGTTCCGTGCAAATTTATTATACGTGGATATTCCGGCTTTTCCAATCTCTGTGACTAAGATAATCAATTGAATACTGATAATGAAAGCGTGGCAACTATATAAATAAAATAATAGAATATAAAATTAATGTTGATTTTCTCTTGTGTTTTGGAGCACTTATGATGTCCTTCTGAATTCAAAACACTTCTCAAACAATTCAGGGATGGGCACATTTTGACATGTATTTGCTTAAAAAAGCTTAATCATTAAGTTCGAATAGAAAAAAAATGTCAATTCAGACAAGTGCTTATTGAGTAAAAGGATTTCCAATAATATTGGATTGTACGCCACCAACTATTAAATATAAAACATTTTTACTAAAAAATCTCGCATTAAATTTTAAATATTTTTCTTGACTGTTTGGGGGTTACGGCTTTTTGGGCAAATGTTTGCAAAATGTGACAACTTTTTTAGTGTATCAAAAATGTACTTAATTGAAGAAATATGTTATCGCCCATAAATTTACGTTTTTCTTTGAAACAAAATTTGCTCTTCAGAATATTTGCCATTCGCACTTAGATACTGTTGCTCCTACATTTCACTTGAATAGTTACGGAACACCATTTAAACTTTTGCTACATATTAAACAGTTATTTATTCACTCCACTGCATCACTAATGGAAATGTGTTATAAATTATGAATTATCTGCTGGAAAAGAAAAGTGCTTTAAAAATCGTACATCGTAAGCTTTAAATCCTCTTAAGGATAAAATACTTTAAAAGTCCTGCTGACGTCTTCATACCCGTATATATTTGTACGTTCGTGTCCTTTCGCTACATGTTGTATCTGTTTGTTGGGATTTGTCATTCGTATTAACATGTCTGCTAACTATAACTTTTGTTTCGTTCTCTCATTTTGTGATACATAAAAACATGTGCATGTGTGGTTGTATGTTATTGTATATGTAGTTCCATAAGCTCATATATGTACTTGTGGGTGTGTGTGTTTTTATGTGTTTATATGCATAAAGTAAATGTTGGGATTTGACAGCTCGTAAATATTTTTTTGTTTTTGTTAATATTTTCATTTTTCTCTGCTTTTTTCCTGCATTGACTGCTGTTTATGGTGTCTTTTTTTCTATATTTAGAATTTAATGATTTTTTCTTAATATTTAATACACTTTTTCGATTCATGTGTGTTTTTGAAAGTGTATGCGATGTCAGAAGTGCACTCTACTTCCCTGCAAAAACAATTCCACTTTATGTTTCATTATAGGAGTGGTTGAAAAATTGTGGTTTATTTTAACGCACATGCTATTCAAAATTTACTTATTTTAAAAACAGAAATCTTTGCATGAGTAGTTCAGGTATTATAAAGTCATGTTTACTGCATGACTATTGATTTTCTTTAGAATTGTGTTTTGCAAAATTTGCGTTTTTTATATGCTTTATTTGGATTGGCACTTATACCAGAAACCATTAGATCTAACCTATTTTGTTGGTTGAAATTTCACCAACCGACGTTTAATTGTGTATATAATAATTTAAAAAAAACATGGTGAAGTTAAAGTGTTTTTGATTTGGCTTTAGTTTTCAAATCAACTTTGAAATGAATTAAAGTGCAAAATTAAATTGGATCCTATACTTTGTTACGAGTTAACGAGTATTGACTACGGCTTCAACTATACTTAATTTCCAAATTAAATAACAATATGCCACGAAGCGATTTAAGTAGGTCTAACAATAATATCAGATATATGAAATATAAGAAACATTAACATCATAATCTGCTCTTGAATAATATTTTGACCGCATGTCCAGCGGCAAAAATTTGTGAATGAAAGTTTTCCTTTTGCTGTTTTGTTAAATATCAAAAAGGTTATATTAAAAGATAAAAATGCAATATTTTAAAATTAATATTTATGATTATTTTTAACGGACACGATGTCGCTTTTAGCTTATATTAAAAATTATATTAACTTTTTTGTATCAACGGATAGTGTTATTGTTAATAATAAGATATTAGAGACGCAATTAAAATATGTAAATTAAATATATCGATGTAACTAATAAAAAACACAATTACAATGTCAATCAGTCGTTGGAAGATCGTTGTAGGTGATATAAAAACCGAAAGAAATTATTTCTTGCTTAACAATTTTATCGTCCTTGTTTGTGATAAACAAACAAAAGAAATTGCTTCCCTAAAAACTATTATTTTGTCACGTACAACGTTATTCGCGGCGGGCCCTTCAGAATGTATCGAAAAAATATGGTGAAAATATATGATATCCCCGTTTATCTACCCATTAATTCGTATACAAGTTTCTATGGCAGGAACATATTTTTATCAATTTCAACTTAAATGTATGTTTTATTAGAAAACAATTTTAAAATAAATTATAAATTTTCTGTTTATATGGTGAAGAAATATAATTGATCAATAACTAAAATAAAGTACTACATCGAATATACTTGTTTAATTGAGGCAATTAAATTCTAATTTGATTCATCGACTTGATTGAATTTAACTAGCACAATAAAAATAATTAATTTTTCACTAACCAACAGCAGTTTCTTTGTTGTTTGGTTTCGTGCCGTCTCCAGTTGTATTTTCGAAAGGAAATTGATTTTATAAAAAGTAATTTCGGTCAACTTTACCTGTCATTTCTTTCCAATTTAATATTTCTTTGACTTCATAAGAAAGCCAGTAATCTTTCTTCTTGCGTCAATTTCTGAAACAATTAAGAACTAATTGCTCAATTTATTTATTAACTGACTGTACATAGGGCAAAATGAATTTAATTAAGCCATTACTAGTATAATTTTTTTTATTGCTCATAACATTGCTTATCGTAATAAGTAATCAGTCACAAAGAGAGCACTATTCGCCCTAAAAAATGTGTAAAGGAAACGGAAAAAAATTGAAATGGAAAAAGTGTGTTATGAAGGTATTCCAAGAAATGCCAACGAAATTATTCATATAATTAGACTGCAAGTGATTATTTAAATTAAAACCCACCAATCCAGTAAAAATATGGAACACTTTTAAGGGGCAAACGGGAAAGGTAATTTTATAATTAATTTTTCAATACAATTAATACTTTGATTTGATTCGTTGGACACTTTTATATGGAAATTATTTTAAACAACTTAATTATATATTCTGTAGTTTGAATTAAAATAATGTTGCATCGACTGATTACAGGCTGTCTTAGAGCTAAAAGAAACAAGTCTGAACTTGAGCTCTAAACATTTAGACGACAGCGACAGCACACTTTCATATGAACAGCAAAGGAACACTACTGCTGGTTGTTGTCCATGCTGCCTAAACAAAAGTCGAATTAAACAATATTTTATTTTGTTATATATTTTGGGGGATTGTCGTTTTAGACTCTTCAATTTTAATTATTTGTTGTTTCTTTTTTCCCAAAATCTTACTAAAAATTCAAAGTGATCAATTGCGGGGTTTTAACTAGTTCCTATGCGCAATTCACTGGGGCTAATGCAGATCATCAAAGAACCTTAACCCAACATTTCTTAGAATATCTGAAGATAGTTGTTTCAAACTTCCACTTTAATAAGTGAGAAGCTTAAAACAAATATCAGTGTCATAATAAGAACTCACTGATCACTTTTCCTTTTTTATTTTCTTACATTTTATTCTACAACTGGTTGGATTTTTGCCGACTCTAATTGTAGTTGTAAGAGAAATAACGAACAACAACAACTAATAATTGTTTTAATATAAACACAATTTGCTTAGAGTGTTGACAATATTTTATTTTCTTTGGCTAGTACACAAAAATGAATATTCATTATTACGAATATTAAGCATAATTATATAATAATAATATTAATATTATTATGAATATAAATCTTTATGAAATGAAAATTTGTGCTATGAAATATTTTAAAAGTAAAACACAAAAGATCATTGAAAATACAAATGCTGTGACATATTTACATGCATCGTGATCTTTTAAATAAATCAATTTATTTGCTTTATTGTAACGTAAATGTAATCGAATTGTTTTTTTTAATATAGGGGCAAATTTATTTACATCTTTTTCGGCTTAAGTCTCTTTGACCATAATCATAGTTTTCATCTTTAAAATTATTGTACTATTTGTTAGCCAGACTTGCGTTTAAGCGTCCAGCCACCAACATTTTATAAAACTAAATTTGGTCGCTGCATTCGGTAGCGACGAAACTTCAATGTAATTTAATTTGCCATAATTTGTCGCCTGCTGAGGACGCTGATGATGCAAACTGTGGTTTTGAATTGCTACTAAAAATAAAGAATTAAGAAGAAAAAATTATCAATCGTTGAAATATATTTTTGTGAACTTTTATGTCCATGAACAATTTTTATTATTAAAACAATCAGGAGAAAACTATCAGCATGACTAAAATTATATTGAAGAGTTAAAATATATTTATGTCCTTGTATTTAAAATTTAAACATAGCATTAAAAGAATTGTTCGCAAGGCTGAGTATTTGGTCTTTAAATATCCTTTGGAATTTCTAGATAATGAATTTTATTTGTTCTTTAATATCTTCTGTACTCGCCCAACCTAACGATTAAAAAAATTGTGCAAGAAATGCATTATTCGCTACTAAATGAATGTAATGAAATAGAAAAGTTTAATAATATCAAGTTTCAATTAACTTTAGAACTCTGGCCATAATATCCTGGCTAATTCGGGGTTTCTCAAAAATAAGTAGAAATTTTAAATAGAAATATAATTTTAATGGTTTTATGAATCATTCAATATTCATTTTCAATGTGTCCTGTTTCAAAAACTTTTCAGAATTTTAACTGGAAACGCCTATTTGGTTTTGTTTGTTTCATGTATAATTTTCTAGATGAAAATTCTGTAATTATGGTATTTTTAAAGTGTGTTATTTCTTTTTTTTTTTATTGTTTATTTCTTTATTCAAATAATTAAATTTAAACTATTATAAAAAAAATCAATTCAAAGGGGTAAAAGATATCGAAAAACTTTATTTTGGTAGCCACGAAAAAATTTTGGAATAGATTTTTGTGCTAATTTTAGGTCCTTTTCTGATATACTGGTACTGTATCTCATATCTAATTGATTTAAATTACAATTAATTGTTTTTATATTTGCCCGTCTATAATTGTGATATAAGATGGGAACACTATTATCATTTTGGACAAAACCTTTACTATCCAGGTATATAAAAGCTTCTGGTGGAACAAATCCATTTTCTAAGAAGCTAGTTATGTATTCGTCCTTTGTGTAATAAGGAGCCATTATATAATTATTATCTGTACATTTACAACACCGAAAGACGTGATTCCTTATCAGGTAGATTATAAAATTATCTATACGAATAATATTTGCATTATTGTACAGAATTTTATTAGAAATGTATTTAGTGAAGTCACTATTTGCAGATCTGTAAAGTGAAGTGCATGCTCTTAAGCATTTCCTCTCAAATATTCTAACTAGTTCCATATATGAAGGGGAAATATTGAACCAAATGGGACATGCGTACGTAAGAATAGGTCGAATTAGCGATTGGTACATTATGATTTTAACCTTATTCTTAACATATTTCGAGTGAAATAGAGTTCTATATGAAAAGTAAGCTTTTCTTGCTTTGGATAAAGTCTCTTTAATATGAAAATTGAAATATAAAAATT
The DNA here is from genome assembly GCA_963675445.1 of Linnaemya vulpina. Lineage (NCBI taxonomy): Eukaryota > Metazoa > Arthropoda > Insecta > Diptera > Tachinidae > Linnaemya > Linnaemya vulpina. The sequence goes on from OY776278.1 coordinate 26,459,190, forward strand.
TATCAAGGTATACACTCAGATATTTAACTACTTCTTTTACTGGTATGTTGCAATTATGTAAATTAGACTTAATTTGAAAACTTTTCCAATTTTTCCTTACATCGTAATTGCATTTATTCACGGGTGGTCTAAACAGTATAGTTTCACATTTTTGTGCGTTTATTTTCATGCTCCAATCGATTGCATATTGCTCTACCTTATTGTAATATATCTGTAAATTACTGTTAATTTTTTCGATTTTATCGTCATGGTGGTATATTATAATATCATCAGCAAATGAAATGATGTTATCGATTTGGTTAAGTAGATCTAAAGTAAACAAGTTGAAAAGGATGGGAGAATTTACTGTTCCCTATTGTAGTCCATTAATAACATTAAATGATTTATCGCTTTCAATATTTTGTTCGTAACATGTCATGTTATAAATAATTATAAAGACTACATCTTACAGGGTGTTATAAGATTGCAACTCCTCTTTCTTTTCTAAAAACTTTTGAAATCAACGTTGGAAACAGATATACTGTAAACAGATATAATATTTCTTGATCGAAATTAGAATCTGTTTCCAATAAAAACAAATTGTTATTAATTGCCCTGCTCAAATCTTTAAAATTTAAGGCGAATTTCAGGTTTCCATATGACAAAAATATATTTAAGACCCCATAATAATTAATAGACTGGACACAATAAATACTGCAAGAACCAACGAAATAATCAATACCAATTGAATTTTCAACTCAACAGCACCCACGTCTATTTATTTATTACGACTGTTTAATTTTTCTATTTTATAGATTTTATTTATCGTTATTTTCTTTAAAAAAAGAAAAGTTCCTTTAATAATCTTCAACTTGCTGAAAATTTAATAAAGATTCCGCCGTATCTAAATTGATTGAAAAAATGTGTTGAGGCTTAAACAATTTTTAATTAAATTTCTTACTTATCATAAATATTTTTCTCCGAACTAATAAAGATATTAAGAAATAACAGCGGAAAGCGTTTTGATTTTGCTGCAGCACTTTCTATTCCATTGTTGCTTTATTTGCTTTTCATTTTTCTCATTTCTGCTTGATTTATTTTAAGTGGTCTTTTAGTAGTGGAGCATGAGGAATTCTTTTATTTGTTTTATATAATTTTTTCTTCCATTTTCTTCTGCTGCTGCATGATATTTCTTTTTTTTTTAATTCTTTGCTTCATATTTAATATTAATTTATTACCGCACAATTGTGCCTTGTCTCGCTTGTCTTGTGCCGTTTTACTCTCCCGCTAACTCTCCTGCTATAAGTGTGGTGGGAATGCGGCGTTTTAAGTTTGGGGGGAGGTTAAATGATCGGCTTTTTCAATGTGAAATTATTGTCTTTATACTTAAGAGGGCGGTCGCAAAATTTGTTTCTTTTTGCCAGGGAATTGCAAGTATTCATAATTATTGTGGGGGGCGCAAGTCTTTAGCTGGTTTGCATGTGACTGAAACATGATCAAAGATGACTTGGAAGATTTCTTATAATAGACTTTACTTTTACTGCGCACTAGACCGATCAATTTTTATATCTTTACAGCTTCAATTAATTTCTAGTCCAACTATTTCGACTACAGCATCTTATAATACCCTGTTATAAGATTCCAACACTTGGAGCTCTGCTTTTCTATTAACAAAAAGCACTGTTCCTTGTGCTCGACACAAATTTTAGTTCTTATACGTTGCAAGTTTTGCATGACAGTTTTTATTAAGAGATTATTTCAGTCAGATAATTTTCTGTCTGTGTGTCACAGCATCTGAGTTGATAAATTACCTGCAGTGGTTGATAATTTACTTCATTGTCAGTAGGTTTTCAGCACATTCCCAGATCTTTAAATATTGTAAAAACGAACAAACTTTTTGGACTTGCATGCCCCTGCTATGACAGAATAGTTTGGAACAAATCAACTTCGCTAGCAAATATTTTTCAAAATTTTATGAAACAAAAGTATATTATTAAAGTCCCTATCGCTTCAGTATTTTCATTACACTCTTCACTTTCCATTTAGATGGTAGACAATTATCGAACTGTCCTCGTATGTTTAATACAATAGCAAATTGCATGAACTGGGTTTTCCCTGATATATATTTGCTGCTTTTTATTTTATTTAAGAAAATATGATTAAAATTTATATTATTTCTTTCTTATTGTTGTTCTCTATTCATTTATATTGCGGTATGTCAGAATAATTTTTATTATTATAATATTTTTTTTGTTCTTTTATATCCCACTCCATCTCCATTTGAGATACTTATAAAATAGACTGATTAATGATGGCAAATGATTAATGAAAGACAACACGAAAATGAGACAAGAAAAGAATTCCCATTTTTTTACGACAGTTTTTTCTTTCGTTTAACCAAACGTTAATATCATATTCAATAGTATTGTTTTTTAATCTATTAAAAGTGTATAGTTAGACAGCCAATCCATTTCTTCCATTTTCTATGTGCTATTCTGTCAGGGGGAGGATAACGAAAAAAATCCAACAAATTGTAAAGGCATATATGACAATATAATTGTTCTTTATACACTCTTGGGAAGCACACATACCACAACTCAATGATTAATAATGGTTTCTTTTTTGTTTATGGGTAAATTGAAGATTGAAAAAATATTTAGGAATTTTTGATCTTTTTTTATTTATTATATTTATATTGAATTGATTTTTAGTTATTGATTGACCCTTAACATATACTCGTTCTTAAATTAAATATAAAATTCATGTTCTGCACTCCCTTTAAACTACTTTCTTATCGGTAAAAAAACCTCATAAAGAAGTAGAAAAGTATTAAATATTTGCAATTTATGTTATATTTGCAAATAAAACTCTTATTAAGAATTTAATAATTTATAACATGAAGGCAAATTGAAGTGAGCTAATAAACTCAAGCAAAAAAACCTTAAAGACGTGATACCGAGCCAGTGTCTTATTATTCCATTATTAAACTTAAATACTCGTACACTAAAATCAACACGACCGAACTACAAGCCAAATATTAATACAAATAATTAATTTCCAGGCTTCTTTACGTTGTAGTACTCGCAAACACAATTATATTCAGCCATTGTTATCCTCAATTGCACTTTAAATGAGTCCGGTGCAGAAAGAAGCCGACAAAAAATGACAAAAAAAAGGAATTTATAAAAAATGTTATCCCATTGTCTGCCATCTTGTTTATTTTGTCTTATAACTTTACAATCAATGTTAACAGCCGTCAGTCGGTGTTCCACCATATTTCTTCAGCAGTCATTTAAATTTTCATTACGTCCATGGCTGCTCAACGAACATGGCAAAGCTTTCAATTTTTCCAATTCATTTCCTTCGCTTCACTTAAATCTGTTTTTAATTTTATTCTCGATTTCATTTTACTCTTATATTGAGAACAGGTTTGAATGGCTAGATACGCCGGAATATTTTATCGATTTCAACTGCAAAAAAAAAAAAAAAATAAGGAAGTTTAATTGAACAAAATTATGAAAATATTGCAAGTGAATTGATGAAATGTTGGAAAAAATAAATTGAAGAAATTATTTGACAATTCACTTAATACTTTTTTGCAAATTAGACATCTTTAAAGTATAAACTTTAGAACAACTCGCTGTAACTACTGACATACTTGTCAGTTGCAAACAATATACGCACTACCTTCATGTCTACATATTACTCGTACCTTTTTAAAAATGTTTTGCACAGTAGACTGTAGCTCGCAATAGTAGTTCTCTTATTCACACACAAAATTAAAAAAAAAAAAATATTGATAATATAAAAAGGAAAAATAACTCCGTCTTGGTACACAAACACTTCTTACCGAAAGTCGTTGTTTTGTAGTGAAAAAAGTTTTCATACGAAAAAACTAAATGTTTTTTTCTTAACACAATAAAATAATTCTTGTGATCAAATATTTTAACATGCCGGCTGTCCAATAAATTTAATTACAATAAATATAAAATCTTTTAAAGTGATAAAAGTATTTATATTTTTATTTTCCTCTGTATATTACAATACTTCATGCACAAACTGTACTGCAGCTATTTTTGTTTTTTATGAAAATGTAGGAAGTATTTTTACTGCAATTTACAGAAACTGTTTTATATTTTACAAATTAATATATTATAGTTTTTAATATAAATCCTTTCAAATCCTATTTCAATCACATGCAAACCAGCGAAAGACTTGCGACCCCACAATAATTATGATTATTTGCTATTCCCTTGCTAAACGAAACAAATTTTGAACGAGTAAATGTTTCAACTACACTTTATTTCATATAAAATCACGCGAATTCTGAAAGAAATTATGCAGATGTGCGAGATTTTCTTTAAACAATATCAGATATTTTCAATATATAACTTGGCAGCAATCGATTAAGATTTGACAAAAGCAGCCAAAAAAAAAGGGTTGCATTTTATAAAATGTCTTGAAAACCAATTGAAATAATCTCAAGTTGATTTTAACAAAATCATAAGGTATGATAAGACCAGCATTTACCAATTAACTTGCAGGTTAAAACCACAATTCATCAAGAGCATTTTATTTTGAAAATCGTTGGGAATAATTTTTCTTCACTTGTTATGAATAAATGGAAAAAGTTAATGAAATCAAACTAATGAAATTATTTAATGGTCAATCATAGTGTATAAGCTGGCCTATAGTCAGGAAATTTACAACTTAAAATACATTTTAAATGAATAGTTTATCAAAAATAAACTAATCAAAGAATTTTTGTTTTTCTTTTCAGATATAGTTCCATGAAGCCGGTAAGTCGCATATTTTTTCATAACTAATCATCACGCAACAGAGTTTCTTAATTTAAAAAATTAAATTTAGGAAAATTAAAACACGTTCTATAAAGAAAATTGAACTAAAATTTCAAAACAAATATTAAAATAACTTCAAAACAATAATTAACCAAAATAAAAATATTATTGTGAAAATAAATTCGGGAGCACGATATACGATAAATAGGGCTCAAAGCACCCACGTTTTTTTCACAATTACATCTTCATCTTCTTTCTGAAAAATATGAATCCTGTTTAAGTTTAATTGTTTTCAAAAGAACCAACATGAGTTTTGTATAAGTTTTTTTTTTTTAGTTTATAATCTAAAACTACTACTGTGTACGTGCGCAAATCTACAACAAAGTGTTGTCAATTACATTTGATTTTTGGTTCATTATTTTCTTAGACTTATTTTAAAGTGTAATATTAATTTTTAATTTGATTTTCTAAAAAATAACTCCATGATCTTAGTTGTTTTAAACTGTAATTATATATTACACTTCGAAATTGATCAAAAAAATACTTACGAATTATGTCAGGAAAGAATATGAATCACACCAACAATCTTATACGAGTACAGTCTGACGTATGAGCAACATTAGTAATAATATTAAGTATACGCACAAAAGCACCATACAAAAGGATGTTATTTTTGCTTTATAAGTTTCTTAATAAAAAGAAATAAATTGTAAGAAAGGAAAAGTGATCAGTGAGTTTTTGTTATGACTTTGATATTTGTTTTAGACTTGTCACTTATTAAAGTGGAGGTTTAAAATAAATATTTTTAGTTATTCTAAGAAAAGTTGGGAAAAGGTTCCCTGATGTGCTGCATTAGCCCCAGTGAAATGCGCGTAGGAACCAGCTAAAACCCCTCAATTGATAACTTTGAATTTTTTAATAGGATTTTGGGAAAAAAGAATCAGCACAAAAATAAAATAAAAGAGATGTAAAAAATTAATTGTTTTTCAATATATTTCAACAAAAGTTAGTCTAATTGAATCAGATGGAAAACCTTGAGTCTAGGCGATTTTTAGAAATTAATTGTTTTTAAAATATTAATCGCAAATATATTTATTGTTATCAATAATTGTTAATTAATTAACTATTTGTCAGTGGACTTCAACCATAGTTTTGAAAAGTTTCAAACTTCTCAACTTATCAAAAGACTTCTATAAATCATTTAAGAATTTAAATGAAATTTAAATGATTTGGTATAAAGCGCCAATGAAGTGCATATAGACATTGCTTAACCACCCAACAAATAAATTTCCTATTATAATACTACAACAGATTCTTTATATTTTGCATATTAATGAAACATCTTGTGATCTAATTACAGCCAAATGTGTGATGGGAAATGACACACACTCGCATGAAAAAAGTTATCACTTGCAAAAAACTAAATTAATATGCATTCGAACAGCTGTAGAAATGTACATCTTTCCCATTTAAATGTGTTATAAATATTTTTAGTTCAAATAGTGATAAGAAGTAAAGCATTCTTATAACTTGTGGTCTTATAAGATATTTACGTGACTTGGCACAAAAATTTTATATATTCTTGATGTATTAGATATCTTAAATACTAGATTTTTTAAGCACTGCAATCAATATTGAATGCAATAAGTCGCAATGGAAAATTAGTGGATTCCTTCCAATAATATAAATGTAATTTTAGATCTTTAGGGTTGTTCCAAAATGTTGGCAAATTCTTGAGAAACGCTAAATTAGGCAAATAGTTTTCGTATTTTATTTTAATCCTGCGGTAAATTCGTGTGCCAATTGTTGTAGATTCGTTTGGCTGAAATAATGAAGACGATTATTATGAATATAGTATTTCGATTTATGTTTTCTTCAAGAATATTTCTGACCTTATTAGAGCGTGTTGGTGTGGATTGGTGTCATTTATATATTTTAAATCGTATAGTCTGAGTTCTGCTCACTAAACAATAGTGACAGACAATGACACCACCACTGCTAAAATATAAGAAGGAGAATTTCTGATTAAATTATAATGACTTTCGGTATTGAGCTGAAGGTGCGGTGTATAAAATACATGCTTTTAGATTGTTTTAAAACAATAAATCAAACTGTGGTTGCAATCTATTGACGATTTGGGACGAAAGTCATAGAGAAATTGTTGAATAAATTTTATTTATATCAAAACAATAAATAAATTTATGTTTTTTTTTTATTAACTTTAATGTCTTTTTTTGATTATTAAAGTACTTAGAATAAAACATATTTATAGAAAATAAAATCTTTTTAAACAATGGGTTGGATTTAGCACCAATGAAATGCAGTCTTATAGATTAGTGAAACCCACAAAAACCTATATTCTATTTACTTATATTAATTTATTCAATATATACCCAGTAAAAATTAATGTAAATAATTTTAATTGAAGTTCTCTCTTTACTTTCAAGATGTCAATTAGTTGTCGTTATCGACACGTACGGAAGGGATTATTAAGAATAGTCAGATAATTATTAAGAAATTATTTCACTTACACAATGTTGGAAGTTATATGTAGTTCTCTCAAGCATTAAATTTTTATTTATAAAAAAATATTTTTATATATAAAAATGTAATTAAATTAAAAGTCATTAATGAAGGATTTAATTGACATGAATGTAATTCTTTGTAAAAATGGACGGCATAAAGCAGAAGTCTGCAGTTGATTTAAAACAAAAAACTTAAGTGGGCACATGACAAAGAGATGTCTATTGTTTCCCTAGACTTCACAACATTCGTTGTAGGTGACTTTCCCTAACTAATTAAAAAACGTTCTATGTCGTTTTATATAATTAACGTAAAAAACATGATTTCAATTCTCACTGAAAAGGTGACAAAAAAATAGAACTTCTTGCAATAACAACTCATTGTAAAAGGCAGAAGAAAAAAATCCAGATATGCACTTCTGTGACAGGTTCCCCTCTATCTAGGGAAGTATCTATTCAATCAGATTCCAATTTGAAAAATAAATCTTCTAATTAAAATATATGAATAAAATTCTTTACCGAACATTTCATTTATATAATATAAAAGTACATTTTACTTATGACACTCGTTCACACACAATAGTATTACACATTAAATCAGAAACAACTTCAACTAAATATTGTATAGAAAATTATATATCTGCTGTCATCACGAATGTACTTGAGGTACATTCAGGCTTAGAAAAAATTCGTCCAATGAAAGGTAACCTCTAAATACTAATGAAAACTTTTTTAGTTCAGACAATTATTTAATGAGTTAAACAGCTTCCACAATATTGTATTCTATTACCTTGTCTATTAGTTTTGTAACATACTGTTTTAGTTAATAAGCGTGCAACTAAATTGAAGTATTTTTCACTTATATTTGACGGCTACCCTTTCTGGGACAAGTATTCGAGAAGTGTAAACTTAGACTTTAGAATAAAGAAGTTGAAAATTTTTGTTTGAAGTTGCATTATTGACATGCAGCAGTTTCCGTTGTCAAAATACTATTGCCGATTTCTACATATATAAATTTGATAATGTTTAATATTAAAACTGAAAAGTTCTTTTACATTTTAATTGCTTAACATAAAATCAATGACAAAACTAAAGCAACAAAACACGCCATTTAGTCATCATCGGCATGTAAAGAATGTCGCCAAAAACGCAAAATAAAAAACAAATAAAAAGAAAAGAGAATTTTTTGTCTGCGATTCCTTCGCTTTACAATATTTCCTAATAACGTAGACGGTTTGTTAGGTTTAGCTGCAGAAATTCTAACGATAAATCATTCAGCAAATAGAACAATTGAAACACACAATTACAATACCCTGGCAGTAGCAAGCAGCACAAGTTGTAGCCAACAACAGTAAAAGCAACAAATGGCGTTTGCTACATGCCCTGCAACAACGGCTACAAAGCCAAAGACTATAACACAGACAAGGGTGAAAAAAAATGTGTAAAAATTTCATTGCATTGCGAATCACTTTCAGAATAGAATAAGAAAAAAAGTAGAATAAATCCTGGGATTTTTTTTTACAGAATTGCTATAAAAACAAACACCAAAATACATTGTAAATATTTAGTTTTTTGTAGCAGAAATCCCACAAAAAATAAGCACAACAAATATTGAGTAGGAAAAAGCAAAAAAAAAAAGAAGGAAGAAGGACATAACAAAAACCAACATCGAACAACATTTATAAATTATGAGAATCGCACAGTAAATTGAAATGTTACTGCGTTGCTTTACTTCATGATTCCATTCTGTTTTTATTTCGTTAGTTATGGTTTCGCCGAAGTTCAATGGTTGACTTCTATTTGTTGGTCTGTGGTGGGCAACATTTCCAAAAGAGTCGTGGTTTTGGTTGTAAAAATATCTTCTATTAAATCAATCAGTGTTATTTTTTGACAATTACCCACTTATGGTTTGAAAATATAGGCATCAGAATTAATATGTCTTCATATGACAATAATAAAAAAATGGCTAATCGAAACGCTTTATTATCGGATACCGATGAAGTTTGGAAAAGGTAACACGTTAGAAAGTCAATTCATTTGTTCCCCTCTTGGAAAAGATGGTGGGTTCTAGAAAAACAAGTACGACCTCGTAACTCAGTAAATGGCAGTTATAGTTCCTACTAAAAGAAAAGATGAAGGCGATGAAGTACAGAACCCCGGATTCTTTCTTAAGGATATTAAATCATCCGGGCAAATCAGAGATGTGCAATTTAACTATCACGTGCCAAAGAAACTTTCATCACATAAACTGGAGGAATGAACCGATCCAATTTTGCACCAGAAGGCATTCTAGAGCTGGCCTTGAATTAACAGTTTTCGACTTTAACTCCTCGATTGGCTAAGCTATTCAGCACCTCGTTGCATGTTTGGATAGTATCCAATTATTTGGAAACAATCCAATCATCAATCCCAAAGAAAGAAGATGCATAAAACCGTGAAAATTACCGCCCTATTTCAATCTGTTTTGGCCCTCAAAAGTTATAAAAAGTATGACGAAGTAGCTCGATCCATTAGATGCCTGCTTGCTTTTTAGTCAACAAAATTTAGTAATTATATTCAGTATTTTTGTGAAAATAAGGCGATGGGCGTAACATTTCCAAAGCACTCGATAGAGTATGAACAATTTTATTGTTGTTACGATTGAGATCTCATTGAACGTATTTGAGAGGACTTCAGGGGTATCACACGGCTCTGGTTTATCTGGTACTCTTTTTCTAATCTTTATAAGTGACCTTTTTTTTGTCAACATTTGAACTCTATTTAATTTTTCGTGGCTGACTGCAGCATTAACCACTCCTTCTTCATACACCAATCGGCCAAGCTTGGAGGAGATTGACGCCAAAGGCAAATAACTAATCATTCATTTACAAATAATCGTATGCCAAATGGAAACGTGCTAACAGGATTAAATTTAACCTAAAGAAGATGCTGTGTTGCTGGCTCACGTATAGTTGACTGCTGGATAGTGTTGCCTCATCTGTATTTAAGGGTGGTATAAATATTAGCTTTCAATGTTCTTGATGTGATGTGTGGTGTTCGATGGACCCATCGATGTATCACATTTTTCATGTCACAAAAGGATCATTCAAGTTCCTCGTTTGTTTAAGTTTTAAACCATGCTGCGCTCCATCTGACTTATACCAGCGATATCTAAATGAAAACGAAATACCTTGCTTTGGAGTTTATTCTGAAGTTACTATACTTCGTACAGGACAGAGCGAAGAACCTTATTGCTGAACGTAGAGTAAAAAGCTCTTTCTGCTCACTTTATTATATTATTATTCTGTTAGAATTAACTCGAAACTTTGAATAAATAAATTCAACAGAACGTGCTCATCTGATATTATGATGCTTGTGGCCGATAAGCGATTGTTTCAGTATTTTGTTCAACGGATCGTATGTGGAAAAGACTTTCTGTAGAGGCCTTTCCTGTCACGATTTATTTGAAGAAGTTTAAATCCACAACCACCTCTCCCTGTATTCTCCTTCCCATAACCAAAATTTCTAGTACTCGTACAATCTACATGTATGGATTATCCTATTACTGCTTGTCAGAGAATAAAATAACAATAAAAAACACATGCAAAAATAATCTGGGTGTTTTAGCGCATTAACGCTACACAGTTTCTAAAACCATATATTAATACCAAGACATATCACCAATACATTTATATTCATGTAATAGTAGATGATGAAGTTTAAACGTATAAGAAGACATGAGGTTCACCCCATTTTAACTTAAAGTTCACAGACCACAATAAGAAATAGTAAAAGAAAAGACCATTTCCCAAATAACAGGCTACCCCAGTTTATTTCATTTTTTAATTAAATCAAAATTGTCCTCATACTTTTTTAGCGTGTGCTTGCACTTTCATTTATTTCCTTTTCTTTTTTTGCAAAAGATTAAATTGTTTTTAGTGGCTGTAGGTTATGTTCTGCAAAAACATCAATATATTTATTCAACTATTGTACGCACACACTTGCAAGTATTTGATTGCAATTGTTTGTGTAAAAATAAATGGTCCTGGTAACCTAGTTTTTTGTTATCGTACTCCATTTCGTTTTGCTGTTCATTTAAGTTATTTTTTTTTCTTCACTATTTTGTCAATACAACAACCATATACGAGTATGGGTGTATGACAAGTAATTCAACTGCATTTGTGTGTTTGTTGGGAAATATTTGTTTTGAAATTATTATCTGCTAGACTGGTTATTTATTTGCATGGATACGAAATAGTGAGATGAATTGCATGCGAATCGGAATTTAATAATTGGGGCGATTAATTTATATAAAGAATTTTTTGTGGAGAGCCTAATAATACGTTCAGACATGCGCTTTAATTGGAGCAATTATAATTTTAATTGGGCTATTAACTTTGGCGTACAGGCAACTCATTTAAAAAAAGGATATTTTGCTGCCTTCACACCACAGCATCTCCTTTTTTTGTTGTTGTGTTTAATTTGTACAAAATGTTATTTAAATTTGCAATTCAATTTAAAATACGACTTCAACAGGAACGTATTTCAAAATGAAATCGTAACAGACTTTCTTAATGAATTTGACAGCATGACGTTATAACTTCAATAATAACTGTTTTACATCGAATTTTTTATAAATGCATTATATCTCTTATATTACTAAGCAACGAGGTGAGTTTTTATAAAAAAATTATTTATAATAATAAGATCAAATTGTATTAAAGCTGATCGCTTTCCTTAATAACTTAGGAATTATAATGATTTTAAGATCTCAAAATCATTTCAATACTTCAATAGCCAAATTGCATTTTGATCCAGCGTCCTGCAATAAATTCGCATGAGTATGAAAAAAAAATTATATAATAGAAAGCTACTGATGCTAGGGCCACTAGTTATTTGGTGTCCCATATTATTTTCAATACTTCTAGAGCGATTAAAAATATAAATTATTTACGCAATATTTCTGTTGGAAAATATTTCAATATTTATTTGAACAGTTGCGGATCATAATATTTTTTTCTTTAAGGCTATGAAAAGAACAGCTGCATAAGCGATTGAGCAGATATTCGAAACAGAAAAATAATAAACGTCGAAGAATTGAAACAAAATTGATGATGGCCCACAAATTGTGGGCGCCTTGGTAGTATGAAATTACTGCAGCAGTTGTTCAAAGTGAAACATTTACTTTTCATATTTTGGACAATCTTGTCATTTTTCTTATTTGGCTTTGAGTCATTTAAAATTTATTTTGTGTACTTCATCATTGTTAAGAACCGCATCAATTTCTTGGGTGGCTGATCACGTGCTGTCTTCGGCGTTTTTGTTTATGGGCGATTATTCATTCAGTCGTTGAACTCATTTAAAATACAAAAAACTCGGCCTAAATAACTTAAATTTTACAAAAAATAGCCACATGTTCTTTAAATTCAAACAAACTTTGTATGGAAATAATTTATTCATCAAATGGTTCCTATTATTTTAAATGGAAACTTTGCCGTATTTGGCCAGCAAAATTAAACTGTTTGGTTAAATGCCGAGCAGCTTTTATTTCATTTGCTAATGATGGGTTTTTAGGTCCTCTAGTTATTCAATTTCAGGGGTTCGTTAAGACTCTATTGGATGACTTTTGTAAGACCAGCTATGAAAGTTTAAAACTTTCAAAATTCGGGAAGTCATTTACTCCGTTTTGAAAAAAAAAACGACTTCTTGTTTTATCTTCACGTCTTGAGGTTCTAAGAAGCTACCTTGACTCATTCTTAAAACTTGTCGTTATGTGTGTTTGTGTACGAATGAACCGAAATAAACCAAACTGGTGGCATTCTGAAGAGTATTCCTGAGCTTAGAGTCCCTGTGAATATGAACCGATTCCAACCAGCAACTTTCAAGACATCTCAAACAACTTAGAAAAAACACTTTTCAAAGTGATGTTGTTTAGAATTACTTTTGAGCGGCTTAAGCGATCCATTCCACAAACTCCGAAATTATATATCTTATCAATTAGTATTCTCTAATAAGTTGATTTGAAATGTTAAATAAAAGCATTTAAGCTCGCATTTTTTAAACAAATTGACTTATCCATCTCTCCTGCTCTCTACACTTTAACTTTTTCAATTCATATCTGGCGAAAAAAATCCTTAATTGTTGTTGATACCAAGATATTGTAAATTTTAGTTTAAATATAAATTTATAAAAAACTGCTTTTATTTCAATGGTTTCGAATTGAGTTTTGTTCCATTATCCTTGACAACGACCCGTAGATAGATTTGAAATTGTTTTAATAATGTTTTGGTACAAGGAGTCTGATTGCTAATGGATAAGAAAAACAAAGTTAAAACTATTGATTTAAGTAAACTTAAATTGAGTAAAAAAATTTAAGTTTTGTACCCAAAGCAACTCAAGGAAAAAAAAAGAATCTTTCAGCAGAAAACGTTCATTAATCTGTAATGAATGTTATAAAACATATTTGTGAATTAATTATATGAAAATAATATAAAAACCTATATTATTCATATTTCATCAGCTTAATTCCATGTGCTACCGTTAAGATATTCTTAAGTCCTGAATCAGAAACAAGAAATTCATGTAAGAAATTGTCATCAGAATCATCGAACTGTTTATGTAATTTAAAAATTAAAATTGAAACATGCAAAATAAATTTTCGACTTTAACCCTTCATACGTCTGATCTAAAACTGTTTCAAAATAAGTAAATGTTCTGCACACACTTCTTCTCTGATAACACTTCACATCGTGCAGTCGAATGGCTGTAATATGTTGCTCAGCGAATATGGGTTAAAGTCATAATATGCAGCTGTTAATACGTTACGAAAAAATATGCATGTCAACAACAAAATAAAACAACAAAACTTTCCATTATTTTTCGCCGGCTTGCTGCTGCAATTATTTTTGTTTTAACATGTTTATACTTGTGACTTTATTCAAGTTGAACTTTCTTTTAGCTTTAAGTAATACCCTACAATAGAATTTATTGACGCTGCTTAAAGGTTGTGAAAAGCTGTATATTATCCCAAAATTTTAAAGTCTAAAGACTCTACTATCTCTACTTTCAGCTGATTGTTTTTTTAAATAAAAATCAGCTGTGAAGCAACTAGTTTTTCTGTTCTGTTATGTTGCAGCTATTTCATTTTGTGAAGAACTAAAAATAGTTAATCGATTATAACTGTGACTGTATTCATAATTTTAAATAGGGCAGATAAAAAACACAAGTTTTGGAATAGCAGAGAACAGGATTAAATATGAGAAACACGTTGGCTAAGCCATGATAACGGTGTTGTTTTGGAACTTCGCTGCCATGTAAACCATATCTAATATTTCCAGCTTATATGGCGACATCCGCAGCGACTTTCTCAATGCAGATTCAACGACTCAACATAACAAATTTCTTAACTTTCTCAACATTTTCCAGGACGAGCGTCGTTATTCACCTTTTCGATATAATCTAAGAAGCATCAGCCACTTGTACATTTTTTTTTACTCTGAGTACAATCACCATATGCCACTGAAAATATTTAAATTTTTTTCCAGTTTTACGCAAAATTACAGGAAAATCTTTTTATTCATAGATATATTCTGTCAGCATGAAAAGCTGTTGTAAATTTTATAACTAACAAATAGCTGAAACTGTGTAGCACCGAAACTCGAAAATTATGAATAGGGCGAGTACAAATATTTTGTACGTCTCGTTATTTCTATTATCTTTTAGTAGAGGTGAACCAGATTGTGTGACAAACAAATTTATTTGCAGAACTTCCATTTATGTTTGTAGATACGTGTTTCATTGTTGGTTGTTGTAGTGAATACAAGGTTACGATGTTTTAACTCCCACATTACGCATTCAGTCATGAATGCATTACAGAAGGATCGCGTTAGTTGTAGTCGGACTGTCTCAATGCTGAAGGCATAGCACTCTTTGCTGAACACTACCAACAGCGGTTTACATCAACATGTTCTAATAGAGCAGAATTCAGTACCCTCCTTCAATGATATTTCTCGCAAAATAAATCACTGGCGAAATGAAAAGTAAACTGATCTACAATCCTTCATCTTCTACTCTGTCTTCATCTGCCCTTCATTTTAGTTCTAACATCTGTAGTGGTCATCTTCTGAGTGTTATTCCAAGACAAAAAAAATTTTTCTATATGCAAAACTATTACTTATTTTCATTGAGTCCACCAAAGCTGACCAGAAGCATAAGCAAGACTTATCGCACTAAATCAGTCAGTGCTAGAGAAAAAAGTGTCGAGTGCATAAAATAAGTCATGACGTTGTGTGAAACTAACTGGGAACACATCTATTATGTTTCTCTTTATTAATGCTTTGCGCTCTAATCATGAGCGAATCAACTTGCGAATCAGGTAGTTTCATATTGCAGCTAATTGCGAAGCACCACAAATTTTTATCATGACCAATTTTTATCGAAAGTTTAAATGAACTAGCAGTCGAAAACATATACTTTTGCTATATTAATATTTGTATAGGCTAAATTGTTCTAACTTAGTTAAAATCTCAGAAAGACATGATGATAAATATTCCTAGGCACACAGGAAAGTCAACATCAGTTTTATTCAACTTAAACAGCAGAGCAAAACAGCTGTTTTCGAAAGTCGCTACACTTTCATCTTCAGTGCTCATGTGTATATTGTGTTTATCACCACTGTTGTCCTTTGTGCCTAGGAATATTTATCATCATGTCTTTCTGGGATTTTAAATAAGTTAGAAAAATTTAGCCTATACAAATATTAATATAGCAAAAATAAAAATGTTCAATAAAAATAAAAACATATACTTTTGTTGAATGAAACAAAATAAAACTATCAATTAGAAGTAAAAAATTTATCAATTAGAAATAAAAAGCTCACATTTTAGCCTTTTGATATAAAAGTAAAAATTATTGCCAGAAAAATGTGAAAAAATGCTAGTGTCAGGATGGAAAATTTCTAAAAGAATAAATTTTTTAAAAGAATATATTTAGGAATAAAAAATGTACTTTTGGCAAGCGAATCTAAAATAGAAGTATTAATAGCTTTTATAGCAGCTGCGCCAGCCGATTGTTACACAATCGATGTATTTGCGCAATCGAATCAATTGGATGAGGCGTATAAAAAGCTGATTCATAAACATGATTGAGAAAGCGAAGCAGGTAATTCAAGTGAAGGCATCAATTAGAAGTTAAAAATTTTATAAATTATAAATAACAAGCACAGATTTTAGCCTTGTGAAATAAAAGTAAAAACTATAGACAGATAAAATGTGAAAATGTGCTTACGGTAGGATGAACAATTTCTAAAATAAAATATTTTAAGGATTAAAAAATGTGCTTCCATTCGCCAACGAATCTAGACTAGAATATTCATCGAATCAAGTGGATTCGAAATAAGTGATTCCTATAAGCAGCTGGTTCATAAACATGATTGAGACAGCGCACCAGGTGATTCAACTCCTAGTGGAAACATAGAATTAACGGAAATTGTATAATCACCACACTTCAGCTGCCACAGATTTCTGAAGGGTATCTCTTGATTCGTATAAAAGTCTCTAGTGAAACTTAAGTTTTTGCTTAAAGTTTCTACTCTAGTTTCACTATATTCTTGGCTTTCTTTCTATACACATTTTTTTTTTGTTCTGTTACTTTTTGTATTTCTGTATTTGTTTTCGCCAGCAAAATGTCTACAAATCAAAAAATGTAATTTGTTGTAAATGTTGCAGGCGCCTGCAGATGGCTCCCACTTGTGTTCATTCGTTTCGTTTCGTTTGTTTTTTGTTTGCGTTCAACTAAACTTGGTGACAGTTTTTTTCTTATTACACTTTTTTACTATTACATTTTGCTTTTATTTATTTTTTTTCGTTAGATTTCATTTTCATGCCTTTTCTCTCACTGACTTCGGTTTCATTTTCATTAAGCGGAAATTTTTCATTTCCTTGCATTTTACATACTTATGGAGCTCATTTTTCTACGCTGTTTTTGTTTTTTTGTTTAACATTCTCGAAAATTATTTGTGACAAATGTTAATAATAATTTTCCATAAGCAACTGATTGTATTTATGGGGAGGGCACTTAATAAAATGCAAATAATTTTGCAATTCATAAATAAAGTATTAATAAAAGCATCCTGTTTGTTTACAGAGATTAGAAGAGTTTGTTTTGATTAAAAACAAAATTAATTGTTATTGTATTCTTTAGCAAGTGAATAATTATTTGCTTTTATATACACATACACATGCTGATACACATAATTATGTATGTATATATATACATATAAATATTAAATATATTATATGTAAAATCCCAAAATATTCAAATTAATTGCCTGTTCGCCGATTTCGCAAATTATCGCCCGTATGAATAAATAACATTTAACATAAACACAAATTTTAGAAATTAATATTTAATTTTATTATAATGGGCTTTAAAAAAATTCATTTAATATTTTTTTGCAAAAAAACTTTAAAATATTTTATGATAAATTTGATGTTGTATTCGAATAGTGTTTTTTATATAGAAAAACTTGGTAAATATTCCAGAAAACATGGAAAACTTAAGATCCCTTTTAACTATTTAAGTTACACAGCAGAGCAGAACAGCTGTTTTCGCAAGCCGCTGCGCTTTCGTCATCAATAGTCATGCAATTTGTGTCTACTACCAATTGTTAGATGAGTTGGTTAAGTGTGATAACACTTTTTATTTCCGCCCATTTTAAATATGAGAAAGTCCCTGCGTTGCCGTTCGATTATTTTATTCATGACCTATTCTCTGGAGACAAATTACAGTTCTCTCTATATTGATAGAAATTTGTATAGATTTAATTGAAATTTCGATCGATGTCGAATGCATTAATTTGGCTGTGAAATTTTATCTGTCGACAATTGTTTGCTGGATTCGTTGAAACTGATAACAGGTTTTATATTCGATAACTGTATCGAATCAAGTATCGAATCAAGTATCGAATCAATTTTAATTTAGTGGCCCTGTAATGCAAGTGTAGCGGCTTTTAAAAACAACTGTCCTGTTCTTAAATATAAAAACATTATATTATAAAAAATTTGATAACAACATTTTAACCAATAAAACTTGTGTGACAACCGTGTGAACTAAAAATTTTTTGAAGGAGAATATCCTGGCAATGAAATGAGTTTTCTGTTCTACAATTTTTTTTCTACTTACAATATTTCATTGACAGAACATTTTGAGCACACCGGGAGGTCTTACAATATCTTAAGAATTTACAATCGTTAGTACATAATCCACAACAAATAATTATTCTTTGAACATAAATTCTTGAGAATATCTTGAATACGAATAAATTGAATGAATGCATTCCCAATATTATGAAATAGTATTCCAAAAATCAATGGATATGCAGCCGACGTATAATGATTTTTGTTTTCTTTTAAAAATTCTTTAACAAATATTTTCTCCAACATTTTCTCTCTCTCTCTCTCTCTCTCTTCCTTTAAAGATGTTGATATAAGAAATTGTTGCCGTCCTATTATTCACATATTTCAATTTTAGTTTGCATATTTTATTCTTTTTGAAAATGTTTTCAAAAATATTTAAGTTTTAGTACTTCAGCATTTAGAAATGTTTGCAAGTCTTCCTTCGCAACAGACAATCCATCCATCTACAGCTTCAAGTATACATTCTTGCACATTCCAAAGGCATTCACCCATACCCATGCATGTCTTGGAAGGATAATATGAAAGATGGCAGGAATAGTGTTGGCGGTCGGAGAAATATTGCACCGAAGATGTAGAGTAAATAATTTAAATGCTCTGATGCTGCTGTCCATCCATAAACATTTTCCTTGTTGGCTTAAACTAAAGTTGTGTTGCAATTTTGTTATTGGGTCATCTGCAACAAACATCTTCCATTTCAAATCCGTCTTGAAACATATACATCTACACGTGCACACACAGATAACCATTCATTCCTACCAAAATGCACAACTGGTTCACAAACTTAAATAAATTTGTCTGTTTGGATGTGTGCACGCACACTTGCACCGAAGCACATACTGCTAGTTTGACAAAAGAAAGCCAATTGTGATTTAACATTCTGACCTTTATCCTTGCTCTGGTTTTCACTTCCCTTCACTTGGTTTTTTTTTGTACAACTTTCTTAAAATTACACATACACACAGCAACTATTCTACATGTGCGTCTAAAATATTCTTGAGTGCTTAAAATTTTTGTTTACTTGTTCAGCTGGTTCTTGCCTTTTTTATGCTTTCCAGAAGGAATTACTTTCATGCAGGGGTAGTGTTTGTGTGTGCTTTGAGACCAGTTTTCAAGTTTTTCGTATTAAAAATCAATATTATTAAATTTTTATCGTTTGTTTAATGCTGCTGTTGTGGGCTACTTAGATTTATCTTGTGCTAAAGTTCATGCAAACTAAAGTTTTCAGCATTTGCTTAGGGTTAAAAATAACTTTTTTTTGTTTGTTTTTTGTTAAAATCAGTTTTTACACAATGAAAAATATGTGTGGCATGTAATTTTATAGATTATTTTGAAGTTTTTGTAAATATTTGAAAATTAAATGAGGGTGTTTACTGCGTGCAGTTTTCTTTTAATCTTACAATCGGAAATTTGCGGAGTTAACAGAAGTCAATGAATTTTTGTTTTTTAGAAACTTTTAAATTCATAGCACAGCTATTTTAGAAAGATTGCAGTATAATTTAAGACAGACAGTGTTGAATGTGTTTTTAAATAGTTTTTTTTAAAAGGGATTTCCCAGAAAAATTCAACTCTTCTTAAATAACATAAATAAAACCTGGAATCCCTGATAGCAATGCAAATTCCCTTAATGTGGGGTCAGAATACCAAAAAGAGTAGCTCTGGTTATCCAATATAAATATAACTCTTTAAACAGTTAAAGAGATATTTATTTATTGCGTTAATACTGTGCAATGAAGTTAACCGATTAATCCGTTTAAAAGATTGGTTAATTGGAAATTGGCTATTTTCGAATTAAACGGATCTTTTGAGTCGCTTAATCGATGTAACAAAAAAAATTTTTTATGATATATTTCGTCATATAATAAAACAAAGAACGTTTTCTCTAAAATAAGTGATCACACTTATCATATCGGCTTGCCTCAATACCACTGGTGGCTTATCATTACCAACAGCGATTAACAAAGTCATGTATTAAAAGTGTAGAATACAGCACCCTACTTCGTCTGTAACTGTAGTTCAACTTCATTGACGAAGTGAAAATAGCTGTCATCTGATCTGTTGAAAATTTGGAAAACGGTTGACTTTCTGCTAATATTAATCGCAAGGCTATCTCAACCTGGATTTAGTACTATTCTATACCATTGAGATCTTGAAGCTAAAACAACCGCTCCGCACTTGATAAGCGGTGGTTGTGAAATCGATCGGTGAAACCGTCGGAAAGTTGGTATAAAAAATCTTTGTTTGTAAATTTTTTTTATATATCTTGAAGTTTACCGTTTCGAATCGGTTGAAAATCATAATATATTTAAGTTTAGAAATGCACTTTTTCCAATTTTCATAAAGATCACTTATCGATCAGATTCATAATCTAGGAGTTATTCACAACAATCATTTATTTCTAATATTTTTTTCATACGCGAGAGTTTTCCAAATTTTATTTAATTCAAAAGTTATATGCGGGTCACATACACACATACTTACAGACATAGTGACGGGTTGTCAGAATTAGTAATAGAAGCCTCCTACGACTTCAAATTGTGGAGATCTGATGAGTACTCTTTCTTTTAAAATAGAAAAAAACCAAAAACTTTCCGATTTAAAAAATTTTTCATCTTACTAGTGGGAATTTAAAAAAAACACTGGAAAGAAAGTCAACGATTAGTGGCAAGAATTGACTTAATTGAAGCTGCTTTGTGACTTCCAGCTATCAAACATGGGCGTCCGCTTTCAGGGAATTAAATTTGGCTTTCTTTTTCACAAGCAAGAGGTTTTAAATATTATTTTAAATTTTATTTTAAACATTAATTATTATATATAACTCGCTATCGTGCAACATTTTATTAAAAAAATTAAGTATTTATTTGTCCCCAAATCGTGCAGTTTTCCATCACACAATACGGTTTGGAAAAACACCAAAAACTCATTAACATTTTAATACCAGGTTGTCACAAAACTTTATTGCTGGCGTACAATGGCAATTCATTTAAATCAATTAAACTAAATTAATCCATTAATAAATATGAGCTCTGAAATGTTATTATATTAAATATGAATATTTAAGAAAACGTTGTTAGATTTAAAAGCTCAACTCATTTAATTGAGTTCTATAACAATTTCTCTGCCAGCAACAATAAAATTAGTTTTCCTTTGTGTTAGTATATGACAATAAAAGCTTCATGTTAATATATGTAGACACACATACACACACATATTTATGCGAATTCACTGAATCAAAACTCCTTTTACTGAATGTTATAATTTTATGAATACATCCATGTGCAACAAGGAGAGCGCATAATTGTATTTAACAACCAGCTAAAGCATACATCAAATAAGTAAAAGCTAACTGTTGCGATAAAATAATTTCTAACAAAAATATTGCATTTTACGTGTTTAAATGGGTAAAAAAGTATTCATACATGTTCAACTTTAAACTAAAAGCCAAGTTGTTGCTCTAATAAAGTCTTGTTGCATGTGTAAAAGGCGAACGCATACAATCATATTAACAATATAAAATTGTTGTGCATGTATGCGTTTTATGTTAATGTAAATATTTGTTAAGGTTGCGATGTTGAAATGCAACAGATGCAGCAAATTGAGGCAAATATTTAATTGCATGAATAGGGAGACGGAGAAAACAGTGCTACAGCGACCATAACGAACAACTGGAATAAAAGCAGGAAGTCATGGGCAAGAAAATTGTTACTTCACTGGCAAGTGTTTTCCCATTTTTGCAGACAATTTTCTTTTATATGATTTCAAGGCTATTAATGATAAATTGAAAATTATGATAGAGCCTTAATAAACCTTATCTGGAAAAAACATCTCCTTCGAAATTTCAGAATCTTTAAGACACCAACTGTTGCGCTACTAATCAAAAAGAAAGTCGGCATTAAAAATACGTTCTTTAACGTTTTACAAAATTTTTCAAATACTACATATATTTTCCCAACAAGAACAAAACAAATATATTATAATAATTTTCAATAAAATAATTGTCGTATAAACCTCTTTAACTTTATTTTCATACTGATCCTTTTTGCCAAAATTTTACCAAAAAAATTTAACTGCTCAAAACCAACGTATGTTGGCAACAGTATACATAAATTGTTTTTATATTAAAACAATTATTAGTCGTTATACTTTATTTATCTTACAACTACAATTTGAGTCCAGCCAACCAGTTGTATAATAAAGCTTAAGAAAATAAAAAAGGAAAAAGTGATCAGTGAGTTCTTGTTGTGACTTTGATATTTGTTTTGGGCTTCCCATTTATTAATGTGGAAGTTTGAAATAAATATCTTTAGTTTTGCTAAGAAATGTTGGGTAAAGGTTCCCTGATGGTCTGCATTAGCCTCAGTGAAATGCGCACAGGAACTGGCTAAAACCTCTCATTAGATCACTTTGAATTCTTTAGTAAACTTTTGGAAAAAAAGAATGAGTACATAATTAAAATGAAAGAGTTTAAAGAAAATAAAATATTTGTAGCTTTGATTCTTTTACATAATCAATTAATCAGCTCTTGTATTATAAATACAACTTCAATCAGTTCAAACTACTTCCGTTTGTGAGATACCGTGAATAAAAAAAGGCCAAGAAAATGAAATTTTTTTAAATTAATTCCGACTATGGAGTACATCCAATTAGTTAGTATTATCGATCCTTTAATAAGACTCGAAAAACTACATCAACCAACTGTAATCACGTGAATATCGGTTTATTAATTCAAAATATATAACAGTTTTTAAATGAAATTAGTATTAAAAATTAAACAAAATCAAAAACTCCATACCCGACAATTAAAACTTTTTGGTTTAAAGGAGTAGACTATAAAAATCGTTTTCATATTTATATAAAATCAACATATTTGAATGAAATTAATAAGTATTAAAAATTAGAAAAGGCAAAAAGAAGCAGCACAACAAACCACGTTTTTAAAGTTTTTGGACTAAATAAGTTACAGGGGTGCCCAAATATTTTTCAAATAATTTCTTATGAAAATTGTTGCTGTAATAAATCGATTATTTGATGTATATTTTGGTAGGAGGCGACGTCTTGCTGATTCCACATGACGTCCATTTCCATGTTGTTCAGTTGTCATAACAACTTCGTCCTCTTGTTCCTCTAGTGAATTCACAGTAATTCAGGCCCCATTATCCAATAATTATGGCTCAAACACTTCACCTAATCAAAATCTGCAGCAGAAAGTTGCCTCTTTGTGGGTGCATTTGTTTCTCATATCGCAGGCTACAGCATTCTACAAACCGTTGTTTTGCTCTTGTATATCTTTCAATATATTTTCCCATTTGCCTATCGAAGATACTCTACTCATGTTTTATGATCTGCACTGGTCTGCGGTTCTCGGTTACAATTGGCATGACAGAAACTGAGCATTTATTGTTATTGTTTTTTCAGCAAAAGGACAGCAGCTCAAATTCTTGTTGCTAAACAACTTAATAAAGTTTTGCTGATTAAAAAGAAAACAATTTTATTATATAAATGTTAGTTCACTCTTTTATTTGAGTGAGTGTGTGCATGTTTTTAAGTATGTGTGAAAATGTGAATATGTAAGTGAATTGAATGAGATCATATAAATGCATCCACACTCGTACGTACCTAGAAAAAAATATGCTTTTATAAGTTTCCATAACAATACGAAAGAATGAATGTAAGAGAAATTTTATTTTATTTTTTATTTTTGCATCGTTTATATTATGGAATAGGGCCCCAATACTCTCGTGTGCAATACTAAAATATTACACAATATATATTTACCATTTTACATGATATCCAACACATGTGTTTTCATTTAACCATATCAATTTGTGTGTGCGTGCGTGTGTATGTGTGGGCGCATGCTGAATATTTACTTGCAGAAGTTCTAATGCATTCATGCTAATGTCTGTGTGAATAGTTTAATATTTGAGTCAGCAGATAGTGTGTTTTCTATTCCAATACTAGTGCAGTTTGTTGGTTGTGCAAGTTTCTATGTCAGCTATTGCAGATACGTTATTATATTTAGCAGTTTCTATTGAGATCTTGCAAACGGTCAACTGAACTATTGAGAAGATAAAAGAGTCTCAGCTGCTGACGATATTTGTGAAACCCTATTAATGATATAGTTTTCCGACTTATTCAACGCTCTTGTTTACTTCTCCATCCTAAAATTAAACTCTAGTTTATGGTTCTTCAGGAAACATAAATTATTTATATGATTCGTTTATTTTATGAACATTTTATTTTTGCTATATTAATATTTTTATAGGCTAATTGTCCTAACTTAGTTAAAATCTCAGAAAGGCACAAAGGATAAATTATTTCTAATTTCATGATCGGAATTAGCTAATGAAATAAAAAAAGGTTTAAGTGAAACTACATTCAAATTATTAAATAATTGCCTGAGAAAGCATAACTACAAAATACTAGTAAAAAATATATATTTTTTGTAAGTAAATCGTATCGAACTATTTATTGTTTCATTAAAGCTATCATGTCCTTCTGAATTTCAGATACTTTTCGAACATTAAGCCTATAAAAAGAAAAACATTTTTATTCAGAAACATGTTTATGAAGTAAAACAGTTTCTTACAAAACGAATTCACAGTGTCGTAGAATCCAAAGTGTTTAACTCATTAAATACTTATCTGAACTGAAAGGCCTTTGATTAGTATTTAAGGGTCATGCCCTTTTGGGCAAATATTTCAAAGGTACCTTGAGGTTTAGTGTTGGTTGATGAATTATTACCAGTGAAAAGCTTAAGAAAATCAGCAAAATCCACTCAATTATTACTTTGCCATTTTCAAAAGTTATTGAAAAGAGAATCAACACGTTTAATAATTTTCATTCCATGAAATAGTTTCGTTTTCCAATGACCAAAATATGGAACGAATTATATATTTTAACGGAATAGAACCCGGCTGATATTATTGTTATTTTATTAAAATAAAACAAAAAATATCTAAAAGATTATATAAAAATAAAAAAAAGAAGACTTAGTGATACATATAAAATCATAACATATAAAAAGATAACAGCTATTCTAATACCTTTTATCTACGTAACAACAAATTATATTAACTTTGAAACCTCTTTAATTTTAATTATGTGCTGGTTCTATTTTCCCGAAATCTGATTAAAAAGTTCTAAGTGATCAAAAGAGGAAAAGTGATCAATGAGTTTTTGTTACGACTTTGATATTTGTTTTAGACTTCTCACTTATTAAAGTGGAAGTTTGAAATAAATATCTTTAGTTATTCTAAGAAATGTTGGAAAAGATTCCCTGATGATCTGCATTAGCCGCACTAAAATGCGCATAGGAAATAGCTAAGACTCCTCAAGTGACGGTTTTCAAGTGTCTTAGAACAGAAGTTATAATATTTTATAGGAGATTTCGGATTTTTTTGTGATAAATTTCTTTTTCTTAAGTGACAGAATTTCAACATTTTCTTTTAAGAAGTATAAAATATGTAACATTCTTTTCTAGAAAAGATATCAGCATAACATTAGGAAACTATTTCCAAATCCTAAACACTCTTTTGGAAACAGTTTAAACAGTTAGTGAAATAGTCATGAATATGGTGTCGACTTTTCTGATCTGCATTATTAAGCTGTTGTATAAGTTCCTGTCGGTCTGTGGATTACGAAGGTATAGCACTGATCACTAATCATTAACTACTACGGCACTGAAACAATAATTTGCAGACGAAGTAGAGATTGAAAAGGACAAAATAAAGTCTCTATTCTTTCATCTCTTTTCACCTTTCCTCTCCACAGTATTTCCTTCTCCAATAGTTCTGTCTCAAAGCGTTTCGCCAATCCTACATAAAAAAGGATACACCAACACTTTATTTTACTGTAAGACAACGATTTTGATAAACATATAAAATTTTTATTTAATTTTAGTATCGAGGAATTGAAAAAGAAACTACATGAAAAATAACATGGTTTTAAATCTGACCCATATAAAGCTTTTGCTAGTCTGTATGCTAAATAATTCCACATCATTTTACTTGTGATGGTTACGTGCATAACATCTACACATCTAAAACTCAACTTATGAGTTTATTTAATAGTGTCTATTCTACTCTATTCTATTCAAAAAACCTACATTTACGTATTTCATTTCCAAGCACTGAAATCCATGATGCTCTTTGCTTGCATACGAGTGAGTATTCCTGTTCGAATGAATGAATATGTTTGAATGAATGAATGAATGAATGACTGGATGATGTACGAGTATAATGCATTTGTAGAGACTTACCGTAGACAAACTAAAAGTATGTATTAAATTACTGCATCCGTATTATTAGTTTATTGTGCTGAGGGTTACACTGGCTTAACTGGGAACCACAATTTACTTTCATTTGCATATATGAATATTTGTGTGTGTGTGTGTTTGCTTGCCTGTGGGATTGTTTGTCTGTTCATTACAATTTACTTATAAAATAATGTTGGTGGGAAAGCAAATGATTATGATGATGTTAGTGTTGTTGTTGTTTCTTTTCTATTTTCAATACAAGCAGCACAATACACCGATATTATCGACAACATCATATTCACATCATCAATTTTGAGCTTAAATAAATATGAACTTGTATCTATAAATCTATGGTTATTCGCACATACATACACACACATCTACATACATACGCACACATATGCTCTCTGGTATGTAATTCTCTATACATATATCCAATAAGCTGTGGTCGGTAAATGGAAGTGGTGGTGCTTAACAGATTTAGAAGATCCTTTATTCCATAATACAATTCTCAACATTGTCATAGTAATAGTTTATTCTATTAATTAATATTTAAAAAAAATGATGAAATGACAGCATCCGTTTAGTAACTTAAACCCCATCATGTACATATAAATCGATAATAATTAGAAATGATTTTTAATTATAGATATAGAAATGGTTTGTGCAAGAATACACAGAAAGAAAGTTTTCGTTCTAGATAAATTTTCAAACAAAATATCACGTATTCTATAACTGCTAAATGATATTTTAAGCTATAAAACGGAATGTTACGATCTTACTAAGTATACTTTTACACTGTCTTAAATAATCGAGGTATTTGAATATATTTCAGTCCAGGGAAACTCATCAAAAGCTTCTGATCTTTTAATAGATATCTAAGACATATAGACGAATAGTCTAGTAGCATTTCTATATGACTGCATGTGCTCAAATTCACCCTACCCGCTAGACTTCAATGGGATACTGCTATAAAATCGTTCTCAACCATCGTCTGCTTTTTAGCCCAAAATCCAGCGAATGGTAAATATCGCGAAGTAACAAATTCTGCAGTAAAAACGAGAGCAATTGATGAGAATGAGAAGTAGAATGACATATGAAATAAAGCCTTGAGATCAAATAAGTTCTTACACTATTCTTTACAGTTTTCAATGTTCTCAGTCTGTTCTTAATCAAGTCATCTCTCTTTGCTTTGAGATCATCATTGAATCTTCTATCAGTTCATTTAAATACGGATAACAATAATTTTTCTCTTAGTGCATGAAATATATTCAGTGCGATAGTGTTTGGCTTTTAATAATATCCATGTAATTTATACAAAATAGAGTTGAAAAGGATAAGTATCTCAATAATTATGAGGAAAGTTCAAATATTGTATGAAGCTATTTAGTGAAAAGTTGTTACAAGACTGTTTTATTGTAACTGCTTCAGTTGATGATTTTTGGTCAAGTAATGAAACAAATATTATTTATATAGTTTCCAATATTATTTTACCTTTTTCGTATTATATTGAAATTAATATATTGCAAATTGGCATTCAACTAAAATGCTCAGTTCTACAGGAATATGTTATATAACTTTGAAAGAAGCAAGAAGTAATTTTCCGTTTAATACAAGCAGCACAGAAATTAGAAGGTTACGAACAAACAAATCTCGTATACAAAATTATAATAAAACCGGAAAAGATTTAGGGAAACAGCAGGAATGACTCGTATACTTTGTACGTATAAGGATGAAAATGTTGCAAACTAAGTCACTGTGACTTGCAACATGTTTCTTATGTTTCAACTTTTGTGGCTGGAGTCAAAAGAATTGCTATTATTACGTGAACCCCAGTGATGTGTTTATTATATTTGAATTTGTGAAATGAACCTGAATGTAGAATCACTTCACTATTTCTACTGTTATAATCTTAGTTGTATAGTGCAATTTCTAAAATACCGAATTCGTTTAAGCAAAACAGATTTCATTTACCTGAAGTTCGCTTAATTGAAAAAAGAGAATAAGCGAAATAAAGTTACAGAAAATTCCTGTTTTCACTTAATTACATTCCATTAAGAATATTCAATCTCTATTAGAAATTTAACGAATTAATTGGCAACATGTTTGATACATTTGGAAATCTTCTCGAGGTGCTTCTATACTTCGAAGCCTAAGATGCGGCTCCACACTCAGTCATGACTATGATATCGATATTTTCTAATCTGCTTTTGTGCTGGTTGTTTCAATTGTTCCCGGCCTGTTTCAATGTCGAGGGCCTTGTTGAGCGTTAATGACAACGTTTGAAACTATCGTATTGCAAAGAGTGCATTACAGCATTCTACTGTATCGGCACTACCCCCGGTGGGGCACACTAAACAACTTGGTGAGTCGCTACACCTTGTTGCATTGCTTTCTAGGGGAAAAGTTAAGAAATACAGGATAGCTGGATCCCGCCATACAAAGGATCAGAAACCAATAGTAGATTACACACCTACACGGATCTGGTTGAGCTCCACGAATGATGAATATATAAATCGGGGTGAAGCGACGATGGTGTATAGTTTTGGCTGGGCGTGTGTGACACATCTACTTAACAGGCGAAGCTCTGTTTAACTTATGTTCATCCAGGTGATGGTGTGTGGCGGACCGCGTTCTTCCTCTTTGTCAAAGTGATTCTGTGGCCAGATGTTGGTTGAAGTCTCTTCATGAGTCCACGTGGTGGTTATGGATTGATACCAAGTGTCGCTGGGAGAGATGTCAGATAAGGGTTGATCTTCTGGCATATTTATACTAGGCTGGGACTTCGGCCCGGTTGATTTTAGTTTCTATATGCTGCTGTGAATCAGCACGTGTTACGGAAGGGGTGGTGTGTTATTGGTGCTGGGGGTGTCAGGAGGGATAAGTCTTATGACTTTAACATTTCCGCTGGTGTGGTCACTGGGAGTAACAGCGGTGTTGACGCACACCTAATTTCACTCTGAATAGGCAGGTACTGACGTTAACTTGAGCATTTTCTGTATCATAACTGCATCGGAGCTCAGCGGCGAAGTACAAAATAAAATGGATACAACAAATTGCATCTGTCCTCTCAACATTACCAATTCGTTCCTCTCACATTTCCGGCACAAATCGTTCTGACAACAAAATTCAGTCACACTTTGAGTGTTGAGAGTTTATGTGTTATATGATACAAAAGGAATTACTTTCGCATTGCAAAAGCTTTTCTTGCACAGATTACTAACTGATTAGTCCCCTGATATCACTGACAGCTGCAGTTATTGCATCTGACCACTGTTACTAAGCGGATACTGGGAAGTAGTAGTTTGGATTTGAGATAACCAGCACGTCAATAATGTTGATACAACTTTCCCGCCTTCCAATTGTAGAAATTTCATCAGAACATTGCTCCTTCTTTAGAACGACTATCAGAAAATAGTTCCCATGAGATATCAAAATATTAATCATAAAATTGTAAAAGTTCCAAGATTTCTATTAGGAAATAGTTGTTTTGACAAACCTTTTATTTTAATGAGTAAAACGGAAAATCTTAATTAAATGCAGCTGCAATAAATTATATTTATGCTTCATATAATTTGAACGCAACAATTTATTGTGGAATGTTATTATATATCACATAAACTGTTTCATACATTTCAAATGACCTGGGAAGTTGCTTAACAGCACGTGCATTATTTTAAAAGCAAGAAGTATTTGCATAAAAGTGAACAGATGGGATAAGGCATGGCTTAATGCGTTATGATCCGCACAACAACAGATTTATGAATTATAAATATTTTACTGGAAACATAGGCAGGCACTTAATAAATCCAAACAAACGCTTGTGAGAATGAAATCCCTTTTTATTCTAGCTTAAGCAAAAGGAAGATGGTTTGAAACAATTTATGTCTCAAACAGTTTTATAATAAAAAAAAATTAAGAGCAAAACACTAAAAGAACAAAACACTCAATTATTATCATTTTTGTATTTTACTCTTTTACACATTCTTCAAACTTTTTTACATAATTCCACATTTGCAAGCAACCTTTTGGCTATCTCTGGGCATATTATCTTAACATTATTTTCATTACACCCTTGTCGGATTAATTGTAAATTAATTTTCATATTTACCTTTGCCTGCTTAACGATAATGAGAATTTCGAGTTGATAGACAAAACAGACAAGCAGTCAGTCAGATATGAAAGAAAAAAGAAAAAAAATATATATGCAGGCCCACAAGATATTGAAACACAAGTGGCATTTTTTCATTTATATTATAAAAAAGTGCAGAGGGTATAAGTTAAGCCAAACAACATGTAAACATGCCACATGCGCAACTCTCCAAATGATATTAGCAGCACATTAAAAAAGAAAAATAAACAAAAATAGAGTTCTTCTGTTTAATTATTGTGCGTACAAAAATTTTCAAGTAAAATATATGTTGCACGCATCATCAGTTGTGTGCTACAGGGCGCTTGGCTGCAGCCAACATGTGTGCGTAGTATGTGTATATGTTTGTATTTTAAACAGAAATCAAGCAAATTATAAAAGAGATTGATTTAAAAATACGGGAATGCATTTAATTAGAAAGACTAGATGTGGGAACAACGCACGTCATTGGTGTGAATCACAAGCGATCGTTGTAGATATTGAGCAGTTCCCATTACACGAGTGTGGGTGATCGTATGCTCGAATGTAAACAATGGGGCATGAGTAAATGGTATGCGTAAAGAGTTGCGATCACAATTAGAATATCCGTAGGATAGTTTTTATTACAGCGTTTTCAGAGTTCTTTAAAATCATTAACGAATTTTGGTTCTAACGACTAAAATCTGAATTTGACTTACCAAATTATTCTGGTGAATTTGTTTCATTAATTTAATTAATGAAAAACAACTTTGTTTTTGTTCATTTTTAGTTCAGTGCTGCCAAGTTATACATTGGAAACAGCTGATAATGTTCATAAGAAAATCCACTACAACAGAATTTATTCTCAAAATTTATTATATATAATAATATTATTTTAAAACATTTATGCACTTTGTAAAAGTATTTCAATAATTCTAAAATTCTGATTTGCAAAATATAAAATTGATGCGCTTTACAGAATTTCCTTTTTTAAAATAAAATCTAAAGGCTTGTACAACAACAAATAACTTTATTTCTATGAGAGATTTGATATACTAGTGCGATCAAATTTGTTGGACAATCTGTTGGTGAAAGCCTGAATATATTTGACTTACAGTGGGAATACTAAATCACACACGGTTTTAACGTTAAAACCAGGGTGACTGCTGATTTTGAAAATTCAAGGTAAAATTATAAAACTTAAAACTTTCACTGCCTTATTCATAAAATATTATATTTCTGTTGTATAAAGGATGTATATAACGAATTTTGAAAAGAATCTGTTTTATAAACACTTTATAGTTTAAAAATAACTTAACTATTAATATATTCCAAAATAAATTTTACACAGTGCAACAAAATTGTTAAAGACAAATCGCTTTCGCGATTCATGGCTCTTTGAACAAAATTCAGATCCGAACTTAATGAAAGGCCAATCGATGTTAACACATAAAAACTATCTAATTACTGAAACTATTTTCTTTTATGAATTTTTTATAGTTCTAACACTTTTATTTCCCATAAATAAAATATAATTTGTTTTTCTTTTAACATGCTGTAGAATTCCTGATAAAATTGTTCACACAAAAATAAATGCATCAACATGTGCCATTAGGCCGCTAAAGGTCGTGTACTCCACTCGTATAAAATATATTCTTCACTATTAATTAGCGCTCCGTTTCCGTTGCGAGATTTTTTTATTTCTTTTGTTACAGTTTCTCTCTTTGAATTTTGTTTATATCTTTCAAATGGGGGAGTATCTAGTGAACAGATCAGTTTTACGTTTAAACTTGTTGGGTAAATTGAAAGCACCGAATTTGAGGGCGGTGTGGGATTTGTTCTTTCAATAATTAAAAATGCCAGTTTAAATTATTTTTGTTTATAATCAAAAAAATAAACCGAAATTTCTTTTCAGTTGAGGTATAAAATGTTTATATTATTTTGAAATTAAGAATATTTTTAGGAAAAGAAATATATAAAAAAGTGCTCTTGTTGAAACTTCTTTATTTCAATTTGTGTCTGAACAATGATCGGGTCATTGACACTTGTTTATATGTTTATTGTTAGTGATATCAACTATTTAATAGTTAATAGTTTTCTAGCATTTTGTATCCACATTTGCTTTCTGTGCTGATCTTTTAAAATAAATGCGATTTAAATAGATTGTGGAGCACTCTTAAAGTTTTATAAAATTATTGGTTATGCAATTCAATTATTAGGCTTAATAGTTTGACATGATTTTTAGAATTTATAATACATGATCAATATTCTGAGGAAGAAATTAAAAATAGCATTCATTTAATTTTTCAATCTTTATAGTAAGAGGGAGTACATTTTTTCTGATATCAGTGATGATTTTTTAAGATTTAATTGCTGCCGGGTTAAATCGATTAATATAAATAAAGTTTTTTATTGATAAAAAAATATGTTTTTTTTCACTTGATTTAACAATATACAATAAGTTTTTTTGAAATTGCAGTTTTTATCTTTCATTACTCGTTTCTTCTCATATATAAAATGTTGTGCAAGAGCTAGAAGAGTTTGCTTCTCTGCCATAGAGACGGCAATTTCGATTAATAGTACTGTGGCAGTCACAAAATGCCTTGAAAATTTCTTAATTCAAGTCATAGAGCGCCCTTTGCATATCAATTTGTCATATATAGAAATTCGATTATACTCTCAAAATTTAAACTTCTGGATAAAACAGGATTATCTTTGCACAATAAGCTTATATTTATTACCTTGTCAGCAAGCTTACACATTTTTAGTTTTAAATGAACTATTTCTGCAGCAATAACGAAACAGGCTACTAGAATGGAGTCTTTACTGTGTGATAGTATAAATCTCCTATCGATATTGTTCAACGAGAAGTGCTATACCTGCTTCTGTGAAACAATTCGAATATAATAAACACAACCATTAACTAATGCAGATCGGAAGTATTCGATTCAATAGTCATGACTGAGTGCTGAAGGCATGAGCTTCGAAGAAAACAGCCCTCCTAGTTTAACTCAATAATTTTTTTATAAACTTGTTTGTTCTTACACAGGATTCAGACGATGAAATTTATGACGTCTATTTTTCTTAATTCCCTTTTAAATTTTCTACCAAAAATTTTTTGCGTTCATACGATGATTGTTTTTACATGTCTACTATTTTTTTATTGATTTTGATTTTTATTTTTCAATCGGTATATCTGTTTTAGTTTACTTTTCTCTTTAATAATAATATAAAACAAGTAAAAGTGCTATATTCGGCTGTGCCGAATCTTATATACCCTTCACCAGCGTACGTCTGGCATTATATACATACATATATATATATATATATATATATATATATATATGTATATATATATATATATATATATAAGTGCCGATTTTGTGCTTTCTAATTTATAAAATAGTTTCAGTAAGCGAAAAAATAACTTCAGTTGCATTTTTTGGTTACTTTTATACATAACATATATTCAAAATTTCGCAACCCTGTAAACGAAATTTTATTTTTAAAATTTGTTTACCAATACAAATCTTCATAATGTGTAAAGCGGTTTTACTTATGCAAAACTGCACATTTGTAACCATTTAGGTAACTTTCATGTGATACAAAATATTGCAAATTTCCAAACCTGGAATCAAAGTTTAGATTTTTTTTTTAATGTTTGATACGAATTTTGTTTTTCCTATATTAAAAAATAGTTTAATTAGTAAAAATAAACGACTTTAGTTGCTTTTTTGTTACTTTTATGTATGAAAAATTTTCAAAATCCCATACCTGGAAGCTAAAATTTATTATTATTACTATTTTTTTTTATAATGAGGCATAAAATAGTTTTATTTAAGTTCTATTTAGGTTCAAGCGTGAAGTCTCTCGCTCTTCTGGGGGCTTGGGAAAACCGATTTCACGTACAGACAGACGGACTGGTCTCAATCGTCATCGCTATTCATAAGGATCCAGATCCAGAATAAATGGGGTCGCATATTAATATCGAAGAAATTACACAGGGAATGACAAACCTAAATATACGCTTTCACTTTTTTGTGAAGGATATGAAAAAGCCATAGAAAACAGAAATCGAATCATATTTTCTTTCTTCGCTATCAAACTAAAAATAACGTTGAAAAATAGACTCCATAAAGGTCTTCGTGTAAATTAGGTGTTATAATTGATTCAGAATAACGAAAAGTTTACTTATTTAGTTGGCTAATCGATTAATTTAAAATTCGTCAACGATTAAACAAATTAAATAGAAACATTAATATATCAATGCATTTTTATTCAAATCCCAATACAGATAAGAAGAGATGTTTTGTATAATTATTTTATTAATTATTTATTTTATTTGTTGTTTTCTGTTTATTTGTTTTGAAAATTAGTAGAATATAAACGGAGCCACAAGTTCGTATTAGAGGCAGGAAACTTTTTCAGAAGAAATTTGAGTCGAAGGTGTTCTTGTAGCCGAAAATAATATAATAAGTTCATTTGTTACGTTGTACGCAATGCTGCAGTTAGAACGAATATAAACTTTTGTAAATTCACGAAATATTTACTTCTCTACGTGATCTACATCAGTCGCCTAACGACTGCAGTTACAGCTCTTGTGAACTTGTCACCCAATTGTCCAGCTTCGCTTTACGCTATAAATCTACTTTAAATAACTATCCCCAGATCTGCTATTATTATTATTATTATTATTATTATTATTATTATAAAAAGAATTAATTTTGCTTTTATTTCTGGATTTCTGGGTTTTTATGTTTAGTTTGAGTTTGTCTAGAATGTTCGGAACCCCCTGACACCACAAATCGAGCTACTTGCAAATCATGTCAACCCGTCCGTAACACAATTTTACCAATTCAGGTTATTTTAAAAATTGATTTATGAAAATTTACAAATACGGCTTATTTAGATGGTAATAATTTTACAAAAACATAATTTTACTGAAATTTTTGCGAAAAGTATTGGCAAAAAGTTAGTTCAAAGCAAATATTTTTATAATCCATCCCTTCCAATATCAAATTTTCTTTCATAAGTTTCTTATTAATTTATCTATTTTTTGGAATTTTCCTAGTAAATTGCTTATTGTTATGACCCAAAGTAGTAAATATACTTTTTCATTATGATTGTTTGGAAAAAGTGAATCTTGTGAAACTAAACGACTGTAGTCTCCATCAGAAAATTCTTTCAGTTCTTTCTTATCTGTTGTTTTCAATCATAAGAATTTCAAATATATTTTCGAAAAGTTTTAAAAGAAAAAAATATTGCAATAATTTAAAAATAAAAAAAAGATTTCCTTTTGTGTTCATGTATCGGTGTTCAACTGCTGCATGTTGGAGTCAGTAAATATTCAACATGATAAACGAAAATATATACCCACAGCAGAAACAGAAAGCAAATTAAATATTAAAGTAGAGCAGAGTAGGGTAGAGTGGGGAAAAATCTGCAAATATAAAATAAAGAGAAATTTTATTAACAAGAATTTCATCTTGCAGATGACGTACCTAAATTTCCAGGTGAGACAGCAGTCGATCAAAGGCTGAGAGCAAACAAACAAAAACAATGTATTTTTATTACCAGAATATGTTGGAGTTATTCCAATTAAACTTTATGAATTGTATGAAGTTATTTTACGTCATAATGGAAGAGAAATTAATATAAACAAACTTCCATTTCCTGCCTGAATTCTTCGTTTTAATGAAACAAATTGGATGTCTGGTGGCAGAAAATCGTTCCTGATTTCAAGGAATCTCGTAACTATGGAACAACGACTTGTTTACCTTAATTTATAATGCACTTAACTCGATAATGCGATACATTGTAAGTTTTCATTAAGCAACGAGTAGTACATCTTGTGTCTGTTTTCTAGCTATTTAACAGCTTATAATTTTATTGGAATTTCAATTCTAAAGGTGTTAGTCACTTCGTCATAAAATATTTAATGGAGAAGCTAAATATTTATCGCTCTTCTTT
Organism: Linnaemya vulpina; assembly: GCA_963675445.1. Taxonomy (NCBI): domain Eukaryota; kingdom Metazoa; phylum Arthropoda; class Insecta; order Diptera; family Tachinidae; genus Linnaemya; species Linnaemya vulpina. The sequence goes on from OY776278.1 coordinate 26,495,996, forward strand.
TACAGTTTAAAATATTTCTTTTAGTGTAAAATCCAAATAGTTGTTTCACTTATTTTGTCTTTTACTTTATCTTATTTCATCCATTTACCTTCGTTCGCTCCATTCTTTCACACATTTTATGCCGTTTGGATTATAAAATTTTGGATGTCGACGAGATAGATGGATGCATGAATTAACGGACGGATGGACGGACGGACGGACGGGTGGCCAGCGTCTGTTTGCAATTACAAAGTTAATATCACTCTGACATTTATGCATCGTGTGAAAGAAGGCGTTAAAGTGCTTTTCTATTTTAGTTTTATTCAACTGGAGATTTTATGTGTGTGTTTGTGTGTGTGTGTGAATGCGTGTTTATGAAATTCTCCAAAAAGTCTCAACTAACGCCAGACGGCATCAGTTAAAAATGTAGTAGAAGATAAAAACGTTTAAACCAAGTTGAAGATGAAAATTATTCAAATATTTCTTCAAATAGAGAGTTGCGAACATGATGATGCACTTTCCAACTGGATTCGGAAGCCTTGTCTCTATTTTCTTGTTAGTTGGCAAAGTGCTCTGGCTGGTTGTAAAATATTTCGCATCACTAAGCAATACCATCGCACTATTGCCATCCATTAGCAGTTGTGTGTGTGTGTGTGTGAATAGAGATTCAGTTTTATTTTTGAAAGAATTTATTTAAAAGTTTAGCAGTTGCAGTTCGTTTCCTTACCTTCTCTGTTGCAGCAGATTTAATTTTTGTAGATTTTTTTTAAAGACACTTTTGTGTGTCTCATCCAAGTATTAACTTTGTTTAAGTAAAAAAGTGTTGAAACGTTTAGGGAGTGCAAATTAAGTCGACGAAGTTTTCAACAAGGAAATAAAAACTTGGTTAATAGTGACAAAACAGGATGCAAAAGAAAAAGCAACTATTTTGTTAACCACTAAGTATTGTTTTTCATCGCGTGATGAGAAAAGTGAAAAGTTTATTTAGCAAGTTTTTTTTTTTATTTCTTGTTTGTCTATTTTATTTCGTTACGTATTTCTACAATTTCGTGTTGCACTGTAGGACTGGGTTCAATGAAATGTTTGTTTGAGTGACTGGTTGTTGTGTTAATGAATACAAGTTTAATAAAAGGCTTCCTGTTAAGGAAAGAAAATATATTTGGGATAAATTCATAAATATTGTATCGTGTAGAACCGTTTAGTCAAGCGTCGAGATGGCACACAATTTATTGTTTCCAAAATTAAACTTTTAGTAGCGTCTTAACTGGAAACTGTTGAAAATGGTATTTCGGGTTTGTTGGCTTGTTAAAGTTCTATCAATGAAAAAATATTTATATGTAAACAAGTCTCAATTAACTTTATAATTAAAGTCACTTAATCAGTTTATTACAATTTATGATTTTGGTGCACTATTTTTATTAAATTTATCCAGGAATTATTTTCGTTGTTTAAGTTCTGGTACTCCAGCACAAAATACAGTCTACCGGGAAGGGAAATTTTGTTTGAACTTTTTTCTTTATAAATAATTTTAAGCCACACAACCGGCTTGTAAATGGGCTCCTATTTTGAATTGAGGACAAAATAAATATTAGCAACAATAACTACAAAGCGGCACAAAGACCTTAAGGGCAAGTCTTGTAAATTTGGCTGATAATCAAAAGTTATTATTACCGGAGGAATACTGGACTAAAGCAGATATTTCTTTGAAATACAAAATAAATTGCTGCTCTTGATTTCTATTACGAAAGCAAAAGTTTCTTCGCTTTTTTTTATGAACGCAAATATTTGCGATTATTTTTAACATTTTCTTAACATTTTATATAAACAAATTAAAACTTTGTTGGAACTTCATATACCCGGGTATTTAATATGTAGGGCTCTTCTAGGACAAATGAAAAAAGAAAACGAAAGACAAAACCATGAAATAAAAATAAAAAAAACAACAAAATTTTTTACATTTTGTAATGAGCTGTCGTCTGTCTGCAATGGGAAAAAATTCAAACTTAAAATGCCAGCAGCACTTTTTACGTCAGGATAAATACGGAAAAATAACAACAAATGCAACAATCAAGACAATCAACCATTTTTCGTGCCATGTTTTGTGTTTTCATCAGTTCTTCGTCTTCGGTGTTCTTTTTGTTGTTGTTGTTATTTTCCTTTGGGAAAATATTGTTTTCATCTCCGCTTTGTTATAAACAATAACAAGTTTGTATACCCTTCATAAAATTGTCGATTCTGGTTTGTTTCACTGGATTGTCTTTAATAGACAGTAGCGCGGGGAAGTGTTTTTACATAAACAAAACATTTTTTTGTTTTATGGATTCATAATTGGGAAGGTACTAAAGAAAACAAAAATAGAATTTAGAATAAGCAAAAAAATAAAAATAAAAAATAAAAATTATGAAAGAAAACAACAAGAAAGCAAAAGCAAGTGGAAGGAAAACAAAATAGCCCTAAATGGATGCGTAAATTATTAATTTGCATAAAAATATGAACAGTGGCAAACAAAAGTGGCGCCTGTTAATTTATCAAAGAAAGTACTGAGTGGGGAATGTTTATATTTAAGGAAACTTTTTAATATTTAAATAATTATTAACTGATTTTTACATAAAATAAACAAAAGTTCATACAAAAGTCGCTTGCAATAATTTTTATAAAGAAATGACTTACGCTTTCAATGATAAATTTAAGTTTCTTATAATTGCATTCCAAACAAAAAGAATTTATATATTTTTGTTTGTGTCTTACGTATAATTTTACGAAGGAAACAGGCTGTAATTAAATTTTATAGTTTGTGTTAAAGAACTGAATTAAACACTGAAATTTCGTAGGTCACGCTGACGATTAACATTTTTATTAATTAAAACCCTTATAGCGGCTTTCGGAAACAGCAAATCGGCTGCACATTTTATATTAAATAATAAAATTTATATTAAATTAAACACGTTTCAAATAATTGTCGATCAATCATAATTAAATACGTTTTATTTTTTAATAGATCTCGTTTCAATTTCAGCCCAGTTTATAACAGCGCAATATAACAGCAAATATATAATAATATGCAGTTTTTGATATTTTTACCCAGAAATGTGTGGTTATATCTATGGAGATGTAAATAATATATTGGGATTTAATATACATATATGTTTTGAAAAATTCGTATAAATCTGCTTTATATTTTACAGCGGTAAGTGGAAAAGCGCTGAAATAATTGTCAGGTCCACCTTTCAATTTTACCAACTTGTCAGCCGTTGAAAAAAAAATTTATTGGGGTTCATATCTTGCCCATCACTTATTTTTCGCAAAAATCATAATATAACAATTTCATATATTTGTTGAAACTGTTTTAAAAACTAGAACATTTGAAAAACTTTCTTTGACAAAGAAAAAGAATCAAGTAAATTTTTAATTTTCTCAAAATTATCTGTCTCTATTCCTTTCATTCAAATAAAATATCAATCAAATTTCAAATCAACAGACCGTTCAACTGTTCTAGACAAAAGGAATTTTAAAGAATTAAACACAAAACATTTGGCAAACAACTTGTTCAGTATTCAATAATCTCATTCACTAAATTTATAATTCTCTTTGATAAACACACTCACATACAAGCTTACAATTTATAAACCTTTAAGTTTACAGCTTAAATTTATAAAAAGGAAAGGGGTTCTAAAATATATATGCTTATTTGACCCACAAGTCAAGCAAGCGATCTCTAGGATAATATATTAAATTTGAAAGTTGTTTAGAGGAAAGAAAATCTTTAATAAATCAAGTTAGATGAATCGATGCCAGCGATTAGCAACTGCTCCGACTTCCGTAATTTAACAAACAATCGGAAAATTTAATTAATATAATTAGGGTACGGTGACTTAGGTGATGGATATAAACTTAAAATATTCAAAGCAGAAGCATGAATGTAAATGCATGCATGAACATGTTCTAACGAGCCTAAGTGTAAGAAAATATTTTAAAATAATTTTGAATTCTTTTCTGTTCAAGATTAGTGCAAAACTATTAAATCATATGCTGTGACACCGAGGGAAGGATTTAAAAAAGCACAGTTCGTCCTGTTCCGTAGTAAGGGGTGCCTTAATAGAGGTATAGGATAGTTTCAGGTCCCAGTAATAGACCGATAACGAAATTTCAGATATTTACTGTCAACTGCAAGTTGTCGATGGTTTTAGTTGGTATTCAGGCTTGTTTCTGCTTTTTTGGAAACGTTATTCAGGCGTCAGTCTAGTCATGTTTAAATTCTAAGATCACTTGGTAAGCTAAAGTTTTTACCTCCACAAAAACACCCTTTAATCCCATCCGCAACTGTCATGACTTCGGAACATTCCACATATAAATTTTCATTAATTCATGCAACATCTTGTTATTCAAAATCAAATTTCGAAACTGCTTTTAACGAAATACTTTTTTTTTTAATATAATTTTTTTTTTTCAAATTATAAATACGAGTTCCCAAATTTGGCCCAAAATTTTTTTTTGTTTATCGATTTTATTTATTTTTCTCAGCAATTGTATGTCTTTATTATGACATTAATTTTGCCTCCTTTAGTAATGTTTTTCTGGCTACAGGATACAAAAAGTGATTTCGAGTTTGAAATTCAATATTTTTTCCTGTCATTGTGTTTGTTTGTTTGTCTTGTTAACATTTCTTTGTTTTGACAAATAGACATCATATAAAAAGGAAATTTTGCTTTTGTATCCTTACAAAATGGACATATATTTTTTATACATTTTAGCAAGGATATCGAAAATTTTCTCACACAATCTGTTAGCCTGAAATTATATTGTGTGAAAGTGTTACTTTTATTGGTTTTCTTGCTGGTCCTTTATTTGCTTATTTGTTATGTTCTCACTCCACCTTGAGGTGATCATAATGTAGCATAAGAAAAAGGCCAAAAATATTTGCTAACATCAAATCAATTTATTGTAAAATAATACCTCATTTATAAGGTTCCTTTTTTTCAAAAGCATGGCCTTGTTGTTTTATAAGAATATATATTTATTTTATGTGCCTCATTAATTTAACATATTCGTGTAGATTTTTATATGAATAAAAAATTATTAAAGACGGATAGTTTTTGAATTTGTGCCTTAAATTTACTGTACAATATTAAATTTTCTGTTACTTAAGTATTTTTAAGCTTTTTTGAATATTTATTTACTTTAAAGTCCTTTGAAAAACTGGAAATAAAATCGGATTATAACTTAGATATTTGCTATTATATTATTGTCACAAGAAAACCACACAACATTTTTTGCCTGCATGGCTTTTGATAAAGCTGACATCATTCTGTTATTTCCTTTTTGAAATTAATTATTTGGCCGAATATTTCATTTTAAAGCATCAATTTGTATTATAGAGTTGTTTAAAAATACATGTATAATCTTGTTGCAACACTAGAACTAATAATAATTCCTACAATAGTTATTGTGATAATATTAGTAACATATATCTGTTTAGATGAATTTGTATTTTAGTGTGATATATTTCATATAAATTGCAATATCTGAAATCGGAATATCTGAAATAGTTATGAAAATTAAATTTTTGGTGTCATAGTCACGTAAAAACTTTCACGTAAAAAATTGCAGCCTTTTGAGATTTTTGTTATTTCATTTAAGAAGGCTTTCGGGTACTGTAGCATACCGTTCAGAGCGTAAAAGAAACCTCCAACCACCATGTCTTTTCAACACATTTCTTAAGCAAGAGTTCTCCAGAAGTGAGAAATATGAGGGCTGCTGGTTTCTATAAAATAGTAATAAAAATATTAAGACGACAATACCAAAGTTGACCAGGTTGCTTGTCATTCTTAAAGAGAAAATAAGTGCTTTTGATAATAATTTCTATAAAAATGTTCCACTGCTGGTGCAAATAGTAGAACTTAATAAGATCTTACAGACTTGTCATCAACAAACTGACATTTTTATATAATCATAATGAAAATTTCAAAACAATCTATTTAGAGATATGCAAAATGTTCCAGTTTATTGCAAAACTCATGTTTTTACTACTGCAAATGATCATCGTACAAGCCTACTGTTTATAATCTAAAATGTTTACTTGTGCACCTCAATTTCAGTTACCCTGTAGTTAAACTACCATAATACACAAATTTGTATGTGTATGTGATAATTTCAAATGTATATTAAATAAATGATTTTATTTTTCCATTGAAAATTTCATTAAGTCTTGCTGCTGTGAATGTTTTTTGTTTAAATATTGTGTCCCTTTTTTGCTCGTTGTCTGTCTTTTATATCAATTTCGTGTTGTCGTTTTGTTGTTTTGTTTTTGCTTTGATGCCAAATTTTATTATATCTGTGATGATTTGGAAAAATATGCCAGATCTCATGTAAATAATGTACGTGATTTTATGCTACTGCTTTATTCTGGTCAACATTTTTGTGGCATGTGTATAAAATTTTGTTGCTGCAAATAGTTTGTGGCTTTAGAAATTTTGTGTTATTATATTTTCCCTCTCTTTTTTTATATCATTATTGTTAGATAATGTTTTCATTAAATCTCTTTTGCATGTTTACTTGGACCACCCCTCCCAAACTTCAGTATGTGCACGAATATGTGTGATGCATTAATAGATTTTAATATTTACCAACGTTTTGCTCAGTGTTTTCTCTTGGTTATTGGATTTTGCATCATATAAAATGATCTGTTACATATTAAAAACATTTAATGCGAAATATTTAAATTATCTATATTGAAGGCAGGGCTTTGTTTTACTCTATTTATATAAAATTTTTTAAAGTTAATCATACAGGCCTTCAATATTGAGTGATCGCGAGGCAGACTTTGATATTTGTTTTAGGCTTCTCACTTATTAGAGTGGAAGTTTGAAATAAATGTCTTTAGTTGTTCTAAGAAATGTTGCGTACAGGTTCCCTGATGATCTGCATCAGCACCAGTGAAGTGTGCATACGAACCAGCTAAAACCCCTCAATTGATCACTTTGAATTTCTTAGTAAGATTTTGGGAAAAAAGGAATCATCATATAATTAAAATTAAGGATGATTAAAAGTTTATTTTGTCATTTTATATATCGTTTTTAAATCTAGTTTTCGCCAAAAATGTCAATACCATTTTTGTCTGTTTTCTCTGCTTTAAATTTCACTGAAATATGTGTGTCCAATTGCGTAAAGACTGATACTAAATCCAATATGAAATTACAAGTGAAATATTGCACTTTAAAGAAAACAATCAGAGAAACTTCCTGAGATGCCAAACAGATATGCAAGAACGTGCATGCAAATTGGAAAGCACACTGAAAGGTATTTCCTTGTAAATTGAATGAACTTTTTGGAAAACAACAAATATATTATACACTATCAATTTATGATAAGATTTTCAATATTATTATTTCATACTAATTAAATTTTTTGAATTGGAAATAGTTTTTTTGTTTCATGATATGATGCGACTGTCAATGAAAATTGTTTGCATATATTTCGTTTCCATCTCTTGCAAACAGTTTCCCAAGAGTTTGGCGCTTGTATTAGTTTTAGTATTTGGTAAAAAGCGAAAACTCTTTATATAGAAATATATCACGAATATAACGTTATTTTACATGTCGACCCATGCAATATGTTAATTCGAATATGAATCGTCCTACGAATCTAATCATTAAAATATGTCCTAATTATTCTCTACTTCGCAGGAAGATCTCTTTGAAGTTTCAGAACTGAATTTGAATAAAATGGATTATGTGGGCCTTAAGAGTTTTTGTAGTCGCATAAATATAGGAATTTAAAAAATCTTAAAAGAAAGAATTTAAAGAGGTCAAAGCGCACGATCTTGGTAACCAATTACCGTCATCTATTTCTAAGACCGCTACCCTTTCAAATGTAGGCAGTACGACAGCCTACACCACAATTCGTTGCTATTCCTGACATTTAAGTCCATTCAAAATAACTTGATAATTATTGAACCCTTAGCCCTCACGGTTAATGATGATGGCACTATCAGTACATAAGGAATTCGATGCTCTAGAAACTGATTTGGGTTTGCATCATACCAAATTCATCTATTTTGTCTCATTCATCTACAACCGGAAGATGATTTTAGTTGAATGTAGTGACTAGTTTTTAACCCAGGAATCATGAAACTCCATATCTGTCAAGATTTCCATTCAAATTGTGTTGAATTTCGACCCTACGGGGCACTCGGTATTGATCTAAATTTGTATATAAATTGCATTGAAATTTCGAAAGATACCAAGTGCAGTAATTTGGCACCAGACTTTAATAAAACAAATTCAGAAACAAATCGATTAATAATAATGTAAAAATATAAAATATTAAAGTTCAGAAGTATCTATTGTCAAAATATTTATTCACTTTTATATAAAAATAGAAAAGTTGTGTGGTGCGTTTTGTCTTAAAACTTTTATATTAGAAAAATGTTAGACGGTGTATATGTGTTATATTACCAAATCATGGGGAACGCAAGCTTTATTATTTTTAATTAACTTATATTACTGTTTTCAAACACGATTTAGCATATATTTAACGGAAAATGAAACTTCCATCGAGTTCTGACCATTTTTACTTAATTTTTTTGCTAACATAACACCGCTTTACGTGTGTTCTATTCCTTACGGGAATCGAAGACAGTTTGGTAGTTCCATGGTGGGAAATTTAGTAGCAGCTCAAGCGAATGCACTTTAAACCTTAAATCACTGTACTGATCTATGTTTATTTACCAAGAACTATGAAAAATTTGAGAAACAAATATAAAATAAAGAAACGGTGCCATATAAAAATTACAACAAAAATTAACTTTAAGTAAAAGCTGGCATTCGGAAAATTCTTTCAGTGTAGAAATGCTGTCAAACGATTATGTGTGTGTACTTTTGCAAGGAAGGAAACAATTTCATGGAAAAGCTTTCGTACTTTTCCTATCTGTTTGTTAACACTAACACAATGATAAACCCATAAGAAAACGTCTACTACTACTAACACAATTGCACAAAAATGTTTGTATGAAAATAAAACTTTATTAGGAAACAAACAAAAGGCACAACAAGTTCCAATGAATCATGCACTTTTATTTTCATATTTCGTACTCCGTACTTCAACGTATTCACGCACAAATGCAACATGGACTTGTACAAAGACATTATTAGCCCTACATTTTCCACTCTCATGTGTACAAGTGACTGGTGATAAAATGAGTAAAAGATGAAAACTTGACTAACACAAGCATCATCATACCTCAGTTTGACTCTGTGCACAAGCATACTTTGTGTTAACCTTAGATTTATACTCCAGTTAATTGCATAAATAAAAAAGACAAACTGAGATTGCAAGTTACTTCATTTGCACACACAAACACTCACTCTTTTGTATAAAGATATTCTGAAGAGTGGAATGTTATCAAGTGAGGGAACAAACTACTGGAACTGGAATTGTACGAGGTGAGTGAGTACAGCACATGTTTAGATACAAGATAGTGGGCACAAGGAAAAACCACTGTTCGCAATATTTGACCGCTCCTTCAGTGTGATTTTTTTTTTAAGAAAGTAACGTATTTTCGAGTCATACAGCTGATATGAATATGCAGATACATATTTTCCAGTTGGCCTCCTTGCACTTTTGCTACACATACCATAATCACAGCCAAGGGTGCATTGTTGTAGTCATGGCTGGACTCTTTGATGATGTGGACACTGCTGATGGCATGATACTTTTTGATCTGTTTCTGTAGTCTTTGCAGTTGGCAAAAACTACCATTTTCGCAAATGAAAATTAGAAACAGTCTTCATAACATTTTGCATGTTACTTTCACAAAAAACTTGTATTGTTTCTGTGTGTCTTTTATCTCTGCATTTTTTCCGATACAATTTTATACGGTTATCCTTACTGTTGTTACTTCTAACATCTTACTCAGTAAGTAGTTCATTAAAGTACGTAATTGTGTGAGTGCATGGGTTCTTTCTGTTCATTTCGGAACAATTTACAGTCGACTCAGATACAAACAAATATTTTAATGCAAATACTTGTTCCACTCATATGAGTTTATAATGCCAAAAAGGTCAACTGGATTTTTAGTTTTCTTGTTAATTATAATGGAAAGTTATTACTTGATATCAGAGTGAAATGTTTTTATCCTTTTTGCAGGCCAATTCAAGCGTAAGTGGATATGAGAGAAGCATTTTAATGTAGAATATTCATTTTGAATTTTGGTAATATGCAAGTAATATTTTTATGTTATACGAAGTATTAAGTGGCACTTATTTATCTCAATGGTTTATAGATGGGGACTTGGCCCCAATATGACACATTATTTTATAGTATAGGAGAGAGTTTAGTTACGCATCAGTACTGCGATGGTGGTCAATAGAAAGAGCCTTCATTGTATATTATGGCCTGTTACAAGGATGAAAAAAATAATCAACCACGGCATAAGGGAGTGCATTATGTGTCCAACCAAATGCGATATTATTAGATGGAAGACAGTTCTTGATGTTAAACGCCCACAAGTATTTTTTTAATTAATACTTTTTTAGACAAGTTAAAATATATAATAGTACTCCAAATTTATCGGGGTTATTCAAAATTAATAATTAAATTTAAAGTTTTATCAAAAAATAAATTCTGTATAGTGGAAACGCAATTGTTTGTGAATAAGAATGTATATCTTTAAAACATGTTTTAATAATGGGTATTTTTGTAGAGTGACACAAGTTTATATCATAATAAAATAAGGAAATATATTTTTAATATCAGTAAAACAGGCTTTATTTGAAAGAAATTTCTATGAAATCAATGTTTTATATGATTTCTGCCATGTGGCCGCCACGGCTGGAGCGCAGAAGGCGCAATCTGGAACACCAATTAAAAGAAAAAACTTCGCAGCATCTGCGAACGTATTACGCCGATAACTCTTCCCAAATGTTGCTTTCCAGGTTTTCAATTGTTTATAACTTATCACAGTGTACAGGTGACTCAACTTAAGTCCAAATAAAATAATTAAATGGGGTTGAATCGCAGGATCTTTAAGGCCAATTTGTTGGGCCATTATGTGAAATTATTTTTTCATCAAAAGTGTCTTTGATTAAATAAATTTTAGCGCCTGCTGTGTAGCACGTGCGTCCGTCCTGTTGGAACTGCATATCAGCAAGATTAACGCCACGTAATTGAGGTACAAACAAATTTCGAAACATGTTCCTATAGCCTTCACCATTCATAGTTTTTGAAGATTAGTATCGCTAGCCCAAAAAAGCGCATCAAACAGTAATTTCCTGTGGATGTGATGGAGTTTCGACAAAAGCTTATGGATTCTCCTTACTTCGAATGCGACAGTTCTGCTCATTTACTCATCCATTCAACAAGAAATGGGTTTCATCAGAAAATAAAATTTTTAATGGACGAGTTTGGCGAATAAAACAATTATTTTGATGAAAATTTTCACAATTTGCAAGCGTTACTCTGGTGTAAGTCGATTTATAATGAAATTATCTGCTGTTTGAATGGGTGCTCAAGAAACCAGTGATCGTAATTCAATGTTGCTTAAAACTTCAAAGTTCTTCAAAAAAACTCGCTGTATCACAAAACTTCTTAGGCCGATTTCATCTTATAGTCATAAAGTTCTTTAAATGTGTTCGAAAAATATTTTATTTAATTTATGTAGCTTATTTATATTAAGAATAACGAGCTAATTAAAGTAATTTTTAAGGAAAAATTTTAATATTATTTTTGAGAAGAACAGAAGTCTTAAAGAATATTCGAGATCTCGTCAGATATCACATTAAATATCCTTCGAGATGTTGCACAGAAGAAAAACTCACAAACAAATCAAAAACATGTGACCTTATCACTATATCGCTCATGTCACGAACAGCTTAAAACCATCACAATGCTGATGCTTGTGATGGTGATGCTATTCTAATGCAAATACAACAAAAGATATAAGAACACTGTATTCAAAGTACTGCTGGCTCTTAGTTTTAATTTAAAAACTTTATTTATATGAAAAGTTTTCTTGTTTTCTTGCTTTTCAAACAGATAAGCGCTGTTGTTTGCAACAAATGTTTTTGCCATTTCATGTCTAATTTCATTTAATTTGCTCAGACATATTGATTGTTGAGTTATGGTCGTTTGTTTTTTTACCACCGCTGAAAATTCAAATTAAATTTTATATTAAAATGTCAGCTATAAAGCGAACAAATAACAGGTTAAACCACAATTTGTAAATTGTTAATATTTTCTAATTTCAAACTGGTTTTAACCTCATAAATTCATAAAATACGAGTGCGCGTGTTATTGTGCTACAAATATTTATTTCTTTTTTTAAGCAGGAATATATAAAATTTTCACCAAAAATTTAACAACAATTTAACTAAATAGATAATATCTGTGGTTTGCGAAAATATTTTGATGTTTTTATCATCAGTTTTTAAATTCTTTTAAAATAATTTTGCCAACTCTATTAAATGATTTTAAAATATATTCATTTCTTTTAATTTTCATTTCAGATTGAAACGACTTGCTGTTAAGGGTGAGTGGAAACATGTTTTTTAATTATATGTTTGTTATCTGTTTTTTCGGCTTGAGGTCTTTTAATTATTTTATTTCATAGAGTAAAATTCAATTTAATGCAGTGGCACAAATAATGATATAAAAGTAAATAAAAACAATTGTAAACAGATCTACAAAATTTGCAGTGTAATTTTACAGAAAATTTTAGGAAATAGTAAAACTGCTACTAAATAATTGCAACTCTAAAACTATCCATATTGTTAACTGATTTTTTTAGTAAATCTGTTTGGTTTGATAGAGTTATTTGACCGACAATCTATTTATTGATAACAATTTAGGACAGTAAAACAATTTTTTGAGGCGTGAAAAGCTCACGCTATGCTGTAGGCTAAATTAAGTTCAAATAAAAGTTAGAAAAAAGGAGAAAATTTAGTTTCTATACTCGTAGCAATAAATTATTCTGTAATTAAAAACGTCGATTATTTTAGATAGTATGCAAAATGAAATTAAATAAATAAATAAATAATGTATCAGCGGCGAGGAATATATTTTTCTTAAAAATACTGAAGTCTAACAGGTGTTTTCTTTTCTGAAAAACATGTATAATCGTTTTCACTTCCTTTCTAAAAAGCAGTAGTTTGTAGGAATTTTAAAACAAAAATTGTTTGTCGTAACGGATGTGGAATGAGTTCTTAATCAATTTTGGTTGTTCAAATGCATGATATTGCCTTTTACCCTTAAAAAGTGCAAAAAGTGTTGCATTATTTTCTAGAAAAGAACATAAATTTCGCTGCCTACTTTAACCATCAAGTAATTTAAAAACGAAATGGGACTCAAATAATTCCTTGAAAATATTTCGAAAGTAGTTTTTGCAAACTACAAAACATTTCAGCTGCTAGTCTGCAAAAATAAGAAACTTCAGTTGTTTTCAACTTTCCCTCTTATTATTTATTTTGTAAAATTTAATATTATCTTTCTATTAACGCAATTACTTTGCATCGTCAAGCAAATAATTCAACCCTCATAATGAGTGCAATAAACTTGCTCATACTAATTTCAGACAATGTCTTTGGCAAGTTTTTCTTTTCTTAATGAGGTAAAAATAAGGAAGATAAATATTGTGGGACTGATTTCGCTCAATCATTCGTCGTCGTCGCATTTATTTTATTTTTTTCTTTCGATAAAATGAAAAATTGTTTTTCAAACTTTTCCAGGCATTAAAGATAACAAATTATTTGTTTGGGTTTATAAAAGTTTGTTTTTTTTTGTATTTTCTTAGGACTAAAACTCATTCCACTTTTAAAACTGTAGGTGGGAATATTTTTGATTGAGTCATGTGAGCAAACATTTTTTAAATTGAAAAAAATATACAAAAGAGATTTTTGTTTAAGGATGAGAAGTATTTACAGGGCAAGTTTACCTTCCATTTAGAGTTTCTTTCAATTAATAATAAAGAGGCGGACAAGTAAAATTGTGCCCTGATGAATCGGCCCAACGTGCACTTGTAATGGGAACTTCCAAGAGCTTTGTTTTGCTGTATTGTCGTGTATCTGGGTTTGTTTAATTGTTGTTGACTTTGTTTCGGTCCTTTGGAGTGCCGATCCTTTGCAATTATTTAGTGAATATTATGTTACATTCTTAGCAAATATTTTTATTTTGCTTCTTTTTTATTGCTGGTATTATTCTATTATATGATCTTGAATATTTCGAAATTAATATTTTGTGGAATTTTTTTTACTTATGATAGAAAAATTTTATTTATATTATTTGTTTTAGAGGAATTGTCCATCAAAGTTGGACTAGATATATTTCGGCATCTATAGCCAAGATTTCAAGCTTTATTTTAATGTACATCATGAACTCCCATGCGCTAAATTTTAAAAAAATATTTTAAGATGAAATGGTATCTTCTACAAAATTTTTTTGTTGTTATAAATGGCTAATTAAGCTCTTTTAATAAATTACACCGAATAAATATAATAAGTAAATAAGTAAAAAGCTAACAGATAGTTTGTTACTGGACTAAGTCCTCAAAAGAACACCACATTTTAATTAACTCCTGGCGGCCATTGAAACCATTGAATTATCTGAATAAATTTCCTCATGGTTTAAAGTCTTATTTGAACATGAAAACTTACAGATTTACCATCACAAGCAAAATAACTAATTTGCATTATCCCTAAATAGTTGCATATATGCAAAGTTAATGTTGTTGTGCACATTTTAGTTTTCAAAGTACATGATTCCAAAATAATCACCCCACCTGAACTTTTTTCAAATAAACTCCTTTCAGCTTGCCACGGAAGAACAAAAAGAAAAAAAATTTATTAAAAAAACAACAACAAACAAATTATGGCAGAAAAATCAGAGCAAATCTTTTTAGTGCACATAAAAAGGGAATAAATTATTTTGTAAAAACTTTCGTTAAGCTCTAGAGATTTAAAATGTTAAACAAAAATTTCAATATCAATTATTCAAAGCAAGTTAGATGTGAAAGTACTTAAAAATTTATTGTTTTCATGCTCTGCTGCATAACTATAAATGAAAGTGTATGTCAGTAAGTGGGGCGAAAATTTTCAAAATGTTTTTTGATCAATTTTAAAGTAAACCTTCAAAAATGGGTATAAAACATTCAACCGTAACAATAAAATATGAATCTGCCCAATAATTCTCATAAATCACAGACGTGCAATTTATTAATTTAAAGTAGGAAAAAGGTGAATAAACACAGCCAAAATAGAGCAGGATATTTTGATTTGAAAGCTAAATTACAAATGTGTGCATGTATGCTTGACTATATTATGTAAGTATGTACTCCTGCATGTATGTATGAGTACATGTATGGATGTGCAGGTGTGTTTATAGTTGTACACTGAAAGGAAAATTTTGTTAATGTATAAGAACAATAGGAGTACGTATTTGAATGATTGGAATTTCTTAATATTTGGGAATTTATATCGAATTTTTTTATATGAAATTTAATTATAAATAATAGGCCAGTGTTCGAAAGAAATGATAAACAACACAAGGATTAATGGAGGAATCAACACAATTAATTTTTCATTTCACACAGCAAATAGAACAGCACTTTTTGTGTCTGTTATGGAGAAAAATAGAGCGTCGCTTTAAGTCTCTATAAAAGACGAAATTTCGGATGTTTATTGTCAACTGAAAGTTGATGATGTATTGAGTTGGTATGCAGGTTCTTTTCTGTTTTTGTGCTGAATCTAAGAAATGCAACTGCCATTTAGTTGGTATCAGTAGTCCATTCGTAAAGCCATATGGACTTGTGCCATTTCCGGAAAAAATCTTTTGGGAAGGGCTTTTATTAATTTACTTATTCCTTGTGTGCTTGAAAGTTTTTCCGCACCACAATGTTACAGATATCACATAAGAGAGTTTCATAAAAAATTTTTTAAATCAAGCATTATAGTAAATATTTTCTAAAAGATTAAAGAGAAAAAGCTCTCAAGTAGGAGTTGTTGATGCAAGAAAATTGGCAGTAATTTTTGACGAATTATTTTTTCTTCGTTTCCAAATAAGTGCATATATTCGACTTATCAGGACGTGATTATTAACAATATCCAGATCTTTGCTTGAGAAGCTGTTCTACTACTACTACTAAAAGATTTGAAGTATTTGAAGTTCTCGTAAGCACTATATTTTCATATATAAAAATATATTTTTTTATATAAATAATATAACTGAAGTAAAAGACATTAATAAAAGATTTAAAAAAGGTGCTTTTTATAGAGATACAGAACTTTGAATTTTTTTAATGGACATGAAATTCGCATGATATCCTGGCATTATAACTTGAATATAACTTCTCGCTCAGGCGCACTCTAATCTGAAGGTCCAATTTTCGATGGACTTTTCTGAATCTAACGGTGTTCCAACAAGCGCTTGATGATTGCGATCACTGCAAATATGGTGGGTTTATTTATTGATGTATTCATTTAACCAGAAGTGAGCTTCAACGCTAAACGAAATTCGCCCGATAAGTATTTCGAACTGAACCATTATTTGCACCATTTGGAAGCGTTGTTCGGGTCCTCGTCCCTTCATTTGAAATGTTAAACTAAACTAAACATGATTCCCGTGACAACTGACTAAATTGCAGCCGGTTATAAGAATGTTGTCAACTTATAGTTTTACTCTTTATAAACTAAATTAATAAATAAATATTTCTTGTAATGATTTGTATGCATTGACCCTGTTCGATAATGGTAGCAGTTGATTTAGAATGTATCACTAGATTTGGCATATGACACGGAAATCTCTATTGTATCTCCGAACCTTTAGAGAATTCGCAGGCAGTATGCGACATTTGTTAACTCCGGAGAAGTAAAAAAAATTTAAGTACTATTAGAAACGACATACAAAAATCATCAGATATAATTAACTTTAGGAGCATAACTTTAGGTTCACTGAAAATAGGAAAATTCCTGCTATAAAAACCCAATGAAAACACACAATAAATTCATTAGATTTGCCTCGAAATTAAAGCTTAGGGGCTTATTGACTTCTTCGGAAGATCTTTTACTATGACGTAGACTACGAAGTTAGTTCTGGACTTGGCATAAATATAGTATAAAATTTTTTGTGACCTGTATTAATTCCACGATAGCGTTGGGCTTAAAATAAAATAATACTTTTTTTGACGATACGAAACATATTTCTTTCGGTGTATTAATTTCAAAATATTATTATATATTTTCAAATATATCTAAGTTCGTTTTATTCGAGGGTCGCACCAAACTAGAGCAGTTCAGAACGAGGAAGTTCGACATCATAAAAGATTGTTTTAATTTAAGATTACGTTTTGTAAAATTCGACATATTCTTTGGGTTGTGTATGTTTTAGTATGAAAAATATAGGTACTGAAAATAACATATTGTTTGAAAACTTAGAAACTAAACATTTTTGAAATAGTTAAGATAAATTAAAAACTATTTGAAGATATCTTTTTTATATCTGGTTTAAATAGTGAAAAATCAGCTTTTCTATCACTGTACACCCGATGTGGGTTCAATACTCAGCAGAGACTCTGCTCTATTTTACCACAATGAGAAAAGGTCTTATAATTTTAGTTGAATGAAGTTACGATATAATTATATATTATATTTGCAACATTTAATATATGTACCTTAAGAAAATCCTTCGAACTATTAAGGATATTAAAATTTTCATATATGACAAAGAAAAAACCTATAAATCTTTAATAAATTGTAACCCACCCTCATAATTATATGCCATCACATGTGCATGTGTTGTTTTTCGTTTGAAATTTTCATTTATTTTTCTTCACTTTGCACCGCAGAAAAAAAATCCAAACTGTTTAATAAAACACAGCTGCTGTATTCCAAAAGGTTTATTATATATGAGCCACAATGGAATTTATTGACAACTAGAACGCTTTGTTTGCTCTTTGAAAATGTTCGTTAAAAGGGTATTCTGCTATAAGCCTTGTTCTTTGCAGCATCAAAAAACAAAAACAAAAAGTCTTTAACAGCCAAATAGCAATTTTCTTTTGCGGCAAAAGTTCAACAAAATACTTTTTTTTTTGTAGAAATTGCTTAGAAAAAATTAGTGCAAGTGAGAGATTAGCAGCCTTTGTGCTTTATAAAATGGAAACCACTTAGCCAGCAAACTAGTAGATTTTGGCAAAAACCTTTACCAAAATTATATTCTTAACCCTAATTAAAAAGAATTATTATGGCGATACGTGTAAGTGGTCAGAAATCGTGTGCCTTGAATAATTTAGAGGAACTTGGATTTTTTACGCGTTAATTTAATAAAACTCCTAATAATTAATAATTATTTTCAAATTATGTATCATACAATATGTATTAGCGTAAGCCAATTCATTATAATGACATACTGAAAAACCGGAATTGCAAATTCTTTTGAGTCACGATGAATATTCCTGTTTGTTGTGGACCCCCGTGAATTATTCGTGACGTAACTATGAAAAGGATTGGAGTTTTTACGAGTTTTACGCGAATTTTTGTTACAGTCCTATGAGGAGCGAGCTGTCATTCGTTCATTAGCACACGATAATATAAATCGGAGTGGATTCTGTTTACCAAACAGAGCTACTCCTTTGTCAATAAAATTAGTTGAAAATACTTTAGTGATCAACTCTTTAATGAAAATGCGAAAAATACGACCCCCATTCATGATTAACAGCAGGTTCGACCAGCAGACTTTCGGCTTCAGTTTTTCTAATTGTGCGAGTATTATTGAATGTTTATTATTATTTAAAATTTTTAGACTGAATTATTAAATAAAAAACTTTTTATTCAAACCTTTGTTGACATCTGGGAGTTTTTTTTTGTTGTTATATTAATATTTTTGTTAGAATTTATATCTTAACTCAAGTTTTTTATTGAGAGTGAAATATATATAGACTCATTTTCTCAATATATCAAATCTTTCGATATAAGAAAATCGATCAAATTAAAGGAATTGCTTAAAGATTTCTTGAATAGCAGGTGATTTACATGCACTAGTCATTTTGTGACAACATTTAGTTTAGACAGCCACAGACAAGAAGGCTCATTTCAATGGCACATACATACAAATATTGGAAGTAACTGTAAATATACATTATCAGTTTTATAGTGGTTAGAGGAAAACCAGGATATTTCATTTAAGAAATGAATATTGTTTGATCTAGTAGATGCAAAGAGTTGAGAAATTAGTAAACCTCGGCCTGCAAGAGCTTTTTACAAAATGGTTACGATAAAACTGAAAGAAAAATAAATGTGTTGTTGCTAAAGTAAATCTTATAGCGACTTAACAGCTTTGACCTCTTGGAATACTGAATGGAATGACCGCTGTTTAAGATCCCAAGTGAATAATCCCATTCCGAAGGAAGTATGGCAGCAGAACTTCAGATGAGCTTCAAGGCTATAGATCAAAAAAATGTCTTTCTCTACTCCCCAACGTATTTGAACTGCATTGCCGTAATGATAAATAATATTTCTACTTTTAAAGATTTAACACCTGCTGATGTGGTTATACAATATTATATTTTTTAAAATATTAAAACAAACTCCAATTTCTTTAAATGTTTTTACATTCACTTTGAATTGACCCCAAGCACCTTAAAATAGTTAAAGCTTTAGCTCTACCTCCTACTTCGGTTAACTGTGCAGTGATTTTTCCTTTCAACACCATCATAAAGCTCAAGTAATATTGCAAAAGGCCCTTTTTTATCCGGCTATAAAGACATAACAAACATTGCCAAAGTTATGGTATTATATTTGTTGTACTTTCTAAAGGATGCTGTTCTATAGTAAATGCTGACTTCCTCTAACAACCACTGGGGATAAAAATAAACTTTACAAATACACACATACTCGATGGAAGTACGAGTATTTATGTGTCAGAATCAAGCGAAGAAAATCTTTATTACTGCAATATTAATAAGGAGCAAACCGAAAAAGTATGCTGCTTATCAAGCTGTTGAATATGGTTAAGCTTTGATTTTTCGTTTGTTTTCACAATGAATGAATTATAGAATGGTGGCACAAGTAGTTGTGCCAGAAAAAGAAAGGGAAAGAAGGGGGCTTATTGAATTCAATAAACTCAAGTGTTATGATGCTCTTACCTCAATTATTTCAAATAATATTAATACCCTTTTTGATTGAACTACCTTGCGAGCGAAGGCAAAAAGTTTACAAAAAAAAATCCACAATGAGTTATTATTAAAGTTTTGAAGGCAAAAGCTGTTTATGTTTTTAGAAGTAGTAAATGTTCGGATAAGAAGGTATAATTGAAAATGTGGTTTTACTTAGAACAATTATAATTGTTGCTCAAATCAGGAAAAGGTGTTTTTGTTGAAGAGCAATTTAAACAGCACAACCCTTTACAAATCAGTTATATCAATATATAATAATCCTCAGCTCCTTCACATCGTTGGAATTGAAAATTATTAGTAAAACTTGCTTCATTGGTTGCAGGTTAAGGGTGTATGCGTGTGTATATTCCTGCCAAATTGAAACTCAAACTAAATAGTCAGCAGATTACAAACGAATACTGAAAAGTTGCAAAATCTCTTAATAGAAACTTTCCAGAACTATTTGAGAAGTACATAGAAATCTTATTGAAAACCATAACAATTAAATTGTATTACGCTGCGCTTTTTATTAAAAATAATCGTCTTGAATTGAATTTTGAAATAAATCATCAGCAGATTTTAACCGAATACTGAAAAGTTGGAAAACTATTTTGGCAGAGATTTTCAAGAACCATTTGAGAATTACACAAGAATCTTATTGAAAAACTCAACAAATAAATTGTATTACCATGCTCGTAATGAAACAATATTTTTTTATATAAATATAATCTTGAACTTAATTTTTCATCAAATTATCAGCAGATTTCTAACAAATACTGAAAAGTTGCAAGAATTATTTAAGAATATCTTATAAGAATTATTTAAGAATATATTATCATTATATTTATAGCATAATTTATTCAAAATAAATTATATTATGCAGCACGTAATTAAACTCTTTTTTCGAAAGATTGTTTGTGTTGTAGGAAAGTTTTCATGTCTGAATAAGAAAAACATGTGAGATGTTCAGCGAATAATGATACTTGAATTTTATGTTCCCCTTTTAAATTATTAAATATTTTTTTATAAAATTTATAAAATGTTATGTTGCTAGAATATAACATAAGAAAAGCCACGCCGTCTTGAGATAAGCCATCGTATTAGCGAAGATTTTCTTTTCAAAATTTAATTAACAAAAAAAAAAAAAAACAATTCAAATAATATATTTTAACATGCGTGATATTTTTGTAAAATGTTTGTGAGACAAAATTGCCATCATACCAATTTTCATCATATCGGTTACAAGTGGCCTCCATTAATGTCTTAGAATAGATCCTTACGTGCATGTTGTTGTAAATGAAACAACAACAACAACACCTATACTTCCAATTATATTATTACACTTTAATTTATATCAACACTAAGAACTTCTGTGGCAGAAATATCTTCATTCCCCTCTTCATGATATGGGATTCTTTCAATTATACTCTCGTCCTTCGCTATTCCTTTACTTACGCATTTTTGCCTTTTTGAGTTTCTTCTCATAAATTGTAATTGAATTACAAATTTGTTAAATCTTGTGCGTACGTGTGTGTTTTTGTATGCATGTACATACGTATGTATTATAAAACTGGGTTAGTGTTAAGGAATTACATATTTTCAAAGTGTCGCATACACTTCCATATGAAAGAAATTCTGTCCCTCATTATATTTAGGAAATATGTGTAGTCATGTCGAAAGCAGCATTTTTATCTCGGGGATAGCGAAAAGAAGCATGTATTTTTTTGGTAATCATGTATAATTTCTTAAAGTGAAGTGTTCACACTATGTGTTCGACACATGCAATGCTACAATTTATATCTAGAGCTTTTGACCAAATTTTTTTTATGGATTTTCATACTCTAAAGGAATAAAAAATGCCAGTCTCATTGCCTGTTTCACAATGCCGAAAGTCTTCTTTATTTCGTATAAGTATTTTTATTAAATAGAAATAGTATTTTAGAAAAGGTCTTTCGATATGATCAGAGCACTTTTCATTTATCTGAATAAGCGATACGACTTCCCAGCAAAAATGCATCTCCTATTGACGAGCAATAAACGAAGTATCACGTCTTACAGAATTGCTTCCCTAAAGCGCATTTTTGGATGCTGTTGATGGAAAACACAAATTATATATTAATATGTACGTAGTGCCTCTCTTCTCGCAGCAGAAAACTAGTTTCAGCAGTTCTTATTCTTAGTTAGTTTGTCGAAACCTAAAAGAAATCACTTTAATTGTAGAAATGAGATGTTCCAAGTAGAACACGCCATCAGTAGAAATATTTTTGTCAACAAATATCGACACTGCTGACAACAAATAGATAGACGTCATGTGAACGCGTTATATGCTAAGTGTGAGATCTTCGTGCTGCTGTTTATTCTTGACTGCTCGAATAGTAGTTGGTGTTTGTTGTAAATGTTTTGCAAGGATGCCAATAAATCAAAGACATTTTTCTTAGTTTACAAAACATGAAGGAAAAATAAAAAATAAAAAAAATATATATTTTTTTCGGTACATCTTTGATATACGAAAATAATAAATAAAAAAATATAAGTGTGGGGTGGACAGTTTTCTTTGCCTTTCTTAACCAGTCAAAAGCGTGTAGCTGGCAAGGGAAAGGAACGTTTTGGTGTATATATAAATTCACATGTCGAAGTATGAAACATTCCTTAATGTCCTAATATCGTTGTTATTTATTTCAGTTTGTTTGTGGGATTTTTCATTTTCTTAAGGCTTGTTGGCTTCGAACAAATTTTCTTAACGTTCTTCTTTAGTCAATAGACCATAAGAAAGTTTACGACAACAAACAAAATCAGTCATGATACACTTCAGAAAATAATCACATAGAAACGAAAGTTGAATATTAACCGTATTAATAATAATGAATATAGAAAAGATCCTCAGAACTTTGTTTTGGTGCTGTAAAGTGTCCAATTTGTAATTGGATTGTCACATTAAAAATAACTAATTACAAGTCAACACTAAAAGAATTATTGAAAGAGATTAACGCGCTTTCAAAAGCTGGAACTATTTTTTTCTGTTCATTAAGGACACTTTCGTAAATATCATACAATTAGAATTATCATAACTTTCAATCATAGATTTTATTTAGTGAACAATTGATGTTATTAGAAACAGTTTTCATATCTATTTCACTCGTTTTATTAGTTATTTCTGTCGAAACTAGTTCTTCTGTTTAGAAATTAATACTGCTGTTGCCTCAATTTGATACATTTGAATAGCTCTCTTTGAAGTTGTATTTCAAAAGACAATTTCCATAAAAAGTTCTATAAAAAAATACACTTTTATTTTAAAGAGTTGTCCTCTCTAATGCTGCAAGATTTAGGAGCTGACTAAATATACGTAAATATTTTTCTTAAATACATTCTAGTGCTAGAATATTGTCGTTATGTACGAAATACAGTATCATTTATATAACCTTTTCAAAATTGGTTGGCATAGTTCGTTCGGTATCTTGGCCTTTATTTGAAAAATTTGTGTTTTCAAACGCCGAAACGTTAGGAGATTATCCGGTTGATCTCGTAGTCACACGAAAATAAATCTCATGATCTTGGTGGCCAATTGACGTTGCAGTGAAATCACTCGTTCTGGAAAATTTCCTTATGACTTCTGCCATCGTTTCGTTGAAACCACATGTCGTTTCGCCCATAATCTTTAATTGCAATTAAATTTAAAAAAAAAAATTTTCTGATACAATTTATATTCTGCAATATCTTCTGGATAATTCGAGACCCACATGCGACAATTTAAAGCTATTTAATTATAATATCTCACTGGTTCTTTTTCCCCAAGTTTTTATTAAAATATTTAAACTGATCAATTGTTTGTTTGTTTGTAGGTGAAACCGCTGAATGAGAAATAAGTTTTACCGCTAAAGAAATTTTTCTTCAAAAAGACAGTAATAAAAGCCTGTTGAGATAGCACCCAATAGTTATGTCTAGAGCCCTGTGAATTGCTTTAGATGTATCGGAAAACAAATTGAAACATAAATAAAACACGGCAAAATGAGCCGTTAAGTAGGGACGATTGCTGAGAACGTCGTAAAGTCCAGAAGTCGGCATTATCCTTTGCCACACTTTCACTAACAGGTCTTATGAAATCTGTAAAGCTTCTGGTCCCTTTAATTAGCTTACATGCGAACATTTTTCTACAGGATATTGATTATGACGATTATATTCAGTTTGAAATGCTCGAAAAGATAATATATTTCCACCATATTTTAACATCTTTTACACGTTATTCGTTTTCTAAACGAACTATTTCTTAAGAAAACTCATGGCTTTTTAAAAACAGCAAATGGATAACCCTTAAAAGTTTCTACTACCGTTGGGGTCAATGAAATTTAGGTTTTACATAAAGAACATTTTTCATTCTAATAAAGACTTTATATCATAAACAGTTTCATATCTCAGTCGTAATGAACAAAGACGTAACCAAATTTGAGAAAATAAATAATTAAAAACAATAACTCTCTGTTTATTAAATAATCTTTATTTTTGTTATTTAACACCCTCCTATGAAACACCTTTTATTTGCTGGTGTTAACGGGTAATAGAAACTATTGAATAATTAAAGTTTTAAAATATTTAAGCTCGAAATACACTGTCTCTTTTATAACAAACAAACAATAAAATAATTGTTGACTAAAATTGCAATAAGTGATCAATTCGGAAAACTCTGCATGTAGAGCACAAAAAATTTTATTAGTTTTGTTTTCAGTTCGGTTTATGCCTCCGAGCTAAAAATTTTCAACAAACGTATAAACAACTGCATGAATATACGGAACGAAAGTTTGTTGGTTATTTTATTTAAACATAAATAAATCAAAGACAGGTTTACTGATTAAACTGCTTTTAACCGCATTTGCTATGCCATAAACCAAAAAAATAGTGCAGATTTTCTTTTTTTCAGTTAAATACTCGTACTGACATAAACATAAACAGCAACATATTTATTTGCGCATGCAGACACAAAGTATGGACATGTGTTTGGCAATGTTGGTTAGTTTCAATGCGATGGTTTTTTTGCTTTCTCCCCATTTAAAATGATTTATATATTTGTTTAGTTTTTAATAGGAAATAAAACAGAATTTATGTGTGTTCTATGATGGGTTAAACAAAGAAAAAAAACAAGTTATAAAATATATTTAAAAAAATCTGCTTCAAAAGAATTTTTTTCTAACAAATAGAATAAAAATAAGTGGGGTGGCTTTTTGTCCAACGTATTTTTAAGTGGTTAGAGAATGAAGATACTCCAAGTATTTAATTTATTTGTATGGAAAAACAGTCAGCACGATTAAAATTAAAAGTTGTTGTGTTGGGCAATCATTTCTAAAGATATAAATTCAACTAACAAAAAGTATTTGTATTTAAAGTTGGAAAAGTAGATTCATGGACATTCTCTAATCTGTCAGTTCAAGGACACCCACTTATATGTTGAGCTAATCTGTTTCATTTGTTGAATTCAAATGAGAATTTTAAAAAGTTGTTTTATACAAAATATGTGATACGACTTTTATAGTGAGAAGGAATTTAAAAAAAATTAGAACGATATATAGGATTGAACAAAAGTTCATTTTGCAAATATGAGACTTCTTTAGTTCATAGAAAATTTTTAATAAAACGTTAATTTATTGTGATACAATAACTTAGTCGAGGCGTTAGTATATGCAAGCAACCGTTATGATACAATAATATAAAAGACTATATGGTCGGCAGCATCTGTTTTTATTCATAATCACATATTTATTTCGAGAATTTTTGTGATAAAAGAATAATTTTATATATTAAATTAAAAATGGAATTTTTAACAAATATTGCATATATTTTGATTTCTTTTTTCTTTGATAACAACTAAAAAAATTGTGTTTTTTTTTCTTATCATATGACGTATGATTTTTTTACTAGTTTTCCATATTATCGCTCGTATTGAAAAAGCTGATTCACTCGTATGGAAAAAGCTTTCCTCACAGTATTCAAAGAAATTGAACTTGCTTCAATGGCCTCTCACCCTCTTTAACATATAGTTTAAGTACAGAGTTGTCGTTAGGAAATATATATAGTATGCAATGTAAATATTCAAACACCCTTCATTAAAAAATGCACGCTTCCTTATAATAATTAAAACTACTTCTATTACATGTTCATTGCAAGATATTTTAAAGGGCTCATATAAAATACAGCACTAAATAAATATACATTTTGTTCGTTTGTTTTAAAGCAAATCAAATCTGCTTTAATTGTTAAAAAAAATTTATACTCGATTAAAGAATTTTTTCTTTTAAATGAAATTTCGAAATGAGACTGTTAAATTTGTAAAACACAAAACATACTTGTTACACCACAACTAATTTCTAAAATACCTTTATTTTCCTAATATATTTGTATAAAACTATTGATCTAAATGCCCTTTTTAGTTATTGGGTTTGGTAAATAGAATTTTATAGAGATAAAAGCAGGAGTTTTCTTGTTTTAAGTTGGGGGTGAACGAATAGAAACTTTGTGTACTGTAACGAAACTAGGATTTTAATAAAAGTTTATATCTTTAAACAGAAACTTTTTTCGACACTTTGTTAAAATACACAGCAGTTGACAGTAAATAGTGCCCCAGGAAGCCGCTAGAATAAGATTTAATGTCAACAAAAGAAAACGGTTAAGAAATCATGATTTTAATATAAAAACTCGTACAAGAACAGTATTATTTTCTATGTTTCAGAAAGTACCACTAAAATTATCAGCTAAAATTTTTCATAATACTTTTCCTGCTAGCAACTTCATATATGCCCAAGCTCTTTATAAACTATACAAGAGGATCTAGCTTATATCCTTCAGTTGTCTGTAATGAATACTTTGTATTTAAAAATTTCTCTGGACGCAAATATATACATATTTCCAATGTTATTACAGCTCAGCAATATTGATACAAAACCGCTATATGATGTCATTTTGCGTATCCACCTAATTTTAGGCGTTTCTTTTCTGGCGCTTAAAATTTCTTTGTATGTACGGAATATTACAAATAAATAAGTAAATCTGTTGAAGTCATAGAAACTACTTTACTAAATATTTTATAGCTCATTAAACTAAGTACGGATAAATAACAGGCGTTGTTGTTTTTATTACTCTTGTTTTATTATTCAATTTCAATACAATTTTTGTACGAATTTATAAATTTATTGTACCGACACCTAAAAACAACAAACGTGTTTACATGCACTCAGAACATAATTGTAGTAACGAAAAACAATTTTTTTTTTTCATAATAAAATCGAATTAAAATGTGAGAAACATTGTGTCAATTGAATGTGTGTAGTACTAACATATTCAATTAATTGGGCTATCACTCAATTAATTAACCGAAGTTTTAATATAACCAGCTGTTAATCGAATTGTTTTGAAGGAATTGTTTGTTTGATTTAAACGTTTAATACTAGTTCTTCCAGAACTAGTCATTTTCAAACTATGCAGACATATTATTTAATTCATAAAGAAATTTTATTGAATAAACAGAGCCGAAGCCAAAATAACAACTTTAAATCAGGCAGAAGAGCAAATAACAAATTTGTATCAAGAAAAATTATGCCAGGAGTTAACTTCTGGAAAAAGGTAAAAATATATCGAAAACGATCCCGGTATTTTCAATCACAATGCTGTTGTAACCTTTTATTCATTGCTGTTTAAGCCCTTTTGATGGGAACGCTTTTACTTAATTATTTAGATCGACCGATTCCCAATGATTAATATT
Organism: Linnaemya vulpina; assembly: GCA_963675445.1. Taxonomy (NCBI): domain Eukaryota; kingdom Metazoa; phylum Arthropoda; class Insecta; order Diptera; family Tachinidae; genus Linnaemya; species Linnaemya vulpina. The sequence continues at coordinate 26,523,850 of OY776278.1, forward strand.
GTTTTCGATTATTGTAGCAGAATTGACAACATCAACAGATCAGATATTTAATTCCAGAGTTGAAAAAAATTAATTTTTAAGAATTTTTTTCGTTCACACTATCTCACTGATGAAGCGATTTTAAACCGGTTTTGCGGTGATAGACGAGTCATGAGCTGATCAGTTTAATTGATCAGTGAAGCTGTTTAAAAGTTATTTTAAAGAAACATAAAAATATTTTATATTAGAACTAATTTTTGGAAATTGTCGTTTTAACTATTTAATTTTAATTTCGTGCTGATTTTTTCCCCAAATTTAACTAAAAATTCAAAGTAATCATTTGAGTTGTTTTAGATGGTTTCTATGAGCATTTCATTGGGACTTAAACCATTCAATTAATCACTCTGAATTTTTTAGTAACGTTTTGGGACAAAAGAGTCAACACGAAATTAAAATTAAAGATACAACTATTTATTTTTCTAAGCTCTTTGAGATACTTTTAAGTGTACCGGTTTGAAACGGTTGAAATTCACAAGAAATCTATGTTTAGGAACATTCTTCAGAACGCTACTAGTTTGGTTTGACTCGGCTCTGACGTTCAAAAGTTATGAGCGGTTCACAAAAAACTTGGAGATCTAATGAGAACTCGTTGCTTTTTAAGGGGAGTTAAACCAAAAACTTCCAATTTTTTTTTAAATTTGCCTAGTGGGAAATTAAAAACTCAAGAAACAATTGTTGTTAATAAACAATTATTTCCTTAACTTCAATTAGACTACCATAAATTTTACTAAGCTCTTCTAAGGACACGTCCAAGGAATTTAAGTTCGTACGTTTTGTATAGAAAAAGAAGCATATAATTCAGCACTTATAATTAAGTTAAAACTGTAAATATAAATTATGAGCAAACTGTTAATGGAACGAAATTAATTAATTAAAACGTTAATGGAAAATAGCCAACTTAAAATATATCCAACAATTGAGCGAACCGTAATTAAGTAATTAACTAACCAATTGAATTCCCTAAAGAGGTATTATTTAAAAACTAATATTATTTAGACAATGATTTGCTGAACCACTTTCGACAACATATTTTCTGTGAATAAATCAGCCAACTCTACTTTCGCGTCGATTTTTCTTTTTCCACAATTCTTAGAGTTTGTAATTTTTACTGACCAAATATTTTGAGTGTAGTTGTATGTGTCCAAGCATACCCCAAACATAAACTTACATTTATTTATTGTTATGTTTCTTGAATCATTGATTTAGAGGCGTTTCTAAGGATATAAGAAACAGGTGTATGTGTATAATAAATTATAATGGGAACATCCTTATAGTCTGGCCAAGAAAGTTAAAATGACTAGAATGGGCTTTTATTTCATGCAGCAAGTGCTACAACAATTTCAAGTGTTATTTCTGAAAGTGTGTAATCTAATTGTAATTGTCCTTTAAGGACTACTGTTAGAAAAGTTGGTAAACACTTGAATATTGTGGATATAATGTAGGACTTTTTGCTTTCATTAGACGCACTTCTAGCTGTGGAAAGCAAGATGCCCAATAAATTATTGTAATAATATTTGTAAAAATAATTTAAGTGGTTTTATTCAGGTTAAATATCATGTCATAATAAACTTTTGGTTATTTTTTCAATGACTGTATTAACAACTTGTGGCTGGAGAATTTAGTCTTTCTAGAGTTTTCTTCATTATGGCTAAAGCTGTTGTTCAACATAATTATATTGTACTAAAAATAATCTTAATATATAAGGTCTTGTTAATGATAATTAAAACAGCTGTATTAGTCTGATGAAATATTTCCAATTAACGTCTTCTTATGCAGAAACTGTAAATTGACTTTCTCATGGCGTTATTCGCAGATTGCACATGTTTTCCACATGTTTTTTTGTAAATATTTTAAATTTTACACCATTTTCATACGTATTTATCAATTTTAAATCCTCGTTGAGTAGATCATATTGTGTACAAGCTTATGACAATCTTTAACTGTTGAAAAGGATGCATTCAATTACAGACATAATTGTCTACGTGTTTGTGTGCATGCGACGAGCACATTAAAAATAAGAACGGATTAAGTGCAATTAAAGTGTAAGTAGTCAATAAAGTACGGTTAATAAGAATACAAAACAACACTTGAAATTATAAACAAATACGGAGAGAGACATTAAATATATATAATATATTTGTCCCTATACAAATAAAGAGTAGAGGGACTCAAATTAATTTAATAGCGCTGATGTAATAAAAATTATGAACACTGGCTAAGTGATTAATTAATTGTCTGCTTATGTTGTCATAACGCATTTTTAATGTATAAAATAGTTACCAGGGAAATTTTTATAACTGAGATGGAGCCACTCTAATAAATTGAGGACTCACAAGTCAGAAACGCATCCACATGTTTTTCAGCTCTGTAAGTTTACACTCCTTCTCCTTTTAAATAATTGAATAACAATTTCAGCTTTAGTCTTCTTTAAAGAATTTTTTATGTTCTTAAATTGCAAAAATGAAAGAAAACAAATTGAAAATCTTTTTAATTTATATCAGACGTTTCTTAACAAATAATATGTGACAGTGTAGAGTGTATTTTAAAAAATATATAAGAATTGTAAGAGCAAATAAAAATGTTCTCAAAGTAATAAAATGCATACAAATGAAAACCAGTTCAGTAACCAGATTAAAACTGTGAGTAACAAAAACAAGTTAACGGAAAGGAGAGTTAAAATTGGGTTATATATATTTGTCAGTTTCGATGTAGTAAAAAAATTCGTCAGCGAACTTAGCATATTTTCTATCTTCTCGTCTTCCTTCAGCCATCTTTTCAACGCTGTACCCTCTTTTCAGTGTCGGTACAATTCATAAAAACAATTTCAAATGGTAGTTAATCTGTAGGCTCTGGTATATATAAAAAGAAGTGAATAGAGCGGGTACCTCTTACAATTATCTTAAAATAAAGTAGTTTCACTTTCAAATAAATTAATAAATTTATTTGTTAGATGGCTCAGAAATGCCTAAATGCAGCTCATTAATGCTTTTACAAAATCATCGATAGACAATTCAGCAGTAGTTTTGAAAGGTGTCAACACCTCTCTCTCATCTCATATCAGAACTTTTGTGAACCATTTGACAATTTGCAAATAATTTTTAAAAAATCACATTATAATAAGTGCAAACCCGACAAACAACTTTTATTTCGATTTATTATACATCTTTTATACCGATGGATTAGTTGATAAATTTAAAAAATGACTAAAATAATAGCGAATATAAGGAAATAAATTTGAAAATTAGTATCAATTTGTTATAAATTATAAACACAAGCTGATCATTTTTATCCCAACCCGACAAATACAACAGACGCTGTCTGAACCTCTTCTAGATTTAAGAAACAGTTAAACATTTGCCCAAGAAAGCGAAAGCACTAAATTTTATTAAAATAGTTTCTGAAATATTGGAGCCTATTACACTTTGCATTAGCTAGGTTTCTTTTTTTTTTAATTCGTTGTACAATTTTTTAAGTAGCCCTTTTACTTAAATTAGTTTTTACTTAAATAACAAATTTTTTAATATATTTTTTTATAATAAACCCTCGTACTAAAACACAATATCCGACGTATTATATTGGTAAAATGGAAAATGCTTAGAGCCCAAAACTGAAACACAAAATATAATATCCTTATTGCCCACTGTACTAGTAAATAATGACTAACTTGATTACACACTCAAAGTTGTTGTTTAAATTGTACTTATATGCATATTTATCTTCTTATTTGCTTATGATTGTTGCCAGAGATGGTCACGCGACCAAACTAGTGAGCACTAGTTAAACAGCGTGATTTATTAATTTCTGTTTAATGTTATAAATAAACAGAATTTTGGAATTGGCTTTCCGAAATATGTAATTACACTATCAATTAGAGTAAATATCCCCTACACACTTTAATAGGCCTGATTCCATCTACATCTAACGCCTGTCGAGTCTTTTTGGATTGTTTTCGGACAGAATTCTACTTCCACGTTCCTCAAAAAGCCAGTGTTATTTATACTGGAATCCTTTCAACGTACTGATCGACAGCGAGGTAGAGGGATAAATTTATCATTGCCGATAGCCAGACAGACTGCCCATCCTAATATCATGAACCAGCTCTTCTATTCTATTTGCTCAGCTTGCCTTCGTACAGTAACTGTCCGTAAGAGCTGCCTAGACATTCCTTTGCTATGAATACCTTCAACAATGGAGCCGTAATCCAGAGGCAAACAAAAGTGTGTTACCATCGATTCTCGTGCTCTTTTTCATCACAAAACTTATACAAAAAGATACTATTATCACATTCAATTAAGCCACCTAACAAGTTGTAGTAATGATAAAAGTATAGCGGTTTTCGAAAACAGCTGTTCTGTTCTGCTGTGTTAGTTGAACATTCGAAAACTAGTGCAGACTTCCCTTTTTATGTCTTTCTGAATCTTAAACACTTTTCGATAATTTAGCCCCTTCAATTCGATTTAATAAGAATCGTTTAGATTATATTTGCAAGCCTGCACAAAGTGCGCAGCGATTCAAACACAGTATTCCATGCACACTTATGTCAGTATGATATTTATATATGAGTCTGTTTCCTAATTTCGATTCATCTGTCCAGTCAAAATTTTCGCCTCCTTTCTAGTTCCAGCATGTAAATGTTTCTTTTTCGTTCAAGAAAAAATCAAATAATTGTTTTAGATAAATAAAATTATGTTCAAATATCCGTGTTGGCTGGTTCAACCCGAATTCGTTCAGGTTTTTGAAATTTGTTTACCAAAAATAAAAATATAGATTTTCCCTATTTACTAATAATAGTTGTCACCATCCCATCTCTATTAATTACAAGAACCATCGTTAATTTATTTCTTCCATTTCAAATTAAAGTAATTTATGTGCCAACACGCACAAGCACACACGTTCTCTTAGTCGCTTTCAACCCTTTGATCTTAACATATTAAAATTTATTTGAGAATGGCAAAAGACTGCGGTCGTTATAATTGTTATACTTTATTAATGGTTATTCAGACGATTTTAAATTAAGAAATATATTTAAAATGCTCTTCATTATTGTAGAAATTTAATTATGCAGAAGGAAGGCGTTGTAGTTTTTTTTTCATAATTAATAAAATACAGTGATCAGCAACTGTCCAGAGGAAATTGTATAACGATCCGTAGCAAAATGCAAAAGGGCTTTAAATTTCCATAAATTTAATTATAGTTTGAAGCGCCTGTATTATGATGTAATTATTTAATGGGTGTTATGTAACCATAAGGCAAACAAAAAGTTTAGTAGGAAATAACATAAATTAAAGGGCTGTTTCACCCTCCGCAAATATCGAAATAATATTTGTTTCTTTTGCTCGGGTAAATGAAAATTGTGTAAACTGTTAACCTCATTTAAATAAGTCTTTTCTAAGACTTTCAAGTTGATTTACTCGGGGCGGTTATGTGCTCTATGTTAATTGTTTTTCTTCTTCAGCTTTTTAAAGATACAAGTGATTTGAAATCATATTTGTGTTATTTGACCGTTCCTATATTATATGGCTACAAAAAATTAGTTGCGCAGAATACCTTTTTGTAATTGGAAATCACTTTTTTGGATTTTAATTTCAGTCACCTCACGTTTTGTTGAAGAATAATTTTTTCTTACTCGAACCCAAGCACAGGCTGTGAACCCTGTCAAGTTAAAGAAGGAGTATTACGTTATAATAAAGATACACTTAATCCTTATCAGGACATGAAGTTAGAAATAGCTGCGATCGATATACGCAGAATACCCCCAATCAGAATTAGCTGCACTAAGAATCTGTAGTTGTAGTAGTTTCTTTAATGACAACTACAAGAATCAGAGGATACTATTCACAATGATTTATTATATGTCTTGCTGCACCAAACTAACGATCAATAATTCTACTGGTCAAACCATTAACGATGCCAAAGGATTTCTGAAAATCCATACATTAAAGAGCAACAAAATAGAAGTGGAGAAAGTTAGAATGTACTGCAACTCATTGAACGATTTGTTAGAGCAAAAAATAAATTGTATATAAAAAATTAATACAGAACTTTCTTAAATACATTTTTAGAATTTAATGTAGTACATATTGATACAAATATATATCTATGTGTGTGTGTATAAATGTTGCTGGCACACATGCAGTTTCATAAAAAGTGGGCAACTTTGCTAAAAATTCTATACCTACAGAAAAGAAGTTTACAAAATACTGCAACCAATATTGTTGTTGTGATATATGAAGGTGGCTTAAATAGAAAGTATCCAAGAGTACCAAACTCTGCACACACTTTGAAGTTATCGCCTGCCTTTTGCAAAGTTGTTAGTTTTCGTTTTTTTTTATTTTGATGTACTACATACGATACAAACGTATTTATGTGCTTGTACTCGTATTTGATAATCATGCCACAACGTCAATTATACTTAATGACTCTGCAACGCCGAATGTTCCTTAACGATTTTTCCTTTAATGTATTGGTGGAAATAAAATGGGAACAAAAAAGAAAAAACCCCACAATTTGCTAAAAGCTACGAGTAGCACAGAAAAAACTTACGTAAACCTTTTAATGTTCAACTGTGCAACAGTTAAAATTCTTATTTTTATTTCATGTGCATTCGTAGGTTCTAAATACACGGCTTTCGTACTTGCCAACTTTAATGGTTGTGATTATAAGTACATGAGTTTTTTTTCTTCAGGCAAAAAATTAAAGAAAAAAAAAACGAATAATAATACATAAATACCTGTTGCCTAATTAACAATTGAAGAGAATGGATTTGTTTTCATTTTAAGTACAAGGAATTGCTGTCATTATTTTTTGGTGCACTTTTAAGCTTTAATATTTAAATTTCATATTTCTGTGGGTGCCTTCAATAGCCGAATTGTATGTAACACACTTTTAACAAAGAAAAACCACAGTTTCAAGAAAAAGTCTTGAAGTAAAACATTTAATATTAACTATGAAATACTTTAAATTATTATTCAATTCAAAAATATCTCTGCACTTAATATCAACATTTAAAATTATTTTAAAACACCATTATTGTTTACAAGATCCCAATCAATATATTCCGTGTATCTTTCATGCCTCATTCAAACGCTTAAAAATGCTCTTAAACGTCTTATAAACGCAATAAAATATCATTTACGAAACGACTTAATTGCACGATATTTTACAGGGCCGACAAACTGTAACTAATAGTCCTTCAATATATTGATAATTAAATCGAGCATGAAGTTTAACTAATGAAAAGACGTTTATTTATTAATTTATGCTTTTATCACTTGTCTGTTTTGGATCATAAAAATGTTAGGCAAAGTCCCACAATAAAATAGCATTTGAGAAAAAATAAACATGTTTTTTCTTTTATAGTTTTGTTGATAAGAAAGGAAAAACCTGTATTTATTACGATTATAAAAAAATCGTTAAAAACATATAAAAAGAATTTGCGTGGAATTGTTATTAATAAAATTATGTTTGTATGGAAGCAAACAATAGGCTACAAAATTTTATAATTACAAACATATAATACAACAACAACAACAGCATAAAAATATATATATATTAACAAATAAACATTGAAACATTTTTATGTCAGGATATTGAAATAATAAATGAAGTCATAAAAACTTTTTAAACGCGTGTCTAAGTTACTTTGTAAACAAAAAACAAAACATCTGAAAACAATATTGCACAGTGGTGCAGATTCGCAGATACATTAATACAATTATGTCACTTTATTTTTATGAGCAGGTAAAAAGCAAGAGATTTTTTATACAAGACTATGGAGATATTTGGACAGTTTTAATGGAATTAACTTTTCAAGATATAAAAATTGTTTGTTATGCCTCGTTTTAAAAAAATTTACATTTCATCAGATCTCTACTTTTTTAGATCCTAGGAAGCCTTTCTGATAAATTCTGAGAGCCCGTCACTAGGTCTGTGTATATGGGTGTAGTTGTGTATGTGTGTGGGCTGGTGTAGGTATAACACCCGCCTATAATTTTGGAGTATCGCTTGACCGAATCTAACCGCACTGTTGGCATTCTAAAGAATGTTCCTTAACTTAGATTTCCTGTGAATCTGAACCGATACCAACTTGTAGGTTTCAAGATATTTAAAAACTGCACTTTTAAAAGAATATTTTTTAGAACAACTTTGAAACGGTTTCATCGACAGGTTCTAGAAACTTATCAGCGACATTTAAGAACCACGTTGATCAACGTAAGCCGAGTTTTTTGCAAAAATCATAAATTATTTATCCGATCAGTTAGTGTTCTCCATTCCTTTACAGTAACTGAAAACTGTATGAGTCAAACCGCTTATCATGTGGAAAACGGTTGATTTGAAAATTAAAATAAGATTGTTGTGGCTAAAGGAGCCAAGAGTCTTTTGGTTAAAGTTAGCGGATCTTAATCTGAGTGTGACTATTTCTGATGTTATTGCGCTGTTTGTAATACGATATGACGACACCACTGTGACAACTTCACCATGGAGTAACAACAATAAACACCATCAAAATAATGTTCCAGAATGCATGTACAAGTCATATTAAAAAATTCTCTTCGTTTTCATGTCTTCCCAAAATGTTTTTAATTTATATAATTTTATTTCACTAACAACCAACAAACATTGAATATGTTTGTTAACATCTATGTTTGCCGCCATGTGAGTGTGTGTGTGTGTATTTTTAAAAGTATATGTGTATATGTAAACTTAGAGTTGGCTATGAAATAATATATTCAACGAAAAAAATCTCTTAGGAGGCCTTTCTGAAAGCCTACAGGGAATTCTGATTAGATCGGTGCACCTTTTTAATAAAATTTTCATAGGCGAAGAGTTTCATTCAGTGATAATTCCGTTTTAAAGCGAAATAGAAGATGTACAAATATGACTTAACTTTGGGACAATTTTTAAGACTTTTTGTCAAGGCTTAGTCGTGGTCAAGTAAGAAAATGTTTTAACAATACAAAATGGATAATAAAACTGGACATGAAAAAAATAATCACATAATAAATAAAATAATTATAGTAGTTGATATCACAGTCATGTGAGCTGGCCATAATTAATGCTGGTATTAGATAAAGTCCAAGTGCAGCAGCAATAATTTAAATTGAGGCGAATGATAATGTCACCGTAATTGTTCCTGCTCAGAAAGGCCTGGAACGTAATGCGCCTGATATCATTAACTTTGCAGCTAAGCGCTTATAAACAAACGTGAGAACATTTAGATGCTTTGAGGGGCAAAATATCTAGATATTCATGTTATGTTTTTGTATTTTTTTTTTCGTTATGACAATGAACTGTTTAAAATGAGAGTGTGTATGAATACTTCCGTTCAAGTATGTCTCGCACATATTTTGGAAGTCAAACACGCTCTATTTTGGGGTGGAAAAAAGAAATGCGAGAAAGTCTCTAGCAGATGTAACTACTGAATGCAAAGAAACTTCTTGACATGCTAAATAATTAGGGGTTTTTTTTCAACTCATCATTGCGAGAATCAAAATATTAAGACTGAAAGAGATACGCAGTTGTTAGTTTGACATTTCAGGATAGAAAAAAGTACTTGTGTATGATTTGCTTTAATTATGTGGACTGGAATATTTTTTACTTTATTTAAGAATGAAGACAATATGATAAGAATAATTATATATGAGACAATTGCGTCATTGAAAAGGCGATATGTTTCTAAATCTTTTCGTTAAGGCCATATTCAGAATTGACACCCAAACATTTCGTTACCTCGACTTAACAATTTGCATGAAATGCAAACAACCATTCGACTTTTGACCAAAACGTTCCCAGGGCACAATTAATTTTAATATTATTATACTCATGTTGTTGCTTAAAGAGTATTCGCACAAAGTAGGGATGTTGCACGTTTAAATTAAGTCACAGAAACTATTATCGATTTTTCAAGAAGAGCGGGTGAAAACAGAATAGCAAAAGGAAGGCAAAAATCTCATCGTTAAGTGATACATAATTTCCGTGCCTTTTTAACGATACACAAAGAGCGAGTACACTTATTTCTTAATTCGGCAATACAACGAATTTTAATGATCTCATCTAAATGGATCGTGTAAAATATCACTAAGACTTTAGTGTAACATTTACTTTGCTCTCAAAAACTGTGATCTTAAAACCTCATTCAATCATTAATTCAACTCCACACAAGAAATTCGAGCATATATTTCAAAATAAATTGAAAATAATATTGAAAATTATTAATGTTTCTGGTGAAGTTATGCACGTCGTATAATGTGAAAAATGAATCGTATAATTGTGGTATTAATATTAGGAAAATAGAACAGGATTTGTTAGCAGACTGAAGCGGAAGTTGATTTCCAGCCCCCCACATTGTCCGCGGGGCTTCACTTTACTGCTGCTGTTACTTTACTAATGAAATTTTTTCATGTATTTCCTTTTACGTTTGTGTAGTTTTTTCTTAATATTTTTTTTTTTCTTTCTTGTAAGGCATATGGCGCGTGCCCTTACATCTATCATTTGTTGCGATGTCATTATCATCATTTAGAAAAAAAGAAAAAAAATTATATAATAAAAAATTAGGCAGCAACACCAACAACCATCGTGCTTGTCATGCTAAAACTAGTTGTACTTTTAGCCGTGACGAAACTGGTGGTAGTTTTATGTTCTCATTTGTAGTTGTGTGTGCGTTATGTTTCTGAAATTTGCCAGGCGGGCACCAGTTTTCCTTCTTTCCCTCTACATGTAGAAGTTTTTCTGCCAGCTCAAAATGCCGTGCGATTATTCCCATACTGATTTGATTTCACTTTTTGCACTGCTGTTTGCTTGTTAATCTCACTATAAATCTATTTAGCATCTCTAGTGTTTAGTTGTGATTGTGTAAGTGAAACCTTTTTGTATGAATAGGACTAAAAATTGACAAGGACTGCAAATAATATTAATGCGAAACTATATTCAGTTCGAATTGCGTTAGATTCTTATCGGTTACTCTTTATGTTCGCTTATATTCAATTATTTATGTCGGGTGTTTATTTGTGTATATCGGTTTTGCACCAGATATCTGCGCGGTGGTTAGAAATGATGTTGTTCAGGGGTCGGACTTTTTTGCAAATTTGTTTTAAGGATTTAAAAAAGTGTTTCAAAACACACACAGTCAATCAAGAAACATTTAAAAATATGTCAGTATAATATATTTTATTATTAGCTAAGACAAAACCATTATGTTTTTCAGGGGTTACGGCTTTATAACATTAACCTTCTAGGATCTTAGGACTCTTGTTTTCTGAAATTTCACTAAGAAGGTTGAATTTAGCCTAAATTGCATTTATATTCAGTCTGGAAGTTGTGATAAGGCAGCTGTCTTAATAGAATTAACCTCTTAAATATTTTGTATATAATTCTTATTGAAATAATTTGTTAAAATATGGATAATAAATTTTTTATAGAACCGATTATTTAAGAAATAATGAAAACTGGTAATCGAAAGGTTTTTCTTGCTTTATAGAATTCAATTTGATAGACTAATTATGAGAATAATGTTGTTATTTCAGAAAGTCTTGAGAAATGCTCCAAAGCACAAGGAGAATTTCATTATCAAGTATAAGTATTCAATCTATGAAGCAAAACAGAATAGTTGTTTTCGAAAGCCGCTACACTTTCATCTCCAGTAGTCATACATATTTTTGTTTATTATCTCTTGTAAGCCGGCTTAGTTGATCACATTCAACAGTTTGTATTGCTAACAATTTTATTAAGAAAAATATTACGAGAACTTTATATAACCGATAGTAACGTAGTTTTGTACGTTTGTTTTCAAAACAATTTTTACAAAAAGATTAAGTTTAAAACATGTTGCTGATATTTTGTGAGGTTCCCTGTCTGGTGGCTACTAGTTGTTAATCAAAAAGTTTTATTCTAAAATAATAAGTGTATTTTTATCTCAAGCAATTCTTTTATTTTCATATTTAAAATATTCTCAACAACATATATTTTAATAAAAGTAAATATGCATTAAAAACTGAGCATCCGCAATTATAGAAATATAGAAAACATTAAAATATTATGACTGACTTAATGATATATTTAAGATTAAAGTCTTTTTATTTTAAAATAAAAGATTAATTTTTATTTTGGGTCGCTTCTTCAGGAAATTAAATATTTTATTTGATTTCAAAAAAGTGAGGAAATATTAGAAATTAAATAAAATTTTATCTTAAAATAAAGAGATCTTTAGCTTAAAAATTTAACAACACAATTTTAATTTAAAAGAAGAGATAAACTAAAACTAAAAAATGTGTGATTGATTTATGATTTCTCAATTCGCAAGTCATTTTGTATCGTTTATTTGTAACGACTATTGCGAATAAAACTTTAAGAACAAAAACTAATTTTTTAATGAGAAGCACTAGCACTTAGGGGACAAATCCTGCATGTTTGAAATACTTTTGTTTTGAGCAATTTTGCCTCTTTTATATAATCGATCTAAAAATTAATAATAAATAGAAGCAAATAACGTTTACAACGTTTTTCTTAATATCCGATCCCTGATGGTGTCATTGCTTTAGATTCGATTTGTTGCTTTTTAGACAATAATTTTGCGAAATATTTATGTGGTAGATTTCATAAGCCGACAAACAAAAATTTATTGGAACAGCATAACTTTGTGATTTTCTAAAGATTTCAAAATAGATCTATTGAGTAGAGTAAAAATATAATTCTACAAATCAATGTCGCTGTCTCAACATAAAAAAGCGTGTATTTAAAATTTTTTTTGCATCGGATCTCAGAAAATTGCCCGTCCTTAACCCTGCAATATATTTTTCCGACACTATAAAAAGGAGAAATTAATATGGCAAGAATATAATGTAAAATTTGAGATTACCAATTTACTTATTATTCAGGGAGCATAATTTTTTTCTGTGTATGATTTTGTCATACGATGTCAGAGCATTTTAATAACTAGACAATGCCGAAACAGTTATTAGATACCTAATAAAGCAAAGTCATGATTATATTGTAATTCAATACTTTTACATGTCACAAGAATAATGACTGATTACAAAAAAAAATTCATGTAGTAGGCTGTCGTCATAGTAGAAAGAGACTTAAATATGTTTGTAAAATTTTATTTGCAAAATACTATGTCCTTAATAAACTTTTTTTTTAATATAAAACAATGAAACTATTTTATATTTAAAATGTTGTCTTTCAAATTCCTTAAAATATATGCTTGTATTTGGGTTTAAGCTGGCTTATGCTGATTTATTGCGACTTTAATTAAACTTGTTAACATAAATTATTTCCTTGGTATTTCATAATAATATTATTAAAAATAGTAAATTCAAAAGCAACCTCAATTACTTTTAATTTCTAAGTCTTGACAAAAGAAATGATGGTTGAAAATTACAAATTAAATTATAATAAAAAACAGTACTTATATTCAAAAAAGGCAGTTAAGAAATTCATTAATGACTTTTGAAACGAACGTTTTTATATTTCAAACTATTTCATGCAAAACTCCCCCAATAAAATGTTTAACAATAATAAAATCACTTGTACTTATCAGAATATAGATGACAGCACAAACGCACACTCGAATGTGCACGCACTTTCAATTATGTGCGTATGGGGTTGTGCCTTCTGCCATTAAAACTGTTAAACATAAATCATCTTGTACGGGTGTCAAATATCCTGCTGTGTTTTCAAACGCATTAGCATTAAGTTAAAGCCTCTGTTTTATACCCAAATAATGTTTTTTTTTTGTTTTTGTTTTCTTACTTCTAAAACATCATCAGTTGTGGTGTGGCGCTTCTGCTGGTTCTGGTGTTGCTGCTTGATTCATTAATGGCAGACTTAATTCTTTTATTATTATGTTTTTCGTTTTTTAGTGGCTGCATTAATTTGGTTATTTATCTACTACAGTTTGTTAACAATTTATTAGTAGTAATTTGGTTTAGTGCTGGAGTAAGTCTATTCGTATGCGAGTGTTTGTGGGTATGTGTGTGCATTTGAAGGAATATATATTTAGCAATTTTAATCCGCAGGTCTAAGCGTATTTCGCTGTTACTTGCTTGTTGTTTATAGCAAATGGAATAGATTTCATTAATTAGCATTAGTTTTGAGATCCCAAGAACTCATAGGCTCTCAAGATCACATATCGCACCATGAGAGAAATATAGAATTATATTTATACCCATTAAACATATAGTATAATTGTGGTATGAACCTGACTTCAACTCAATTCTTTTAATCGACAAGTTTTTTATGTTTGTTTTAAACAGACATTCTTTTTATTTAATTAAGCTATTCAAGACTTAACACTGCAGATTGCGGAAAGAGTCTTAATATAAATATTAAATAGTTTCACTATTATTTCTAAAAGCCAACTTTAATGAGGGTGGTGTTGTCTGAAATACTGAATACAAAACTACGATGCCGAGTTGGACTCCGCCTTCAGTTAAGAATATGGTGTTGAATTTTTCGAACTGCATTAGTTAAGGATTTGTGTTAATTGTTGTCGGCTTATCTCAATGATGAAGGATTACTGAACAATACCGGCAGGGTTCACCACCATCATATACTAAAAGAACAGAATACAGCACCCTCTTTAGAAACAAATTTTACCAGTGAAATAAAAAGCAAAAATATCTACAACAAAATGCATAATCTTTCTTACGTCATCAGTTGCATATCTGACAATGAACAATAAAATTTATGTAAATATAATTTCATATATTTTTTTTCAAATATTTTAATTAAATTCAATCAAAATTTCTTACAAAATAAATCATAAGTGTGAATTTACTTTTATGTTTAAAATAAGTGTTGACAACAGTCCTAAGAAACCTTTCACTAAGTGAAAGGTGAGACAGAAAACTTGTCACAATAAATATCCTTATTTGATTAACAATCTAATTAGTTTGCCCGACCTTTTTCCTTATCAGTCTACAAAAAGTTCCATCTTAAAACTGATTTTAATGAGCAGATGAGTACATCATTAATATCTTCACTACAGGCCATAATGTATTTCAATCCAAGTTTGTCTATAACAAAACTAAAGAATGTGTTCGCAGTTGAAGTAGTTCAAATATGTATACCAACACTGTGCCAATTACGGCTAATTTTCCTTGTATGCGAGAAGCATGAACGAGCATGTGTGTACTTATAAAAATTAATCCCACCTTTAGGCTAAAATCTGCAAAAAACAGATATAAAAATTCAGCAGATTTATTTTGCTTTTCAAAAACGTACAAAAAAGGGGAATTGAACAAAAAGAAAAAAAAATTAATGTAAGCAAAACTTAATTCTACGAGACATAAGAAAGGATAAATAGCAGCAGACAGTTTGGGAGCACACAAATCCACACACGCCTTGTACATATACACAATCTTATAAATTGATACTAATTTACTCACACATCTATACATGTGAGTGTGTGTGTGTGTTTCCTTTTTTGAAGCATCAGCAAAACAAAAACAGAATAAATATGAAATTCTATAATGCTTATGTTTTCCTCTATCAGAAAAAAAAGCAAAAGAAAATAAAACGGAGCCCAAAAAATAGAAAAGCGGACAAAAGACCATCGCTCTAGTACGAGTATTTAAAAAAAAAATCCTTTCACTTTGACATTAATCCCAAATAGCCGCTGAGAGGCAGACTTCAACAACAAAAGATGAACAACAAGAATTGACAGCATATTAGAGTGAAAAGAAGGAAAAAAAACAAGCTAAACAATAATAACCAGCAGCAACAACAAATGGTCCAAATAAAAAGCTACACATGGAACAGCAGTTCTTAAAAAGAAAAAAAGTTAAAAAGCAGAGTTACATCCCAGCCAAACTTCTCTGCATTTCATACATTTCCACAGCATAATCCGCTCCATATAAAAGTGTTTGTGTATGCGCGTATGTGCATCCTGACAAATGTGTATGTGTTTATGTATTTATGTACTAGATTGAAGTTGAGTCAGTAATATGAACAGAAAAATATGACATCGTTCCCAGTTGCACAGATATTTAAAGGAATGCATTTTTAACGCAAGGCCTCTTCGATTAGAATGGTCTGATTATCTCAATATAAATAAAATTATTTATAACAAAATAATAAAAAAGAAATGGCAAAACGTACTTAAGAACATTCCAATCCAGAAAAATTTTACTTAAGAAATATGGAAGAAAAAACATAGAAAAATAGGACATGAAGAAAAGTAATCAAACTGCTACGCAAGGACTTAATAAGAGTGTGTTATCATCGGCTTTATGCAGTTTTCGTACGCTCTTTTGAAATAAAACAAATAAAATAAATAAATAATAAATAAAAATATACATGCGTACTGATAATGAAAGTGTAGCGGCTTTCGAAAACAGCTGTTCTGTTGTATAAGTCGAATATATAAAAATAGATGCTGACTTTTTTCTTGTGCTTTAAAATATTTATCATGCCTTTTTGTATTAAAAACATTTTTTAAATTAATTTGGCTATAAAATAAAATTGAATAAAAAGAAGTTAGTCTGTAGAAATCCCGAAGTTTTGTTTAGAGTAGGAAATAAGAAGTAAATGAGTTTTAGAGTAGAAGTCTTAAATTTTACAAGGAACTGTTTTAAATTGAAAAGTTAAAAAGATTGAAAAAAATATATAAGAAACACTGTCCATGACAGGATTAAAAATTTTTTTAACACTTTCCTTTTGCGAGAAGACTGTACCAACATTCTGTAGATCCGGTTGCATTGATTCGTTTTGTATCAGCAGTTCTAGAATACAACAGCTTTTTTGTTTGCAATAAGTGGGGAGTAGATTTCAAAGTCATTTTTGAAATTGAGTACGTAACTTTGATGGTACTGAATTTGAGAAACTAAGCGCGTTGTTGGGTTTATGATTTAATTTTCAACTGGGAACGGCACCCATGATCTGACACATATTTGTGCAGAGTATGGGAAATTTAAAAAAGCTGGGTTTATTGTTGAGAGGACAGATAACAAAAGAGATAAAATTAAA
The DNA here is from genome assembly GCA_963675445.1 of Linnaemya vulpina. NCBI lineage: Eukaryota > Metazoa > Arthropoda > Insecta > Diptera > Tachinidae > Linnaemya > Linnaemya vulpina. Next base: position 26,540,854 of record OY776278.1, read on the forward strand.
GTTTTTCTTTAATGACAAATATTTGACACATTAATGACGAATAACACTAAATCAAACAATATACTAGCTTTAAATAGAGTTGAGAGGTCAGATAACAAGAGAGATAAAATTATAATTTTTCTTTGTCGACCAATATATGCCACACTAACAACGAATAACACCAAATCGCAACTTCTAATGATTTGAATGCTGACAATGTAATTTTATATGTAAATTTTCTAATGAGTCAGTCAGTGATCTGCCACAACAATCCTTGAAGGATATAATATCAGATCTTTTAAGTATCAATTGTGTTAAATAAGAATAAGACTTCGTTTCAAATCTAGCACTTAAAAAGCTTTTCATGCTAAATAGAATAATATAACGATAATTCTTTATATCTACTCTTCTATTTTTCTTGTTATTTCAAACGCATTTTCGGTGTGGTCCATGTTTAATCATTTAGTTCGTGAACTGAAGTAGTTATATCACCGTTTCATATGGGATATATTTTTCAAATTATCATTTTTATTTATTATATTATCTTAATAATTGACAAAATGTCGTAGAACTTAAAAGCACTCGTTTAGCAAAAGTTATTTGAAATACATTTCCAATAAAGCAAAATTATTGCCATCTCTTTGTGCTTTTAACATTATTTTAATTTAAGTTTCTGCATTAAAAGAATATTCTTTTAATACTCTACTTATTTGTATTGCTGCAGAAAAAGACAGTCTTTTCTCCCTTTTTATTTATTTCATATACTCAGTTCGAATATTTCATACTCATATATTTCAATGCATGTAAAATAGATTTGCCATTAGGTTGCTATTAATGTTGGGTAATACAGTTTTCTAAATTTAGGGCATCGTTTTTTGAGTAAAGCAAACGATAGCAGAAAGCACTTCATTCAAATTAGCTGATGTTTTTCTAATCAGTTCTGGTTATTAGGATAGTTTTGTAATGAAGTCTGTTTGCTATATTAGAGACAGAAATTTAAATCTGAATACTTGAATTAGTTTGAATTAGTGATAACAAGGCTTTTCGTTTCTATTAATAGTTGCGGTGGTATTAAATACGTTTGCCAAGAAAACCACCAAATTAAAGTACGTTTTATTTTGAAATGTATTTCGCAATTTCGTATGTTGCCTGGTAGAAAATTTCTAATCCTAAAACCACGTTCGATTTGGAGTGTTATTTTGATTGGTTTTCATTATTGAATTATAAATTTTTCCAACTTTAAATATACAAATTCTTTCTGCTTGTGACAAATATTTTATGATCAAAATACAATTAAAAAAAAGCTTATATCTTATAGACTAGTTACGATATATTAAAAACAATAACATATGAAGTGAAATATATTACTGTTGCACCCTAATATGCAGTTGCTTTAATATGTGTTACAGATAAAATTAATTCCACAGTTACAGATGGCATTGAAACTACTGCTTATATGCTCCGTAATGTAGTCGAATTTCGAAATCGAAAATATATATATATATATATATATATATATATATCGTGTTAGTGCTGAAGAATACCGACTACCCAGTTTTGTTTGCTTACTGCAAACAAAATTTCTAGAATTTTTATATAAAAAATATAAAATTTTTAACAATTAATAGAGTTATTTGAGTTTTTAGGTTTTTATATTCACAAGTTATATGCGATATTTCGCTAACCATTGGTTTGCTTCTTCAGGAAATTATTTGGCATTGTAAAAAATTTTCTATTCTATTATTGTTTTTTTTTCTTATTTTTATATATATGTAGTTATTAGTTGGTACATATGCCAACGACTATCGGGTAGGCACATATCAGTTGTTGGGTACTCATGAGTAGATGAACTGGCGGCACTATTCCATTTATATATGTGCCACACTATAAAATATCCTGCTCGTACAAGTATCTCTTATTAAGTATTGGTTCTTTAAGTTTGTAACTTGAGTAATGAAAAACGTTGAAAAATAAACTCTATTTTGTACAGAAACTAACTGAGCTGAGGCAGAGATAAAATAATAATAATGACAATATTCTGAGAAAAATATCTACTTGGGAAGGAAAGTCTTCTTCATTATTCTTATGTACGTAATTACTTGATAACTATTATGAAACAAATTATATTATTAAATCATGTCATAGAAATGAAATTCCAAGAGCGAAGTTTTCAAGCATTTCAACAATTTATCTTTAAAAACTCACATGTAATTCAAAAGAAAGGAAGAGTTAAAACTTTTTTAATACGCATGTGAATACTGCTGAAAACTTTATCTTGTCACCGTTGAAAAAAAATGAAGTTATATTTTATTTATGAAAAACCCTTAAAAGACAAAAGTTTTATAAAGAAAATTGGTTTTCTCTCCTTCGTGCTGCAGCTAAATATTTTGCAAAACAATTAATACACAAACAGGCGTTAAAAAATATTTTCTCTGCAGTTTGTGTTTATAAGTTTTTGGTAGTCCATGATCTGGAGAAGTCCAAAACTGGAAAAAAAATTCCCTTTAATTCTTGAACACAATAATTATTTTTTTTAAGTGTATGTTTTTCTTCTACTACCCTCGGCAGTATAAATACATCTTTATTTAAAGTTCTGTGCTAAGAAAACAATGACAAAACCCAAACAGTAATAACAACCACACAGCAATAGTTAATACAGTTTGTCATTCAATCAGATAAGCAGTAAGTCCAAAAGCAGAAGAGTGCAACCTTCCCATTGTGTATTTTTCACTTAGCCAGTCAACAGCATTCATTTTAATACAAGCAAACGCCTGAAGCATAAAAATTGCCAAGGCAATGCCAACAATCTGAATTGTGGAAGAAGATATATTGCTGGGCAACAAAGACGACCATGGTGTGGACATATTATTCGTATAATACAAAGAAGAGCCAAATGAAAGACATAATGCGCATGCACAACAAGAATAATATTTTCGTTCTTTAAATAAAAAATAATAAAAAAAATTAATAAGTAAAGAATACAAAACAGCCGGCTATAAACTTATTTCTTCAGTTGTATTTGGAGTAAAACTTTTTACTAGTCCAAAAAGAGAAAATTCTAGAAAATGTTCGAACTAATAAATTCGTGTTCGATATACAGGATATACACGATGCATCAAAGCAGTCAAAAATAAATTATATTATATTAATTTATTGTTTAATATATCCATATTAAGTTATTAGTTGGTATATATGCCAAAGACTGTCGGGTAGCCACATATCAGTTGTTGGGTACTCATGAGTAGATGAACTGGCGGCACTATTTCATTTATATATGTGCCACACTATAAAATATCCTGCTCGTGCAAGTATCTCTTGTTAAGTATCGGTTCTTTAAGTTTGTAACTTGAGTTATAAAAGACGTTGAAAAATAAACTCTATTTTGTATAGGAAAATACTTGGTCTGAACTAACTGAGCTGAGGCAGAGATAAAATAATAAAGACAATATTCTGAGAAAAATATCTACTTGGGAAAGAAAGTCTTCTTCATTATTCTTATGTACGTAATTACTTGATAACTATTATGAAACAAATTATATTATTAAATCATGTCATAGAAATAAAATTCCATAAGCGAAATTTTCAAAAACTTTAACAGTTATTTTTTAAAACTCATATGTAATTCCAAAGAAAATAAAATTAAAAACTTTCTTACTACGCAGGTGAATACTGATGTAAACTGGTAAAAACTTTATCTTGTTACCCTTTTAAAAAATTATTGTTATATATATATATATATATATATATATATAATTTACGCGAAAACATTAAGAGACAAAAGCTTTACAAAGAAAATTGATTTTCTCTCCTTCGTGCTGAAGCTAAATATTTAGCAAAAAAAATAAATACAAAAACAGGCTTTCAAAAATGTTATAAGTAACTGTGCAGGACCTATTCCAGGCATTTTGCATAAAAAGTTGATAATTCTAGACTTGTAGAAAAATAAATTCCCACCAAATTTTTATGTTAATCAGCTAAAATATTGTCCAGATTTGAAAGTAGTTTAAAATTTATGGCAGGGATACATTTTGCGATAATTAATAATTAAATCAACCCCTTAAGACTCCTGGAATATGTGAATTCACTTTATTTTTGAAGTTAATTCTACGTTATTAAAATGCAAAATATATTATCAATTTATTGGATCATATAGTTGAAAGTGTATATGTAAATATTTTTAAAAACTGCATTCGACATTTGAAGAAGGTTAATACAATGGCAAATCTATGAACCGAAAGTAGTGTAAATCTGTCTTTTTTTTCATGTATTTTACAATAGGTTGTCACTGCAATAAGCCAGACAAAATTCAGAAAGTAGTCATTAAAGCTACTTAAGGCTATAAATTTTTAAATTAATTTCAGTAGCCCATAACTTTGAATTTCAATGTTGTATTTTCAAACCATTTTTTAAAACAAGAGAAATAGAATCAACAGTACGAGTGAAGTCAAAAGAGCAACACGTCTTAAGGTGTGAGGAAAATGTCACATATGCTAAATGGCATTTTCAGAACTCATAAATATAATAAAAAATAATTGAAAATTGGCATGCGTATAAAATCTATTACCTAATTGGTGTGGCTGGCGGTCATAATGAGTTAAATAGAGAAATTAGAATTTTAAACCTGCGGTTAATAGATAGCGACTATTTAAAAATGCAATCGCATGATGAGTTAAAATAACTTATAAAATCAAAATGTAATTTTTGCTTATAACTTTTTGCACGCACGGACAGATATTGTGTATATGAAAGTATTTGTTATAAACAATTCAGAAAGAAAATCAATATCAATGAAGTTACAATCGTAAAATATAACTAAATATTGGCTTAAATATTCGTTTGCCATCAAAACATCATTTGAGTACTCTACGCCTTATGAAGTCTCTTATATTTTTAGTGTGTTACGATAACTGCTGACAATAACCTTGACTGAATTATTGAGTATGTAAAAAGTTTTGTCAATATTTTTCTATATTATCAACAAAAAGTTACATGTCGAGACAATTATAATAATAAAAAATAGTTTGATTTGTTATTTAATTGGATGTGAAGTGCGTATCAAAATTGGAATTCCGACAATATGAATGAAATTCATAAAATAGAGTTTTAATATTAACAGAAAATGTATATTTTTGTTTAAAGATTTGTAACCACTGAATAATTCAAATTGTGTTTTAAACATTAAAAATTATTATACAGCCGAATTTGGATAAGCAAACTCTGTTTAATTGAAAAATCGCTTGATTGAAGGAAAATATTTCTGTTCATTAGTTTGAATCGATTTCCAATCAATTTTCGCCCGTGTAACAGAAAAATGGCGCAAATTTTTCCGAAAAAAGTAACCACTAAACAGTGAAGAAAATTGTTTTGTTTCTTAAGGAAAAGAGTTTCATAAATAAATGATAGTCGGTGGTGTAGAACTCTATATGATTGGAAACTGTGTAAATTAATAAACATTTGGCAGAATTAATATGAATCTCATCAAAATATTTGCCGAAATGAGATCGTTTCTTTAGAAAAGTGACACTTTATATGAAACACCGTATAACCAAGAGAAAAATAGCATAATAAAATATCATAATAAATATAAAGTAGTTGGAAGAAAATTATATATTTTGTTGACAACGTTTTTAGAAAAGAGAAAAATATTGTTCTTGAATGAAAATGTGACGTCAGTCATAAATCCAATAGATGTGGGAATTGTACAAAATCTTAAAGCACAAAATCGATGGTTATCAATTCAAAATATATATAAATTTAAGCACATAAACTTTTTCTGTTTTCAGAAAAGTTTTACCATATTGAAGGAGAAATTGTGCGTTAGATTTATGGATGTCATCTGACGATCTTGAGGATCATATTCAAAATCTCATTGATATTAATTTTAATAATTATTATTATGACGAATTTTCAGATCAGTGATCATGTTCTGTGTCTTTAGTTTGATTTCGCCGTTGGTCAGAAAAATAATATATCTGTTGCGGCAGTTCCATATATGTTTTTTTTTAAATTTAAGTCAAAGATAAGCGATATACTTAATAAACAGTATGCAAATTTTCGTTTAGATAATCGCAATATACAAACAACTTATCCAAATAACCGATTTCTGATCAAATATATTTATGAAAGCTTACAAAATTCGCTTTTAGCAAAACTATAATATCGCCACTAGTTCTATTATCAATTACTACTACATACTTGTTTTAGTTCCTGACTTTTAAATCTACACTTTTCTACCCAAAATTTCATTACGTACATTTTGCAAAATCTTAACAAATTTTTTAAAGTAAATTTCTCTTAAAAATGTAATTAAACGCTGCTCTTTGGCGTCTACACAACTAAGACACGCACTAACACTAAAACAAAAATCTAATTAGAATTTGCTTTTAATGGCTCCACTAAAGGGATAATGAATTTATAGATATCCTGTAAAGAAAACAGTTTCTTTATTCCATTTTTTTAAGTTGTGATATGAGTGTTTGTGTGTGTGTAATATTAAGGATTAAATGTAAAAAATAAAACTCCAGAAAAGAAGTAAAATAACGATAACAGTAAAGTGACTTTACGACCAGATAAAATTTATTTTTTTACTCTTCGTTTTATGTTTTTACTGTTTTATTTATTTTATAAAAAGCTGTATAATCTAGGTAAAGATAAAAATAATGAAAACTCACAAAAAAGCATATGTATATACAAAAACAAAATGCATTCATTTGAAAGTGTGAATGTGTGTGTGTGTGTGCGTATGAGTATGTATAAGTTTGAAGAGGGAATAAATGCTTTTTTCCCATGCACACATGAAATGAAATCTTCGAAGTCAAGTAATGAAACTTTCTAAAGATATAAAGCGCTTAAATGCAGCAGCATTTTTTTACACAAATCGCTCGGAAAAATTCCTTGAAAAAAACGATTAATGAATAAAAGTATCGTATTGCATTGTTAGATATATTGTTTCATCAAATTATTATATTTTTACACTAAAAAATCTGTTGAAAAGAAAGTTGATTTAATTCTTAACAAGTTAATGGTAAAATAGTCAATATGGTAACAGCTGGAGGTGCATTAAAACCGTTAAATAGAAACAATCTTATGAAAGCAAAATATTTAAAATTGTTGCTGAAATTTCAAAGAGTAACTATATAATAAAATTTATTTGTTTTTATATTTAATTTGATTTTAACAGACTAGTATTGTGAAAAAGAGTTCTTATAACTCACAAGGATATGTTAAATATTCCAACGCTTAATGCAAAGCAGAACTATGCGACGCAAAATAATTTAAAGCTGTTGCTTGTGGTAACCCAATAAAAGCAAAAACTAAAAGTTACAAACCAAAAAAGTTTGGCTTGAGAAAGTAGAAAAAAAATTTTAAAAATAGGACATGAAGAGAACAATCAAACGGCATTACAGGGACTTAACATAAGCCATCGATCGATCGATTTGATAAACTTCTGGTATTCTTTTTCATAACATAATTGATGCAAATAGAAACTGTCATTCATTAAACTAATCCGTCTGGTAATCTACAACTGGTAATAAATATAACGAGACATGAGCACTGATGATGAACTTGTAGCGGCTTTCGAAAACAGCTGTTCTGTTCTTCTATATAAGTCATATACTTAAGACACAGGCGATTTTTCCCTTTGTCTTAAACTATTAATTTTGTCTTTCTGAATTAAAAGAAAACACTTTTCGAAAAATTACTCCATCGAAATGAAATTAAATAATAAATTTTACTCATGAAAATACAAAATTCTAGCTCTACGAGGTCTTTTAAAAAATAAAATAACTTTGAAAATATCCTGGCAAAATTCATTTAGTTATCGTCCTGAAATTTATTTACAGCTTCAGCCATTTATTTGTTAAGTTTTAATTGGAAAGTGCTATTTTCAAAAATTCACAAATTACTTTGCTTTCTTGCATCACAGAAGGGTACCAAGATGTTGTTTGGGAAAAAAGAATAGTCTGAACTAAACGAAACCTGGTCATAAGTGATTTTTTAGATTATTTAAAATTATGAAATGAAACTAGATACATCAAAGTATATTATATTATACATATAAATTGTATGTATGTAAATTGTTAAAAAAGGGTTTAAATTTAAGAGAACTATTGCCATTATATCACCAGTATTACATTTCCAATTTTTCGTTTTCATATAAGATGAGTTGCTTTAATAGAAACAAAAAAATTTCTATATTTTATCACTAACAAAACGTTCAAAATATCCTTTAAATTACTTGTAACAACTCCCTTGACTTAAATTTTGGTGTGGTTAGCTACAGCATGTTTTAGTTTAACGATTGATAACAACTGTACGCTACTCTTTTAATATCCGCTTGATAATGATCGATTAAAGAAAAATCCGTTTTATTCAAACACAATAATTTTTGTGGTTGTTAATTTTAAACTCTAATAGAATTGTACGTAGTAGACAAACTAAAAACAAAATGTATAAAATAAATCCTTTGATGTTCATAGTATTAACTCATTCACACACACACACACACACACACACAAATAAGTAAATCGAATAAAAAATTTTATAACAACAAAACAATAGCAGAATAGTAAAAAAAACAATATCCACAAAAATGTAAAGGAGCAGAAAAACGAAATGTAAACACTGGAGAAATATTTAATGACAACAACAACAAGAACGGCAATGACGACGAGTACTACGAGGACGAGAACGAATAAAAGTAAAACATGAACGCCAACTTTAAGCAATAGAGAGCCTTACAATACATACTCATGTTGAAAGCAACAACACCAACAAAACATTGGCAGTAATGGGAACCTGTTGCAAAAATTCACACATACACAATTAACTCTGCACACATACATATACATGTAAATAAAAAGGAGTTGTTGCTAATATTAGCTCACAACCACAAATACAAACATGGATTTGTGAAAACAAAAAAATTTTTGTTATATACAATTATAATACGGAAAATATATAGCAAATAATATTATCGTTATAAATTCACAAACAAAATCAACGAAATTATGGCAAGAAATATATGAATACTTACAAAGTAGCATTTAAACAACTATTTTAGTACATACACTTAATATATACACGCATACATATGTATAGATGATTATATACATACTCTTTTCTGTATGCACATGCTTTTATGTATATACATATTTTGTTAATTATACTTTGTTGCTCCCAACTAAAGCATTATGAAAAACATAGAAATGTGTTCTAGATTCTGTTCATTTTCTTATTGCAAATGCACACGTATGAACAAGCATACACACAACTGCGTATAAACATATATGTATTTATAAAATGCTTAACTCCCCGACGTAGCACTTGCAGCAATAAGGGAGAAGCGACATGAAAGCAACAAGATGTTGTATAAAATAAATATAACAATTAACAAATAAAAATGATACAGGAAGAAATAAAATATGGAAAATGTGCTGCAACTTTGAGTATGTGTGTGTGCGTGCACAGCAGCGAGTGTAAAAAGAAAAAATGTTGCATGTGTACACATGCAATGCAACACGTTGCCAGATGGTGGGAACGTTTAGTCGTTTAATTAACGGCGTAAGCTATTAAATATTTTATAAGGAACAATTTCTAGTGCTGACGTGGTAGGATCAAAAGAAATTAATATTAACGGCATTTTATCAGGGGCAATAAAAGTTTCCGTTTGCTTGTATTGATTCGTCATGTCACCACCACACCAGTAATTTAATTCGTTTACTAGACTAGTGCTACAAATTGAAATAAAACTTTTTTGCTAAGCCTGTAATTCAGAACATAAATACAGGCACGTATTAACTATTTAGTGCAATCTGCCGCCATTTTGCAACGTCATAAAACATCTCCTTCAACGGAAGTAGAGCGCTATTGACACGTATGCACTTCCCCAAAAAACTTTTCGTAAACAATTTCATAACTCCCTAAATAACCGAATCCAAAACAGAGTCAGTCATATTGGCACAGGCAATAAGACTATTCAAAATAGGAATTATTTAATTGAAACCCCTTTAATATTTAGAAAAATTTTTCAAACTCGTTCATTAAATTTCGAAGGTCAAAGGAAGTAAAAAAAAATCCAAACGTATTGATACCAGAAGGTCTGTTTCATAAATCTTCTGATAATTAAAATATATTTGCGTGATAAAAAGTTGTTGAAATTTTTAAAATACTTTAATTTTACTAACAAACCTGCTTAATGATTCCAAAAAATTATTCTGGTTATATTCAAAGAAATTGGGTTTGTGGTCAGGCGGCATCATCCGTCCGTACGTACTAGAACATGTGCGAGGAAATGTTGTCACCGTCATTTTCTGCGTTATGAAACCAACAGCAGTTTTAATTTAAAAAAAAAGAAATTATAGGAAATTCGCGTTAAATTGATTTTATAAATTCCCATATTCAATAAATACTTACCTCCAATCTATGAATAGATAAGAAAAGATAATCAAAACAAGACTTTTAAGTCTGGCATTCCTTTTCAGTTGATAAAGTCTCATTGCAGTAGCGACGACCTTAGCAGCAGAGCTAGCCAAAACCAACAAGTGAACACATTGCACTTTCCAGTTTACGCACAAAAAGGAAATTGTAATATAAACAATAAACACAAGGTAATATAAACAAAACAAAGAAAGAAAAAATACAAGGGATATGAAAAAGGGAAACTAAACAAAATGGAAATAAAAACAACACAAATTCTATGGTCGGCAGATGAGCGAAACAGACGAGAGTGTCGTCTTTATTGGCACTGGCATGGAAAACTTTCGGAGAAACAATTAACATGCGCCCAGCAGAAAATGAGAGAGGAACAGTTAAATGAAAAACTCCGAATGTATACGCGCAAAAATTGTTATAACATTGAAGTTTCTGGTTGGAATTACGGGAAATGAAACAAATTTTATACCGAAAGAGAGCAAAAAGCAGAACAGCTACAGTCTAGATAAGAGAACAGTTTTAAGGGTTCTGAGCAAAATATAAATTTAATGGGTGGTTTTGTTTTACTAACAATAAACCAACTCTATATTTTGTGTGTCATCACAGTGGGTTATGTATGATATTTCAATTGGAACATGATTATTGTGATATCATAGACCTCGTCATCACTATGCCCGACATCAACATCGTAATCATCATATTCAATTGCTGTTCACAAGTATAGTCGTTGGCTGTATATGTAGTATCAGCTAAACCAGCCGCAGAAGAGCAGCAGTTGTGTACTAGTCCAAGACATCCAACAAGAACAAGACAATGTGGAGCTGCTTGCTTTTATTATCATTTTCAGTTTTATACAAAAGAGTGAGTGTATTGCGTGCTTTAATGTAGCACTTGGCGTGTTGTGTTGTGATATTAGTCTTTGTTAGGCGGTCTTTGTGTCAACAACGTGTTGCTCGGCATTCTTAGCATTATTTGATACAACAACAAAAACTCCAGCAGGTTAAAAAAGGATATTAAAGGAAAAAAAATCATAATAAGCTGCATATAGTAAAAAATAATACTCTGCCTTGTGGGAAACTTCAATAAAGTCCACAGCAAACCACGTATTTTATCTACATTTTCTGTTTCTTTCGGAAAAATCGCCATGTATGAGCTTAAATCGTTTTTGTACAAAGAAATAATGTAATAAAAAATATTAACTTCTATTAAGTCAACCAGTGAAATTATTATAAAGAGAAAATGCAACAAGTTTTTTATTTCGATTTAATGGCAAAAATTGTGGTTTTATGTGCAAAGTAAAGAAAAAATCTTACATTTGTTTACATGTATCATTTGCAAGGATTAACGAAAAAATAAGTTAAAAATAAAATTAAATAAGTTCTTGCTGAAAAACAAAAAGCAGCAGAGAAAAATTAATCGCTTACAATGCAATTTTAATTGACCTGCATGGAAAAAATGAATTGTCTATAATACTAAAGCACAAGTGAAAATAATTCGGAAAAAAGTAAAAACTTTTAATTCGGTTTTTCATAAAATAGCATAAAAATAATTTCTATGATAAAAAATACTCCCGTATGTACGCACGTTGATGTATAAAATAAAATAAAATATTTCAATTATCTATAGAGGGAAAAAGTTCTGTATATTTTTCTAAAGCACAATTAAAATTTTTTACGCGAAAGCATTGCAAACATAAATTAAAAAAAAGTGCTAAAATTTTTTAAAGGCGAAAAAAGATAAAACAACAAGTAAGTTTTGTTTTTCTCTTGTATATCATGTTCGTGTAAGTTTTAGAAAAATGTACCTGAAATAAATGAACTGAGAAATTTAACCATAAAAAACATTTGCCCTGGTTAAAAAGTTGGGCTGAAAATAAACTGCTTTAATAACCAGTTTTGCTTAAATCAATAATTTATAAAAATTTAGGGTTTTAGTAAATTGCAAAACAAAAAAAAATACATTTTGGGATCTTTTTAATTTGACAAGAAGTAAAAATACTTACTTCATTCGCAATAATGAGATGAAAATTTAAGCAAAGTGAACTGCTTTAATAACCGGTTTTGCTCAAATTAATAATTTATAAAAATTTAAGATTTTAGTAAATTGCAAAACTAAAAAAAATCCATTTGGGTTTTTTTTCATTTCACAAGAACTAAAAATACTAACTTCATTCAAAATAATGAGATGAAAACTAAAGCGAAGTGAATGTAGTGATTTGCTTCGATAACCGGTTTTGTAGATCACGATTATTTAAAAAAAAACATTTATTATCTTGAAATAAAAGAAGTACAGAATTATCTATAATTAGCAGCTAAAAACTCCTAAAAGAAAATATTTATTTGGGACTCTTCTGTATTTCGTACAAAGTAAAAACACTTTCTTTATTTAATATAAGAAATAAAGTCAATTTACAGTAGGGAACAACCCTAATAAACAGGTTTATCAAATATGTAAACAAATTTAGGTTTTCATAGAATCAATTAAAAAGTACACAAGAGATGAAGTCAAATACTAAAAAGATACACTTGAGACAGAATTTTTAATACTTATAAGAACCCAGTGAAAAAAATACATCCCAAAGAAGTCAATAAATTCCTAAACTTGTGATCGGGAAGCAGTGCTAATCTGGATCTTTCCTAATGTTTTCTGCCAATGGGGTTGTCATTGACGGAAGTTATTTTTTATTTTTTTTTCCCCACCCTTTTAGTGAATTTTAAGTCATAGTTCTGATTAATTAGAGCTGATTTTTGTATATCGTTTCGATTATATTTCGTTGAATTAATTGGGAAATTTTCTTACTGCGTATCCTCTGAAGACCCGGGGACGCAATAGACAATTTCGTGTAATTTGTCAATATAATTGTTATATATTAAACTGCTGATCTGTACCTAATAGAGTCTAATAATAAATAAGCAAATACTAGTAGTTTTTATTAGTCAATAGCTTTTAAATAAATCGTCCATAAAATACTTTTAGCTCAATTGTATTTCCATAATTAAAACTATTATTTTTGTTTGCTTACGAAAGCTATAAATGACTTCTGACCCTTTCTTTCGAGCATTTTTCTTCTAAGGTTTTATTATTAAAACTTTAATAAAAAGAAATTTAAAAAGAGAAAATACTATTGAGGTAATTAACTGGTTCCAAAAAGCATAATGTGTATTTCGTGGGAATTGAAATATCAGCTGGTCCACAATTTTTTCATAAGCATTTTGAGATGAAATAAAATTTTCAATTATATAAATATTATATAATTTTTTTAATTAAATTCTATTGTGTAAATATTACTCTTAACACCTCAATTGATCACTTTAAATTTTAATATAATTTTTGCGAAAAAATTATCAGCACGAAAATAAAAATTAAAGAGGTAAATTATTCTCCTGGTCTTTCAGGTAAATCTATAAAGTATTGTTTTTATTGTGTTCTTTTTTAGAACAAATAATAATTATTTAATCACTACTTGTATATGTAATTAAAAACTGCCCAGCGAATCTTGCATTTTAAAACTATTTTGTGTAAAAGGGTAATCATTTCTATAAAGGCAAATCAAAGTTATTGATTTCTGTTTATTATTCTGGGTCTTGGTATAAGATTTGAATAATAATTTTCTATATTTTATGTCATAAAAATTGTTCCGAAAAGAAAAATGAAAATCCAAAATATAAATCTAAAAAACATAATTCCGATATTTTATAAGTATTTGTGAGTGCGGAAATAAAACTATTTTATTTTCAAGCCGGATTAGAATTTTAACAGAAAGATGGATTTTTTCATTTAAAAACTAGTCCTTAACTGCTCTATAATTCGACTGACACACTGATCTATAATGTGGCCTCTTTAATTACGTTCACGCTTTGGATACAAGTTGTGATAATAGAAAGCCATTGAAAGGATTGGGACACTAGTTGTGCGAGTGTAATTTATTTTTCACTAGTCTGGGAATCACTCAAATTCCGTGACACTTGAAGTTCAAAAATCACGCACGCTATTTTTAAATAAGTAGATCATAAGGCGCGCGTGAGTTTAACATATCTCTAGTGTAGAAAATTTCCCTTAAAAACCTACAGTAAAAGTAAATCAACATCAGCAAAAAAAGTGTCAGTAGCTACAGTGTAACATGTGATACTGTTATTAATGCATTCATTAAATATCGTTTATTTATTCAAACTTCAAATGAAAATCAATCTTTTCTTTACATATTCAATATAAAATTTTAAAACAAAAACACATAAAAATATAAAATTTTTAAACATTTAAGCAAGTCTATGGGCTAACTAAATGAGCCAACTGCAGTCTTAATTATTGGCCTGCGATTAGTAATTTATAGTACTTCCAGCAATTTGATTTGGCTTTCATGAAACGGGTTATTATGAATATTATGTGATCTAAAGCTTTTGCTTTACAAATATGTTTGAGCTTATAAATAAGAAAATATTTTCAACTGTAACTATAGGTGGTGAAAATGGCAGATGACCGAAACTTATCGTTTCACAAAGTGAAACGGATATATTTTTATTAAATATTTCGAAGTAGGAAAACGAAAATACTGGACTTAAGAACCGCGTTTAAGCCATACAGGCTTTTTATTAGCTTCACCTGTATGCTAACTCTCCCTTTGGGTTGAGCTTTCAAGCGTATACTTAATAATATTAATAATGTTACTTATACGTCACATTGTACTCGTACAAGTTTGTGTTTGTCGTACAGGTTCTTATCTTCTCATAATGTATGAGTTTTTTTACACGCTTTCCAAGTACTTTAATCAAAAAATAATAAAAAGGAAAAACTAAAAGAGAGGTGGCCCACACCTTTTTCACAATAATAACTTCGTTTTGGTTCTTTAGTGTTTCAAATTTATTTGACAGTTTAGTTTCAATTCCTTGGCCTGATTGTCTTAAAGATCCTGTGTTATAGTATTTTAAAAATATATTTACTTACAACTGAAGTATCAAACTCGCCACTGCAAAATACTTGCATGCCGTGTGTTACATTTAAAAAATTGCCCATGGTAAAGTATGATTGAGTTTTCAATACTACTTGTTCTAATTAATACTAAACAAAGTTTTTTATATAAAAAATTAAAAAAATTGTATATGTAAATATATATATACAAAAATATATTTATAATATTTCCAATATTCTTTAAAAATATTATACTTTATTTGGCCATACAATTTCCAGCATAATAAATAACAAATTTATTAATTATCTTGAGCTCAGCATTCTTGAATTCTCCTTTTTAAATATCATTTTAATTTAGCTCTCTTACAGCAAATATTTTATAATTTTGCGTTCAATTACACTGCTAAGCACCAAATAGAAACGTAATCCCTGTCCTTAATATAAATCTTTGCTTTAATCTTCTGTTTTGTATTTCTTCAGAAGCCTTCGTACTCTTACGAATTATTAAAAGTGAAAGAAAATATTTATATAAAACAAAATATTTGCTGTCCATACAGCAGACACAAAATACAGCATCCTAAAGGAAAGGGAAGTTTCCATTTTTACATTCGGTGTCAATTCTATTCACTTGCAATAAATTGTAAACAAGTGAAGATTAAAAAGAAAACTCAAAAGTAGATTATTTATTTAACAAAAAAATACAAAATACGGACGTAAGTAAAAGAATCTCGTTCATATTGTTGCAGTACAAACTGAGCCGGGAGAAAAGACTTGACAGACGCAAAATATTTGTAAAATATTTTTGTTTTTGTTGGTTTGCTTTGAACGTAATAAAATTTGGTCTCTGAAATGTGGGAAAATGTGTTCAGATATAGACATTATAAATAAAATAAATCATCGAACTGAAGCAGACCCCAATAAAGTCAAATCGAAAATGTTAATAAACATTATCAATATTAAATTTTATCTTTAACCTTTTCAAGCGCCTGCAATATTGTACTGCCTCTAGAGACTTAATACACTTTCTCAATATACACTTCTACACAAATAAAACTTCATTTGTGGTTAATAAACAGAAACTTCAATTACCTTATAAAAGTAATATAATTGCCTTTAAATACTTTAAAGAGCTTCTAACAGACAATATTTGTTTGAATAGTTTATTTGCACCCTCTCCAATTATTTGCTCAGAAAGAGGTAACTTTCTTTAACCTCAGACAACAAATTTTCTGCAATTTAATACGCATTTGCAAGCAGATACAAGCAATTTAAAATAAAAACATTTTTATACGGTCAGATAAATGCTTGCAACACTATGTTGCACCCAGAGAGACAAATACCTGCAAATATTCGTTAAATAGAAAAGCCAATAAACAATTTGCACAAAAACTCAAGTTCACTTAAGCAAATACACAAATATACGCTCAAATACAAACAACAAATTAGAAAAAAATGAAGGTGAACATCAATTGATTGTAATTTGATTACTTGTGCTGAAGTAAAAATGCACACAAATAAAACTGAATGGAAAGTTTTGTGGTGTTTTGTGGTATTTTGTATAATGAATAAGTACTAAATTGAAGTACAACTAAATAATTTAGTTAAATATTTATTTATTGGCAACTGTTTGTGTTAAGGGTTGCAGTTAACTTAACATGTCACTGCAACGAGCTCTTTTAAAGTCAAAAACTTTTTGCAATAACTGACAAGAAATTGCACTTGTTTGTTCAGACAAATAAGGAAATAAAGTTGGTTTTGTTAATTTTGAAGTTGTGCAATTTTATAAATGTAACTTAAGACATTTTAGAAATAATTTTGTTTATGAGACTCACAAAAGGAAAAAGCAAACGAATGCAGTAGAATATTCTCTTTTATGAAAAACATAAAATACACGAGTGATATAAAAATAATATAAAAAAGGGATTTTTTTCAAACCAAAAACTTTTCTTTTGAAATAAATCTTTTCAAAAATAATTTATATACTGATAACACCGAGTTGTAAATATCTATTTGTCCTGTTAAACAAGGAATTGACAATTATGTTCACGACATTGGAAATGATTTCATTATGATAATTTTCGTTTCATGAAATTCGTGTCTGAACGAAATTTTACATTGTGATAAATACTTTGAAATTGTTCTTACGTAATCGTCGCGAAATGTCTTAACGAATTGGGAAAGAAATTTCTTTACGATATCATAAGAAAATACATCTAAGAGACCGAACCAGCATTTCGTTAGCAACTCGTGTCAACCACTCCACAGAAAATTCATGACGATTTCGGTACCGTTTTGATACCGAAACTAGAAGGTTTTATCTACAGGTCATTGGGAATTCACAGCGATGTCGCCACATTTGAAATTGTGGGTTTTTGCGATGAAATCTGAAAATACTGCACACCCTAGCAACAGGCATCCATATCTAAGAAACTGTTTTTCAACAGGAAATTCTTGGTTGAGGTTAGGCTAAAGTTCACCTTATGAGCAGATCCTTATAGTAACTAGACATGGATAATTTGTTAAGCCCTATATTTAGGTATAACGAGAGGTTAGTGTTTTTGTGTTAATCACTAAGAAAAAATTTTTTGTGGGAATTTTTAGCCTTGTAGCTATTCGCCTTAATAAATTATTTTAAATGAATCTCAATAAACTACTCCTAAGCAGCGATATCCTGGTAATTCTCGAAAAAAAATTGTAACATTTATTTACTGCTGTCCAGAGGACTATTTACATTGAATCTCGTGATTAAAATGTATCACGTGATAATAAAATATCCCTTCATAGTGATTATTATTTAAAACAACAAACAGTGAACAAAAAATTTATTAAATTAATTCAAATCAGTGAAATGACAACCTAAAATACTTTAACAACTTAAACTCTTCTAATTGTTTCAGTTAATATTAAAAAAAATTAATTTTGTGGTACTATCAAAAGTTTCTTCCAAGTTATTTTCAGACTTATCCTGGTAGAGCTCATTCTGCAAAAAACTTTTTCTTCCGAATGTCTCAGCTTCTGCCTTCGAACTGCAGACTGAATTATATCTGACAAAGTCACACCTAAGCAAAAACCTCGTCCTACCTTTCATATAGTTCTATATGCGAAGATTTCTTATAATTGTTATGTAAAAAGGATAATTCTATCTTTACAGGATAAGGTAAAAACATAAGATAAATTGCGACCAACACTTCTTTTTAAAACCACTATATTCGATATATAACTAACGGTGTCCACTTGTGTCAAATTATTTGTGTTGCTAGAAACTTAAATTAAAAAAATATACATATAAAAATCTGCGCCTTTCCATCATACTTTTGCATTTTTAAGCCAGTATGATCAAAAATCTTAAGACTCATCTATTAGTATTAAATTGTTACAGGTGTTCCCTATTTTGAAAACAATTTTAATGTCTCCATAGAAAAGGGACAACACCGTTCTAGATTTGAACAATTTATTTGAAATGAATCATGACTATAAGTAGTCGTCCTTTAATCCACAGTTTTAATTACCGGCTTTCTAAGAACAAACAAAATTAATTTTCCATCTTTTATAAATTCAAATGTCATGTAAAATTTTTATATTTATGCATATTTAACAAACACAAAAAAAAATATTAAATATATTCACTACACACGAAACCAGTTCTCTAAATGAGAATCATTCATTGTCGCTTATAACTGAATAGAAAAAAATTATTCAGTTTCATATTAATTCCCGAAATCTGTTAAATAAATTTAATACTCTACTATTCGAAAACACACAACAGAGAAAATATAAAATAAAAAATATATTAAACCACATAATTTACAAATACTCTAGCAGAAACAGTCGTATAAAAATCGAATATAAAAACAGAAAATAAAATGTTAGCAAAATAAAAACACAGAAAAATAATAAAAGAAAAGGACGAGAGAGAAAAAGAAATAAACTATCATTCCTATCAACCAAAAAACCACAAACCAACAGACAGCAAGTCATCCTGTTTCTGAAACAAATTAAAAATATAACAAAATTTATGTGTGTGTGTGTGTGTGTGTGTGTGTGTAGTCGTGTATGTGTACGTGTTTCAATGTGCTCTGTTCCTTTTTAAATAAAAAGTAAAATAAAGAATACAAATCTGTGAAGGAGTATTTTGTTATTTGAAATATAAAATGCCTCAAGTGACGAAAAATTCGCAAATTAAATTTTGCCTCCGAGTTCTAATGCCCGTATAAAAATAGCGAATTGATTAAGAAAATTAGAAAGATGTAACAAATCAACAGAGTACGAATTTTAACGCACTCGAGAATAAAAATCTAAAGTTAAGATTAAAAATTCATGAAATTCTTAAGAGGTATCCACGAATTACAACAAAATAGTTTTAATACAAAATGTTGTTAAAAAATACAACAGTGCAGGTAAAACAACTTTAAAACTATTTTAACCGTGTTATTTAAGCCAACTGTTGGTGTTTCACACCTAAACACATTAACTTTTAAGTGCTCTCGGTGTAAATTGAATTTGTGTTTTCATACAATTTCCCAGAATAGCATCAGAAATGCTTCCAAAGAAAGCAAAATTTAGTGTTGCCAAAAATGTTCACCTTGAAATCGGTACAAAGAAGAGTTGTTGTTAATAAAACAACATGCCAACCGATCGTTGCGAAAAACAGGATTGTATTTAAATCAAATTTAAATGAATGAAAAGTATCTACGTTTTTTTCTTCAATTTTAAAGTTGGGAAAATAACATAAGAAATTGGATTTTTAATAATAATAAATTAAATATGGGATTGATTCAGTCTCTCTTGTTTTGTGTTCCATTTTATTGTAAAATTACCAAAATGGCAGTTGCGACGTTTTGCGTTTTTCTGATGACTTCTAATATTTTTATTAGATTTTCTGTTATACCCAGTCGTTTGTTTTATCGTTATACGCTACAGCACCCTCAGTCCTCTGAACAGTGTTGGCCGATTATGTTTTTATTATTAATGATGAATATTTCTAATATAAATTCATATATAAACAGACGCCAACATTTTAAAATAAAAATGTGTGAATGGCACATAAAATTTTTTTCTGTTAATTTTTATATCAAGTCGTTTTAGCCTACTTGTAAGCAATACTTTTGATAGATTTTATATCGATATATTATAAACAATGAAAGTTGTTAATATCAGTTGTGCAAAAATATATGTCAGATAACTTTATATTCAATGTTTGGAAACCGTGCCATATTTCCATGAATGCGTCGTTGTTTTAGGAAAATATTTTGGGGATTTAATGTAATAAAATGTTGTTTATTATATAATATAAAATGAGAGCCAGGAATTTGTGAATTTCATATATTTCACTACCTAAAAAAAATACATCAGGCTCGAAATGATAAAAAATAATATATATAAGAAGCTGAAATGAATGGCTGACAGTTTAGAAACTTAAATTTAAAGACTTTTGTTTTTAAAGATTTTTAAAGAAAATGAGAAAACACATCCTTTAAAATTTCAGGTTTTTTAAACAGCGTAATTAACAGCGTAATTAACACTATTATTAGCAACAAATTGAATAAGCAAATTTATGAAAGATTTTGAAAGAAGTTAAATATTGTATTTGAAAACGGAAAAACACATTTTTAAAAATTTCAGGCTTTTCAAACAACAGTCAACGCTATTATTAGCAATTCACTTTCCTTGATTAAATGTTTTCTTAAGCTTTCAAAACTTTGCAGATGTGAAACTAAAAAAAATATTTAAATTGTAGCGCCAAATATTTCCTGCAAAATCTTAAGACAATAATCACGATACTCTTGATCTCTACTGTAGCTACTCTATAATATTCCGTACTGCTGGTCTACTACAAACGAGAAATTTAACAAAATATTACTAATCATGCTAGCGGTGAAATTTTTTGTTGCAAGATTTATAAAAAAAAACTAATAGACTTACAAAAATCAAAGAAATATATATCTTAAGTTACTCAGAGGTTTACGAAATCGTAACAGTCTTTCGACGTGAAAGGACCTCAGTAAAGCTGCAGAATATAAGAAGAGATTTGAAAATTCTCCCTAATAATATATATTATTTATATCAATTAGTTTTTATATATGATATCATCGATATATCATACAAGTATAAATATTTTCATCGCTTATATTCGACTACGCTATTTAGACCGTGTCCCAGGCTCCATACTAGAAGTATTAGATTCGACTGATTCTGAAGGAGGTTGCATTAGCAGGTAAAAACTAAATGTTTTATAATAATATGGCTTCCAATATTTTGTGGCATTTAAATTATAAATTTATTATGTTAACAAGTAGGGAATCTGTTTAATTGCAAAAAAAAGTGAATAGAAATTTATTTCATAGATAATTTCTATTATTAAAAATAATCTGGTTGACTTAATGTCGGGCAAAAATGCTGTACCTAATTTCTCAATAAAAATATTTTGCACATGCTTCTGTATCACAGTTCTGGAAAACTATTTTCTCTACAATAAACTTGGCTTTTATTACGCTTTAACAGAATATTTACACAACACTATTCGTTAGGAATTTCATATTCATAAATTTCAATCAGTCTTAGTATTGCTTTTAACAAACACATTTTTATTTTAACTTTCTCAACATCAAATCAATCTGTATGTGCAATATTCTGATATCGATTCCCAAATGCTAAAAATATTAAATGTATCGCAATCGAAATAAAAAGGTTTAAATCGTGTTTTTGCGTACTAAAGCACGTTCGATTTCCACCTCTTACAACACAATAACAATTTCATTTGGGTATTATGGGATTTAAAAAATATTTTACAGTGAAAAAATAAAACAAATATTGTTCGTATCTGATTATGTGGGTTAGCATTGGGGAGCGCAGATGAGCTGGAATGCGAGTGAAGGTGCTAAAACCTTCATGCAAATAAAATGCGAAAGAAATGAAAATTAAAATTATTTCAATAGCAACTAACTTGGAAATAAGATAAAGAAACAAATATATATGAGTGTTATCTGTTTATCTGCAGGTTGCTTTCCATCATAAAATATTATCAAAATGATTTTCTCAAGAAAGTTTTATTAAAAATAGGAAACATAAATTTCATATTCTCAGTCTCATTTGTTGTTATTTTGCTAAGAGTGGGTGTGACATGGTTAGCATGAATATGTTATATTCTCTGCAACAACGTGTAGGCCTGTGATATACGTTATGAAAACATGTATAAATAAATTTAAAGAATAAGAACTTCATCAAATATTTAATCAATTGATATTTGAACAATTACTTTATATGTTTTTTATAATATTCTTTATAAGCCAAAGACGTCTAGGTACAATTAGTCGAGATTATTATTAATTATTCCTATTAACTTATGTGAGCAGCATATAGAATAGTTAAAATAGGCTGGTGCAAAACTAAAGTGAGGATTTGAATTGTCAATAGGTTTTTTTATTTAATCGTTAGAATCGTTTGTGTTATAGAGTATATCAATGGGGAATATTTTTGGTTACAGTATAAAAATTATATCCCACAATTAGTGGCTTCGAATTCTCCTGCTCCTGGCAGTATATTTTTCAAAACTTTTCGTAAACCTTTTGATGTTATGGCTAAAATTTCACTGGTAATATATTGTTTTAGCTGTGGTATAATCACATCATGTAAATGCTTATTTACATATACAATTTCTTTCCTATAACCTCAAAGAAAAATAGTCTGCCGCTGTAAAATCTGGTAAACATGGGTGCCTATTAAAATCGCTTTTGCACGTAATAATTCCTTTCCCAAAAAGGTTCCGTAATAGAGCCTTTGTGTTCCTTGCAGTGTGCGATGTAGCTCTATCTAGTTGCAGCCACAATTGGCGATGATTTTTAACAGCCGTTTTAAACAAATTTAACTGCATTGTTCCATAATCAGCACCATTCTGAAGTGCCATGTAAATTTTAAAAAAATATATGGTCCAGTGATCTTTTCAGACAATACACCGCACCAAATAATACACTTAAGTGGATGAGCTGATGAGTTGTTTTTGGATTTTCCATAACGCATGTCCTGGAATTTCGCTTCTCTATGAGACCATCCAAAAGAAATGCGCTTCTCCATTTAACATCTAATTTTTGAATGAAATCATGATTTTCTTCTAATTGATTTTCAAAATAAAATTGAACAAATCCTGATCGCTGTTCTGTTGTTTATTATTCCATATAAAATTACCCATGAATTCGGATATATAAACACAAAATATAAAATAATTTAGAAAATTATTAAGCATTAAAATCCGAACGGTAGTTTGGCACCATCGTGCCTATTCAGATAACCTTTCCATTGATCATTTCCAAGTGTTTGAAACTTTACTTTTTATATGGCTTCATTGCGGGTTCCTTTTCAATGCTATTCCAGCCACATTATTTCTTTGACTTTTTTATATACGGTCCTTCTATTTCCATTTACTTAAGTGTGCACTGAATTCTGTATACATAGAAGGAAGAGATATTATCTAAATTTGTTAACGGTTGGCATTAAATTAAGAACTAGTCGTGAAAAAAATATTTTGTTAACACTCGGTATCATAATAACCTAAATTTGTTCTCAATCAAGAACTATTCGTAGTAAAATTGCACCAAAAAATATTACCGGTTAATAAGATAAAAACGATCTTTTAAGAACGACAAAGAACAAAACGGTGTCCGGCGATCGTTTAGTACCTTTGATGCAAATAAATAACAATGATTGGCAGTAGATTAAAAAGAGTGTGTTATCTAGAGATAAAACAGTTGGTAGTGAAATGATATCCAACTGTTACTAAGAGATTAATGAAAAGAGTTATCACAGACACGACGAAGGAAGTCCCATAGAACGGTGACTCCTACTTTAGAGCGCACAACAGGGCTATTGCGGCCTAGGTGTAATCCTTGAGAGGATTGGGATGACTCTTGCCCCTCTTTTCAACCCAACCTAACCTAAACTAACTTAACTCAGTTGGTATCAATTTTAGTACCGTATTTTTCTTCTATTTATTTGTGCTCCGTGGTGTTGTAGTTGGTATTATCTTAGACCAACATGTCTTCTCATGATTTTTCGCAGGTAACCACATTATCTTGTGCTCTAAAAGCATAAAAGACTCCTTTAATGATGTTATAAAGGTTATACTATTCCTCTGTAGCGATATTATTAAATCGGATATATTGCAAAAGTGTTTCGAGTTTAAGACCATAATATTTTTCTTGTTGGCTGCTGTTGGCCAAAGTAGTTAACGCAAAATTATGAAACTTAAGATCAAGAGTTTCACTCCGCTCTCAATTATTATTAATACAAACATAATCAACATTGAAACAACAATATGTAACGTCAAATAGTTACTTAATTTTAGGCAAAAAACGTTCAATTAATTTAAAAAAATATGGGAAATTTTTCATGTAGTTGTTACGACTCAAACTATGAATATGAATAGATTTTAGACCACCGTCTAAAATATTTAGAATAGAAAATAAACGATCTTTTTATTTTTGATGGCATACCTTGCATTCATTTTTATATTAGAAAAAGAGACCAGCAGACTTTTTGTTACGAAAACTAACAAAATTTAATATAAATTAGCTGGTGACGATGCTCAGACTGTATGTATTCATAAATTAAATTCATGAGCAAAATAAAAATTTTCGCATGTGGTTGATATTAGTTTGGAATGAATTTCGCATACAGTGAGAAAAAAAAGAAAATTCTATTTTGTCGGTAGTTTATCCGTAGCAGAAAAAGTCAAATAAAAATTTAAAATATTGCGATGAAAATAATTATTAAAAAGTTTAAAACGAAATGTTGGTCATGCAACTTTGACCCACATTGAAAGTATAAAATGCATTAACAAACAGAAACTGCTGAATATATTGACACTCTGTCGTCATGAGAATTATTGCCAATCAAGTGCGCACCAGTTACTACGACTGAAGTCATGAATAAACTTTCAATATAGTATAACTTTTTATGAGGAAATCGAAGATAATTTTATTTATAAATGGAAAAAAATTAATTTATATTTTAGTTAACAGTTTTAACAAAATATTAAAAAATATTTTAGTTTGAAATTATTTCAAAATGCATTTATTTGCTTTGCTATAATATAGTTGTTCGCTCTTTTACTTTAAGAACTTTTTTGCCACGAAATATATCGGGAAACAATTAGAGATCAAGATTATGCTCACAGTTTGACATTTTGTGTTAAATTGATGATTAGTTTTAATCACGATCCTCTTTGGGATTATCGCTCTATTGCGATGTACCAGCTACACGCTGGCGTTAATATCTCGAACTTGCACAAACCCTTTTTTAATTTGGTCAATCTTTTTGAAATCTTACAAATCCATGGTTTAATTTTATGCAGATAGAAAGTACGTAATAACCCGAACGCTTAAAATGGTTGATACGAGAGCTATTCGAGTATTCCCCCGCAGCAACCCACTATTCCTGGTCTAGCATGAGTCCACACACACAAAAATTATGTGGACTAGTAACAGAAACTTTATCCAATATCAGGACTATTTAAGACACACTTTACTTTTTGGTTCTTATATGCACGCTCTGTAGTCTATTATTCTAGAAACTAGATACTGGATAGTTACACTGAATTATTTCTCTTAATGAGAAAGGCTTAACAAAAAGTGTAGGTGGTCAACAAAGTTATTAATTCCTCGAACAAAAATTAATCCAACGCCTACGGAAAATCTCGGATTTTTGCAAAATATTTCCAAGTAATTTGAACGTTAAAAATAAAACTCTTTCAATATGTAATCCCGCTGTTTAAAACTATTTTTATATGCAGGATTAAATTTTTTTTGCAAATAAATATTGACAGGGATTTAAATCTTACTAAAATTTGTTGTCTAGTTCATGTGTTTTTAATGCGAGTTATTTTACTAGACACACATGGAAAACATACTGAATGAAAGAATCAATCATATTATGTGGCACAAAATAAGAAATATTATTTTAATTAAAACAAAAAGATACTTAAATAAATAACTTAAAAAAAATCATTAAAAACATTCCGATTCTAGGCAATCTGTGGTCTATTCAGCCAAAGAACAGTAAACGTTTTGCTATAAAATCATGAAGAATATGCACATATTTTATAACAAAAACTCTAAAGTTTGTTATGAATATATTTAATCGCCATTAAAACAAGTTTATGCCAAATAAACTTTTCCTAAACTTTCGTTAAAAAAAATAAATCAAATCAAAGAAAATCATTTAGCATTTATCTTATAAATACAAACTTCTTTCCATTTCAACACTAACAAATATTTTTTATACGCCAGATCTTAAAGGCTTTGAGAAATGACAAAACTAAGGCCATGCTTTAATTATCTTAAACCACTTGTGGTTTAAACGAATTAGATGAGTCATAAATTTTCTGCCAGTGAGTAATAAATTTTAAATAAAATGTTATTAAAAAAAAGACTTAACAAAAAGTATTAAAATTAAAAAAAACTACATCCACAACACTGAGGGAACACGAGAAGGTCATAAATATGCAAAAGTTTTCATTTTATGTCACTGCTGAGAGTGACGATGATACACTCCAGTTGCAAAAGAGAACTAAAATTAAAACACAAACTTATATTTCATCACGTTATTCAGGCACGCTTGTTTGTATGTTTAACACACTTAAACTAAAAAAAAATTATAATAATAAAATAAAACTAATGATAAGGTTCATTATAACACATGTTTGCTCAAGCACAGACACACACAGAAAAGTTGTTGAGCAAATGTTGGCGGAAAAGAATGCTGATTAAAATAAATTAATTTGCAAAATGTATTTTGAAATTGATATATAAACTCGCTATTTTCTTTATAAAATATTTAATATTTTTGTATATATTTTATTTATATATAAAAGGCAGCAACGTTTTTTCTCAGTGTATTTGATATTTGATTGTTTGTCAAAGCTTGTTAGCAATTATCCTGTTTTATATAAAATAGAGTTATAATTAATTATTTGAAAAGTTAAAATAATTGTATTAACTGGTGGGTGTAAATATAAATAAAAATTAAAACTCAGTTGAAACAAAGTGTTGTCAAGTCGTCGCCACTTAATTATACGCTCAAGTTGCAGTAAAATATTGCTTTACTTCCAGTCAACTTTATAGACTGTCTGTCATGTTTTAACAATTATCTTTTCAGGCCTATTCTGTAAGTCAAAATCGACAAAATTTCTCATATTCCCTTAATATACAATAAATAAATTAATATTATTTCTAGCAGCGAAAAATAGAAATCTGCAAATGAAGTCAGGGGATTAATATCGTGGGTCGCCTTAAATCGATTTGATACTCAGAACATTTTTATTTATAAAAGCTATTTATTTCAGCTGCATCAATAATTTGAAAGATTTAAAAAATAATATAATTAAGAAAAAAGCAAAAAAAAAATGATTTTGATTTGTTATTTTTTAATTAAAATTTCTTTTTAAAATGTAAAACATTTGTTTTATAAGCAATATTGCATAGCAAAAAGGAAGTCTAAAAAATTTTTCAGTTAACAAGGGTCAAGATATGTCCTACCTTGGAAACTTGTACTGTCATCTTTAAACCTAAAGTGACAGTCACCGCCACTATACGTCCTGGCCTTTAAGTAAATAAATATACTTCTGAATTGCTAAGAACACCACTGCATTGAAGCACGCATAGTGGCGTCTACCCCAAATTTCATCTTAATAATCTGCTTTAATATTTTTAAATTAAGCTCAGTTGCCTGGTTCTGAACTTTAAATTTAAATAGGCTTCGACTCGTGCAAAAGTTTGATTGAAGCTGCTGAAAAAGAAATATAAAAAAGAAATTAAAATATAGCGGATGTTAACCTCTGTAATACAGATTAATAGCAAGTAGAAACTTTTAATGACACCACATCCAACACGTACTTGTAACTTAACTTTAATCTAAACACACACACAAACACATCCACTCACATCTAGTTACTTCATGTTTGCAAACACCCGGCATATGAGTACAAGTTATTTCGTATGGCTTTTAATAATTAAGATGCAAAAGTACCAACATTTATTTTATCATAAATAAAATTAAACAAAATATAATACACGTCCATACAACTCACACACATGTTTGCTTAAACATACACATGCCACACATACTCCCTCCCGCAACCATATCCAACGATTTGATTAAAATTGTTTTAGCAACAAAAAAAAAAAAAACAAAAAGAAAGAGAAGGAAAAACAGCGCGAAATAATTAAAAAAATTCTTTGCTGACAAGAACACTTACCCACACAATTGTCTATAAAAAAAAATAAGAAAATCTAAAAAAAAGCATTTAAAATTGTACTTGAAGTAATTGTGGAATTCTTTTCAAATGCAGCATGCATGAAAACGTGAATGAGAGAACCCCCTAAGAAATCAACTGAAAAAAATAAATAAATTACGTTAATTCTGCAGTAGTTGTTATCGAAGTAATAGAAGGCGTAACCCGAAGAAATTTTAATGATGTTAACACGTGTATGCAGATCCAATCAAACTTGTATGTGCGGTTGTATGATGCAGGTGTCTACGTGCATTTTAGTATGCATGAGCATTTAGATTTATTATAAGAGTATTTTTGCTTTCACAACTTTTCTAAATTTCCATAAACTTGAGTGTTCAGTTATTTATAGGAGACTGAGCTTCAAGAAAAAAGTTAACGATTTTGCCATAAGAGCAATTAATGAAAAGAGCATGGAAAATTTTCAGACAGCATTTATATATTTTATTTAATTTTAAGATGAATTTGTGGACTTAATATATCTAAATAGGGATTATATAACTAACAGAATTTGTTAAGACTTATCGATAATACACGTTGTTCTTATTCAACTGTCTAATGACTCAATATCCCAAATAGTATGCAATAGTTTTTGTGAAAACTTCTTCTTCAAGTGTTGCTTTAATAAATCAAACATAATATTTCTCATACGCCACAGAGACTGAAAATGTTGTGCTTGATGATGACGAACATGCTGCAACACTTTTTTGTCAATCTTCTAAAGCTACGAGCAAATATTTGATCAAACACACGTGACCACTAATAATAGGCTTTTAAATTCAATTATGTGACCTTTAAGTTAAACAGTCATGTTTGATCCTACGCCATTGGTTTTAAGTTATGCTTGCAACTGTGTTACTTAAGAAACGCGTATCCTACTCAAAATATTTTTCTTAACTGCTTAGCGGCTAGGATTTTTGTTTACCAAGTATGACCATGCCTTCGATTATAGCTTTTTTGTTCATATTAAGTTCATGTAAAGGAAGCAAGTTAAGAATTTTTTGTATACAATCCCACATATCATTAATAACTAATATGGATTTGAAAACGACTTCAAACAAATTGTGCGAAAATTTTTAAATAAAATACACTTCAATCTCAAACTTAAAAGATAATTTTTGTCTTGTCAGGGTGAACATCCCACCAATATAGCAATGAGGCCAAGGTAACAACACCCAAAGATACCACATGTAAGAGCTCAACACTCATTAGGGAAATGCTAATAATAAAATAACCAGCCCACGTAATTAAAAATGATTTACAGAAAACTCAAAACTAGTCCTTGTCGAAATTATTAATTAAAATACAAAAGGCAATTATAGTAAAAGCAGCAGCGATCGTGTCGGAGACATTAAGGGATTATATCCCCACAGACTGTTGCTTTTGGTCATAGTCCCGCGAAATCAATTCCATCACAAGCTGAAAATGCATAATTGTGTTATAGTAATAATAATAATAATAATAATAATAATAATAATAATAATAATAATAATAATAATAATAATAATAATAATAATAATAAACTAATACAAAAGCTAAATAAGGTGACATTGTCATGACTAAGCCGATCAACTGTTTGCCGAATGTTTAGTATTGGGGTCCTTTAATTTTTACTTCGACAAATGCAACCTTAAGATGCGCTATTAATAAAGATATAGAAGCTAATACTCATCAGAGCAACATTTTTAGAAAGGGAAAAAAGACGGTAGAGACTTGCAAAATAATAAATATGCCAGCAGAGCGCAACATAAACCATTTGCTTATAATGTCTAACTCAAAATGATATAAAATAGTAGTAATAACAACAATAACACTAGTGTTTAAATAGGGCGTCATAGAATATTAAGTGTTGGGCTATTTGGAACAAAGTTACATGTTCAATATTTATTTCATA
The DNA here is from genome assembly GCA_963675445.1 of Linnaemya vulpina. Taxonomy (NCBI): domain Eukaryota; kingdom Metazoa; phylum Arthropoda; class Insecta; order Diptera; family Tachinidae; genus Linnaemya; species Linnaemya vulpina. The sequence continues at coordinate 26,571,345 of OY776278.1, forward strand.
CAACAGATAAATTAATAAGTCAGTGTAATCAACAACAACTGCAACAATTCATCTATTGTAATTAAACTTTTAGTCTATTTACATCTGCATGAGATGTATTCGATTTCGCTGCAAATTGGCTTCAAAATCTATATCGTTTACACTGGTGTTTTTGATTTGTCCAATTCCATGTGAAAAGAACTTTTCTGGAAATTTACCTCTTCTACGCTGACACCTTGTCAGTTATATTATTTCCACAGCAAATCTTTTCTCACACGTTATGACAGAACTGCACAGTCGTTTCTGTTAATAGTGTTTATTTAAAAAACATTCCTTTAAAATCTAGTGAGTGACTAGATATTATTTTGTTTGGGAAATATATGCAAAATCCTCTACTTTTGACTCGTAAGTACTAGGCTTCCGTCAGGTATCAATGCACTGTTTTAAATATTTATTTAAATTGAAGACAGGAATTACCCTGCAGAAATCGAGGCTACTCCTTACACGCGTGTAAAGAGTACTCCACAAGGGACCAGGACTAGTGCAAAAGTGGTTCAAATATATGGGGAAAACATGTTCCATTTTACATTAAAATGTCCTAGAAGAGGACCGTGTAATAAAAATAAAAAATAAAACATTACGTCAGAGTAAACAAAAAACTAGTCCAAGTAACTACTCCGCACATTATTAACGCAGGGTTAGTCTTGAAATTACTTCATGTCACTACTCCCTGGATTAACACAGAAAATTAGCTTGGAAACCATTTTATACTATTACCCCGTCGCATTTTTTTCATCATGTGTTACGAGTATTGCTAAATATCTTTTTTTTTAGTCATCATGGTCCATGTTTGCGTTACATCGGACCATGTTGTAACTACTCCTTTTTTTGCAGGGTATTAGCAATCGTATTAATTTGTTTTATTCACCATCGTAATTTCTAAATGACACTTTAATTGAGCTTTGGAAAATAGAATATTTTTTGAACGTTTTATATTTCATGTTACACATCTAGAGGATGCAAACTGTTTCACATAGAAAATAGATTAAATGGTAAAATATTTAGTTCCAATTATTAAATTCTGATAAAAATTTCTCTTAGCTAAACATTTGTGACGAATGTGTATAATTATTATTGAGTAGTGAATCGTTCCATTTACAGGTCATTGAATCAAAAGTTATTCTATAACAAGAAATCAGTGAAAAATGCCATTAGCTATTTGCTTTGGCTAAAATTAAAACGTCCAAAATAAAATCACATGCTAATTACAATATTTGAAAAATGTTCCATTGTAACTGAGTGATGGTGTTGGTTCTGCTGCGTCTCGCTTGTTAACAGAAATATCATTTGAAATGAATTCACTCCGGCCATGTCTAGAGATAATTTAATATTTTTTTTTTTTTTTTTTGCTTCTCCCTTTAGTTTTAATTCACCCAATTAGGCAGAGAGTAGTCATTATTCCGATGTTGTCTGTACATTCGTTTAGCAAATTTAGTTGGTGTTAATATTTATGAGCTTTTAATTTGTGCTGATATACGAATATTTCGTTAAATGTGCACAAAATTTATGCTGTACAGTTGTTGATGCTCACTAATTATTTAAGCAAAAAACAAAAAAGCCCAAAAAGACCGGTAACATTTTGCTAATTACTGCCGGTTTGTAGTATATTCACGTTTGGTTTTTTGAGTGTTTCTGTTACGTGGAATATTAGTTTGCATGATGTGGTACACGAAGAAATATTTATTATCGCATACAATTATTTATTAAGCCTAATCTCATGGCGATTAGAATGTTCAGAAGAATAATGACAAGTACAATGATAAGCATGATCTGGAATTATCACAGTAGAACGATGTTTTTGTCCATGCTGATAATCTGAATTATAAACTTTCGGAATATCTGCTAGATTTTGTCTTAATATGACCTCAGCAGAATCAAAACAATTTCTAGTCTTGTAATCAGATTCATTTGCTGCAAATCAGTTAACTCAAAATTATGGATATATCTAACGTTGCCCACGCATTATAATTAATAATTCTTATAAATTTAATAAATTAAATATATACATATTCATTTTAACTTTGTAGTTTTCTGTTTTAAAATGTAAACGAACTTTTATATAAATATAAATTGTTTGTTTTAATTTGTATGTTTTGTCGATTAAAAAAACCAGACACATTTTGCTAACAAGAACTAAAATTTATTACAATTAACAGAAAATAAAAAAGAGCTCAACACTCATTAGGGAAATGCTAATAATAAAACAACCAGCTCACGTAATTAGAGATAATTTACAGAAAATTGAAAACTGGCTCTTGGGTAAAAAGAAAAAAATCATAAAAATAATAACGATCATACAAACCCAAAAACTAAATAAATATAAATCAAACAATCATATTTAATGTAAAAAAAACTTTGATGATGTCCATGTACGGAAAAAACAACAACGTGCTAAAGTGAATTAGCATAAAATGTTTAATTTAAATAATTGATAATAAAGCTTTTTTATATCTTATTTTTTTAAATGCTGCAAAACTTATTTAGTTATTATATTTAATACATCGCGTTAACTTTTTTCAATTAAATAATTACAATATAAAAACAGTTATGTAAATAAGTATATATTTAGCTTTTTGTCAAAGTTTTACATAATTGATTCATTAAAGCGATGAACAGCGCCAATGAAATGGAATAAACACCTTCAACTTTTTCATTTCATTTAAAGGTACTTAAACAACATTATAATAACATGACTGAAACTGAAAAAAATGCATTGCATAATAATTTTTTTATCCGGAATTACATATGAATTTATGAGCACATGCCAGATAATACACTTTTAACTCTGCTGCCAATCTTCGATTAGGAGATATGCATGCATATTTAAACTTAAATTTGTTGTAATTTAGTTGGACATGATAATACACGCAACTCTGTTTTTGAGGTGCATAATGAATAAAAAGAAAACATGTTTAAGCTGCAAACTATAAGAGAAAAAACCTAATAATAATGGATGTTTTTTATAGAGTGATGCAAGCTTAAATTGTAATAAAACACAGAAATAATTTTTAATATCAATGAAACGGCTTGATTCGAAAGAAAATGGGCGATTAAGTGAAATTATTTTCTCATCAAAAGTTTCTTTGAATAAATCACCTGTAGCGCTCACTGTATGGCACGTGCGTCCATCCTGTTAGAAGCACATATCAGGAAGATTAATGCCGCGTAGTTGAGATACGAAAAAATTTTTAATCATGTTCCTACCGTTCACCACAGACAGTAACATTCTGACCATCATCGTTTTTGAAGACGTATGGGCAATCACTCCGCTATACAAACAAGACAAAAGCTTGTGAATTCTTTTCACTTTAAATGCGAGAATTTAATTTTTTAAGTACCCATTCAGCCAGAAATGGGCTTCGTCGGAAAATAAAAATTTTAATGGATGAGTTTCACGAATAGAATATTTATTTTGATGAAAAGTTTCAACAACTTGCAAGCGTTGCTCTATTGTAAGTCGATTCCTGATGATATTTCAAAGCAATATTAGCTGTTAAATGGAGTCTCAAATAAGGCAGTGGTGCCAACTCAAAAATGTAGCACTCTAAAAAAAACACGCTGTACCTAACATATCAAAACTATTAAACAAACAAGAAAGCTTTAAAATAAGACAAGGCACTAAACTACTGTTACAGGATATAAAAGATGGAGCCATATGAAAAACTCGAAAACTATTTTCTGAAAATGGCAGTGAAAATAACTATGAAAAAAACTATCGATCTTCTGAGGAATCAATACAAGAACATAATATTTCCCAGTGAAAAAAAGTAGTAAATGGGAAATACTTTTTGAGCACTTCCAAATTATCAATAAGTTTCTATATACAACTCAGCAGGGGGCGATTTTTAATAAGATAGAGTTATTTACTTAATGAAATTCGGAAGTTACTTGTAGTGTCTGCAAGTACTGCACTTTTATTCTATAAACTTAAGAGCATTTAGAGAATCCACAGTAGGCGACTTTTTCTAATTAATTAAAAAAATTACTAAAAATGACACACAAAAATCAGATTCAATTAACGTCAGAAACATGATTTCGGATTCACTAAAAAGATCGCAAAGAAAAAAGAACTTCTTGCAATGACAAGCCGTTTTTAAAAAGCTATTGAAAAGATCCAGATTTGCATTACTTCTGTGTAATAAGTTTAGGATCTTCTTGACTTCTTTGGAGTATTTATATTTACTGAAATGGAGTAAGAGGATTTCTAAGAAATGGAAGTACAAAAGATGCAGGCGCAGTTCTGTAAATTAACGACAAATATTTGGGGGTGCTATTGGTCGAGGTATAAGTTAGATTAGGGCGAAAAGAGGGGCATGAGTCATCCCGATCCGCTCAAGGACTGCACTTGGGCCCCATAGGCCTATTGTGCGCTCTATTGTAAGGAGTTACCACACAGGATTACAAAATCTACTCAGATATCGACTCCATACTCAGTTATGAATATGAGGTCGAATTTTTCTGATCTGAGACAGTGTATGGCTGTGTTTAATGCTGTTGGCTTGTTTCAATGATGAAACAAGTACCCTTTTTCATTGGTACTGAAGCAAAAATAAACTGACAACATTAAAATTGAAAATAGCGACAACATATTTTCCAACTTCTCAACTGTCATCTCCACACTATCCCTTCTTATCAGTTCCGGCATAATGCACAGCATATGCAGAGGTTATCGCCTGAATTCTGGTCCTAATGAAAGAAAAGACGTCCAGCTTTTCTTTCCTTTTTAGGGAAAGGGCATTTCTTAGAAGTACCGAAACTTATGAACGGATATAAACAATAGCAATCACTTAAAGTTAGAATTGGATAATTTTGAATAAGAACTAAGCAAATAGTACTGAAGCAGAACAGCCTATTTCGTTGTCGGACACTTGTGTAAGTAACTGCCAGGCCTGATTTATTAGCCATAGTATTATTTAACTTTAAGATAAATTAAAACCGAAAGTTTATGGGCTTAATGTAAAAACTTTTTCTTTAACAAATAATTTACTTTAAAAAGTCCATTCCATTATATGTTATTTTCAAGTATAAATTTATCAACAAGTATTTTCAATACCAACTTGAACTTCTCAGATTATCAAAAAAATTTATACAAAAAACAACTTTGGAGAAGTGGAATTATTTTTTTGTGAAATATCAATGCCCATAGCAAATGTTTCAAAACAGTTTATTAAAAGAAAAATTTAAATATAAAGAAACTTTCTATTTGCACATAATCCTCCACTTGTACACATTTTTTAAGCCTTGAGGCATTTTGGACAGCGTAAGAAATTTCATACTTCTATTAAAGACAATATTGTTTATGAAGTTTGGATTTTCACTCCATTTTCAATGAATATTTTCAATCTAAAAAAATTTGTTTGTGAGATATATTTCTTCAGTTACCATCCTTCTTTTCCCCTGCACTCTTGTACACCACCTCGTGCATGTTTAACAAACAATATTTTTTCCAAATTCACTAAACTATGTAATAATGTAACAAGAATTTACATAGTTTCTTATATACATATTTTTTATATAAGTATACCTTATATTTCTCAAGTCGAAAGCAAAAAAATATATATCAAACCTATCACTTTCATAGAAAAGGTGAATATGCCCTACAGTAGAAGCAGCAACAAAAATTGGAATTTCTTTGTACGAAAATAGAAAAGTATTTGGAAAATATTTGTGCAAAAGAACAACAATACGTTAGACGTATTATAATACATATTAACATATATATATACATTTTTCGTTATAACGATATAAGGAATACTACAATTTATGATTGCCAGATCCTAGTCGAATGGTAGTTGCGCTAGATAACCCTTTTTTAGAGAACAGAGTTAAATCATTTATTATTAGAATAGCTTAAGGCAATAAGATTTGCATGTCGCATATATTAAATAATACGCCGAGATTAGGATTTTATAGCTAGAATCTTCAATGGCCCCTACGAATTAGTATAACAAATTTCAATATAGAAAAACATTTTAAATTTATACAAGAACATTACAAAGCCATTTTATCAACAGTCATTAAATAGTTTTTCTTATAAAATATTTAAATTTTCATTTCTGTCAACATAAATCGCATATCTAGGGGTCATCTCCTGAGTGCTAGTCGAAAAAGGGAACCCCAAAACGAGCTGAAAAGCTTTTAAATATGGACAGAAAATAGCTTGAAAATAGTTATCTTACAGTACAGTTGTGATATGGCATTCGGTCAGATAAAATCTTGTAGTCCACAGAGCAGGCTGGCTAGACCAAAGTTATGTAAGTGGAACATAAGTAGACACCGTTTAGAAATGAAATTGTAGCCTTAGCCGAAGCTCTACTGCAAACACTGCATTCTTTCATAATACTAAATTTTTTCAGACCTTTGCAACTAAATTGTTTGCGAAAGGGCAACTTTTTTTCTATTTGCAACGACCTTAACAAAAAGTAGATTGAAAAATGCAAGTACCACTTGAGACAGCAGCATTTGTGCCAAATATCTTATATGTAAGCCACTAAATATTGTAACACTGTTGGAAAAAAAGCCTCAACTTGTAGTTAATGATCGCGTAGTAAAGAATTTCTATATCTTCTCATCTTTCTCAATAAGAAAAATGAGATCAACTGACAGCTGAGCACTTCAATCAGCCAGCCAAGCTCGATTCATGACCGGAAGGATCAACCATTAACTTTTCATATTAAAAAGGATGAAGCCCAATCAGGCTTTTTATTGAGTCGAAAACATGTTCAGCCTGGTTAGGGTTGGCGGTTTTCACCTTCAAGTTCGACAATTTGTAATAAAACTAAGAATAATTCAGCTCTATGTCCTTAATCTATTAAAAATTATCGTACTGAAAGGCTAAAAACGCCAACCGTAATCGGGATGATTACCTTTGATTAATTAAATAGATCTGGACGATGTACCTAAATTACGACTGAAATATAAGTCTGTCTTAATTCTAAATTCAATCAAGGAATTAATACCAAAACTTTTATAATGTTTTTCATATTTTATATGTTATTTTATATCGTCTGATTTTCGAAAATTTAATGTAAAAAGTTAATATCAAAAACAGTTGCGCTCATCTTCTACTTCTATCAATATATACGGATAAGGTTTTAGCTGCACATGTTTATTGTTTAAGATGACACACTAAAATTTGTCTGTGATCAGCTTTTAAAATTAAGCCAGTAGCTGTCAGACTAAGGGAAAGGTGATATGTGAATCAGTTGAATAAGTGGGAGTGTGTTAGCAAAAAAGGTGGAAGGTTGTTGCATATTCAAGGATTTTGCAAAGGCGGACATTTAAAGTGTGAAACACCATGATCTATAATAAAGAGTTTAAATTTAGAAAACATTTCATATAATACTCTTGCTTGTGCCAACATTTCCTTAACATTCTGTCATTCAAATGAATATGTAGCATCCGTGTTATATTCTAAATTATTATTTTCGCAACAGCGTTACTTAAACAAAAATTAAAAGATAAAAAGATCGAATACGTTGTTATAACCGTATTTAAAAAAATGTATAAAACATTTCGTCTTTGTGCCAACATTTCCTTGACATACTGGCTGTACTACCAAATATGCACATAAACCAACACAAACACAATATTTTTCAATATTCCATTGCCAGACTCTGAAGACATTTGCTGTTAGCATGAGTATATAAAAATATGAAATATTTTCATGTTAACAAATACTGACTTTTTATACAACAACTTTTGCAGAAGAAAAATGAAATTCTTTTTGTGTGAAAAGCAAAGAAAACAAAAACCAACAAAAAACGACAAATATTTATAGAAATGGAAATTTTTTCTCCTTCTGCCACTGACGTTGCTGTATAATAAATATAAGTTGCAAGTAAACAATTTGGAAAAAGTTACTAGTCTGCTTTAAAAGACAGGTAGAGTTGAGCAAGATTTTCTGGCAAACGTAAAGCAAAAACGTTTAAGCGCATTGAGTAAAAACACATTAAACTTTATCTCAAAAAACAGGTGCTTCACTCTTAATCTTGGTTTTTAATAAAAAATAAATAATAGAAAAGAAACAGCTCCTGCAATAGCAACAACTTCACTCAACTGGTGTATTATCAGAGTATGAAATATGTGTGAATGCTTATGATAGCTTTGTAATTTAATACATTCATGAATGTACGCATGTATGTGTGTATGTATGTGTGTATGTGGCTAGAAACCGAGTTTTGACTAAGTGATGGATTAGGAACGAATATCAGGTGAGAGCTACACAGTTTGTTTAACTTTAAAAGATAACACAGAGTCCGTAGAAGATTCCAAGAAAACTCCTTAACAAATAAACTTGCGGCAAAACTCTTTTCCATGTTATTTATTATTTTAGACAACTATTTTTGTCATTTTAAATTTTAATAAATAATGTTTCACACTTTTCTACGGTGAAGTGCAGAGCAGAAAGTGAATTGTGAAAAGGATGAATGTGAGTAAGTGAATAATGAATTTGAATAATCTGGTTTTGGATTTTGGTAATTCTTCAGAAGCACGTAGATCGTCAAGTCATTTGAAATAATTAATCATATGTGTTAAGTTTAGAAATATATAAAATATTTCTTCATGTTAAATTTGACAAGCTGAATTCAAGAAATTACCTCTGAGTTAGTCTAATTCAATAGCACAACATCATTTGACTTATTCGAGTTTCCTTGCACAGTTAATACCGAATATTTTTAAATAGTTAAAATTATTTAATTTGAACATCTGGTTTAGTCAGACTGGCTAATTTGATATGTTTCCAAGAGGTCCTTCGGAAAACGTGTAATAAATTGAACAAAATCTTTCGGTAATTTGCACTCATTCAATTGGAATATTCAGCGTTTTTGAAATTAGCTTTTAAACTAATTTCTTTTGAATTTATTAATTCTTAAAAGTAAAAGTGTTGTGATTATACATCAATAGTTACAAAAAACATTGATTTGTGGTGTCAAGGACATGATTACTTCTATTTAAAAAGTGTATTTATAAATTTGATTTAATATAAAATTAGTTTCGTTTGCTTACTTATTTTTATATTAACAACTTATTTATTAGAAATTTCATTTATATTAGTTGATTATAGAAATCTTATTGAATGAGAGGTCCATTCAATAGATCTTTGAGGAGTTGAGGTGCGGAAGCAATCGGTTTTGCGAAAGTGTTAATGCGAAATATTTCAGATGGTCTCTGGGAGTTGATAATTCATTCCGATTTCGATAAATTGAATTGTTGTGAATTTATTCTCATTTAGAAATCAAACGTACATATTAAACCCTTTAGCAGATACCTTATTTTTTGAAGGGTTTCTTGTGTATATTTCCTATTTGGTAAGATAAAAAATCTCTGAAAATATAATTCTGGTTGAAATTAAAATGAAGTTCATTTAAAGGATAAAAACACTATTTAAGCCTTTACGTTTTTATTCGTTATAATCATTCTAATGTACCACAGACGATATCGTACGTATATACAAGTCATGTTCCATAGGAAAAATTTGTTTTGACAGTGTCTGCAAAAGGGTTAACTGGAAGGAAATTGAAACTCGTTTAAGGCTGCTCATAGTTTTAAAGCCTGTCAATAGAAAAAGATGTGTAGCTATGCGACAACAGATGCTAATATGGTCTTGTCTAATTTATCAAATTGTATTTTGCTATAAATTAAATTTTTCAAGCTGAAAGTGGTCATGTTAGATTCAGAGACATATGAAAATAATTAACAGCAAAATTTTCGAAACCCGCTACACTTTCATCATCAGTACTCATGCACATTATTTTCTTTATAAAAATCTTTTTGCAGAAATATCATACGAGAACTGTATCAGGCGTAAACTGATCTTAACAAACATTAAATGCCAGTATTGCCAGTATGTGAATGTTTATTTAACTTAAATATTTTTTCAATATTAAAAAAAAAAACTGAAAAATTTTGAAATGCTTAAAATATTACCCATTTTGTTTAAATCTTATGAAAAACTCATAACTAAAATTAAAAAAAATAAAACGTCAGAAAATAAAAAAGGAAAAGTGCTCAGTGAGTTCTTGATATGACTTTTATATTTTTTTAAGCTTCTCATTTATTAAAGTGGAAGTTTGAAAGAAAAATCATAATAAGATTTATTTTTCATAATAAGATTTGTGTAAATAGGAACTGTTATCACATTCAACTAAGCCACCTAACCAGTGGTGATAAACACAATATACACATGAGCACTGATGACTTTCCTGTGTGCCTAGGAATATATATCATCATGTCTTTCTGAGATTTTAGCCAAGTTAGAACAATTAGCCTACATAAATATTAATATAGAAAAATCTTTAGTTATTCTGCATTAGCCCCAGAGAAATACGCATGGGAGCTAGCTAAAACCTCTCAGTTGACCACTTTGAAGTTTTTAGTAAGATTTTGGGAAAAGAGAATCAGCACATAATTAAATTTAAAGAGTTTAAGAAACGATAATTCCCCAAAATATGTACTAATTTGCAAATTTTATAAAATTTCTTTTATTTACTACTTTTCTCTATCTAGCCCGTATTCATGATTTGTTTCTCTTTTATTTGCAGATAACTTAAACTTTTGGTTTTATATGTTGCTCAGAACGTCTTTGCTACATAATTGTGTAAGTATACAGTTAAATATTTTAAAAAGTTCAATATTAAATATTATGGTTTTCTTAAATAATATATCAAGTATTTGTCTTAACCCTAGAATTCAGTTAAAAAGAAAGTTCTTGGTATTATAAAATAAATTGCAACATTGCGGAAGAATACCGTGCACACTACACCATTTCCTCGCAATAGTTTATAAAAGAGAAACCACTTAATCTTAAGATTAGTTAAACTAATAACAAGTTATTCACAATGAATTAACTAATCGGTTAAATGCATTTAGTTTGATTACCTTAAAACTGTCTTTAACAAATATATTTTACAAATAATTTGAACTACTTCCACAATTATATTTTAATTGTTTTCATACTTTATAATAAATATAAGACTCCCTGTCAATCTGTTTTATTATATTGATTAATTCAGCTCCAAAACTCCGTCAACAAACTGTGGCGTCTTGTAACATCGCCTCTGTGGTATCGTTTAGAAATTTGCACTTTTTGCAATTTTTTCAATTATAGTCTTAGATGTCAAATTTTTGATATTTAAATTGCTGGATGGTTATCTTAATATAATTATACCTTTTCTTTTGAATCCCCCCAGAGGAAATAGTTCCATTCTGTTGGCAACACTCCACAGCAATGTTTTGAGCGGTTGACCCAAACATTTCCAACATTATCCGACTATCCTTTCCGATCCCACCAAACAGTACATTTAAGTGCTTGTAATTGTTGCTAAAGAACTACTCTTGTATATTTTGTAGCCCATATCTCTCAATTTTGTTTGTCAATGAATACAATTAATTGGAAATATGATTCGCCGCATTTAATAACACCATGAATAAAATCATGATCTTGTGCTTTTTGCGTGATATAAAGTTCGAAGATTTGGACACGTTGTTCTTTTGTGAATTGTTCCAATTTAAACTAGCATAATTTTCTTTACAGAATATCAATATTTCTTTCAAAAGAAAATATATAATAAAAAAATTTTAAGAAATTGAAAACTCTCCGCTTATATTGGGCCACCCTCTACGAAATAATTTCAGCAATTTAATATTATAACTTCATGTGAAAATATATACAAAATCTGCAACTCTTTTATAATGTCCTCTAATAAAAATTTTTGTTATAAGTTTTGTATTAAACCAACCAAAAATAGTTTATTTTTATAAGCTTTGCTTCATAGATCAGGAACCAAAACACTTTTTGTCGAAAATATATGATAATTAAAAAGAAGACTGGCTTAAAACATCTGCTAGAAAACACTTCATATAAAACTCTACAAACAGTAAAATTAGTCAAGCAGACACAGCTAATTATTGGCAACTTGTTAACACCCTGAAGGCAACTTATTGTATAAATATTAAATATTAAAGTTTTATTTAAATTCATTAAAATTTTACTATTGCCCTGCCTTGTTTTCTGTTTTCTCTTCCGCTTTCCATTGCTTTCGCTTGAAATGACGTAGTCGGGGTGACAAACTTATAATGCTGCCTCTTCCGTAGTGTGTCTTATTTTATTTATATAAAACATGTTTATATATCCAAATATTATGTGGGTTGATGATTTATATAGTGAAAATAAAAACTGGGTTACATTAAGGTAAAAGAAATAAATAAACGTTGTAATATAAATAAAACAACATCATTTGCACTTCTCTCTTGACTTTTTGCACTTTCCTCTGTTGTAATAATTTTTTTTTTTCAATAGCAACAACAGCATAAAATAATATAAAAAGCACCAAAAATAGTTACCCCGGTAACCATTATAAATTCAAACAGTATGTCAACAAGATGCCACACTGTTATTTTTCATCAAGTTTTTATGTAACTTTTTGTTTTCCTTTCATTTTTTCTTTTTTGCTCTTGATTCATGAGGATGTTAATGATGTTTGTCATCAAAACACTTAAGACTCAAAAATTGTAATACACACACTTTTACTACAGCAGGAGGAAGATATTGGTATGTTGTAATCTCATGTAAATTATTTATAATGGAAATATTAATTTTATCAAAAAATGAATATGCGTCATAAAGAATTTACATGGCTTAAATGTTTTTTAAAATACTTGAAACTATTTATGGACTTAAATAATTGCGTATGTGAAAATATTTTTGTGCCTGGGAAACCGGTTGTCTTCAAAACGTTTTTATAATGTTGTTTTCATATTGTGATCCTATTCTTATGAAGAATATAGAAATACAATTAACAATCATTTCAGAATTAAGTCTGCGCTCAAACCAAGCTTAAATGAATTTTGTACTAGAATAGAATGACATAATTATTTCCTGATTCAAAATAGCCGATGGTTAATACATAAACCACTAGATTTTAATTAAGAGGCCGTCTTAAACTTCACAAATCTAAACCAATAAGACTTGAAGATTATTAAAATTGTTCATAAAATTTGCTGCTTGAAACAAGACTTGTCTTGTTTAACAATTTTATGGAATACTTTCAAGAGAAATATTCTTTCAATCGTGACCGCATCTCTTCCCACACTTCTATCAATTATAATTTGAAACTGCAGAAACCGAAATAGAAAGAGAAAAAATAAATGCTAAATTAATTGAAAGAATTTTCCCACAAAAGCGGAGGAAAGAAATCTTGTGCAAATATTTTGCCATTGAGCATGTTCCCCTATTCCTGGGGGAAAAGACCAGATTTTGAAATTTTTTATATGAAGTTAAATTATTTTAATACTTTAATATACTTTAAATCTGAAACACTTTAATATTCCGTTCTAAATTAAGTTTGGCAATTGGGAAAGGAAAATTATATGCAAACACTTAACGTGGCGCTCAATTTACTTATTTAGTTTAATTTAAAATTCTGTTAAATGTTTCGGTTGTAATTAATACGAATCTATTCTGTTTATGACAGCAAAAGACACACGCAATAAAAAAAAAGAACAACTTCATTCAGTGGTGTTTCACCCTTTTTCTATCACATTCATTTTAGCCTGAGATATAGATTATAAAGTCTCTATTCTATTTGATATACAACAAAAGGCAAACTAAAACGTTCTCTTCTTTAGAGTTTATTGTTTTTTCCAGTTAACATTTTGTGTTTTTTTTCATTTTTAATTAAACGACACCCGTAGAATTGTTATTTCAAACTGTGTTGCTTTTAAAATCTAAGGGTTGATTCTATTCATTTCCCTTACAAAGAAAATAATCGTATTCCCCTTTGTGCACAGTGTTTACTGCTTTCCACTTGTGCCAACAAATCGAGGAAGAGTTTATTACTGCAACCAATTTTATGTTTCAAGTAATTGATATATACCACCGCTACTGGAGTGTGAGAAAAACAGTCATCAACGTTAGTCTTCACTGTTCCTGGCGTTGTGGTAATTTTTGATAAAATGATTTCATAATTGTTTTGATTCTTTTCAACTGCTTGTTGTGTTAATAAGATTTGGCTGTGATTTCAACATGTGTTCGAAGGTATTTATGCAATTATTTGCTCTTCTACTTATAGTTTATGGCAGCGAGGAAAATATGTTGCTAAATTTTTAAGTGAATTAATTGCCGCTATTTACTCTTATTAAATATTCTCTTATTTAACTTTTACAAGAGTATAATAGCGAAGAAGAGTTTAATAAAATTGAATTGATGGACTTATAATTGATATTCCAAACAACGTAGCTTCTGTTTTGGTGTAATTTTTTAATAGTTATGTACTCGTATGTGCAATCAATACTGCGTACCAAACTGAAAGTTTTCGTACTTCCAAACTTACATCCAAAATTTATAGTTAAAATTGATTTTGCGCTGATTCTTCCACACTTTTTGGAACTACGTGGATCAAAACATCAATATTTTTTTCAATATTTTCTACAATCAAATCTTCTAAACGGATCAATCGATTGCGACGAAAATTACAACAGTCGACTTTAATGGAAGCAGGCGTGAATCAACATAAATAAATTCATACTGTTATAAGCGTATGTACGAGTATACGTGTGCAGACCCTTTATAAGAGCTCAAAATATCGAGACACAGTGACATTACGATTTGAGCATATCACTCGATCGACTTAGTCGAGTACTATGCATTGAAGATTTTATTAACCAATTGTGTTGAATGGTGAAAGTTATATAAATATATTTATTCCAAAATAAGTGTTCCACGACTCGATAACAAGGGGAGGAAAATTTATGTGTAAAAAATCTTTGTACACAAAAGATTTTATACAGTTGCTAAGAAATATAAATAAGCGATCAACAAGAAAAAAATCTTTGCTTTGTCATACACTCATATACAGTTTCTTTTTAATGTAAAAAATATGCAAAAATAATAAATGATTTATAAAATGGGAAAATTTGTTTCAATAAAAAAAAAACACAAACACTTTAAACATACAATAGCGTATGTCGCGTCATATGTCGCGCCAAATAAAATTATACGTTGTACTTTGAATGGAAAATATTTGTTGCGAGTTCCATTTGGATACGAGTGTAAATTTGTATGGAACTCTGATGGATTTTCTTGCCCCATTGTTATGCATTTACAGCCACTAGAGTGTAAAGGGTTATGTTCTTTGCCTTTGTTGTAAAACCCTTGTTTACGGGGAGTTGAGTTTAATGGAATTAATATATTTGTGTTTCTTTTATATTTTACACACACACACACACATGCACATATGCAACAATTTACTACATGCACAACTGGCTGCTTACTGCGTGTTGTATGCCTGAAATAATGAAAAACAAATTAAATAAATAAATATAGTTGTATTGCGAAAAAAGAGTTTAACATTCGTCAACATACTTTTTGTATGTATCCTGCAAGTTTTTCAAGCGTCTTTTTAAAGGGAAAGTTCCCCTAGATTTATTATCAATTTATTATTATTATTGTCAATTATTAATGACAATAGAACGCTGAGATTTTGTTGTATTTCTGATATTTTTCAATACGTTGCTAATAGCATGATCGGATATAATAAGAAACTAATATTTTAAAAAACGATTTTCGTGTATGTTTTGATAATAAATTTTTATTTAAAAAATGCAGTCAATGGTAATTAATAACCGAAAACAAAACGTGTATGTTATAACACCTCCTGACTAACACAAACAAAGGAAAAATTCATACTCTTGTCCAAATTTGTAATATGAAATTTATTTGTTGGGTGGTTAAGCAATGTCTATATACATTTCATTGGTGCTTCTTACCAAATCGTCAGTAGACTTTAACCACAGTTTTGCAAAGTTTCAAACTTCTCAACTTATTAAAAGACTTCCAAAAACCATCTGAGAATTATGTTAAATAAATTAACTATAAAAATTCACAAACGATTTCAAAAAATCACATTATAATAAGTGTAGCAGGCTATGAAACTTATACAAACCAAACCCAACAAAAAACTTTTATTCGATATGACTCTATTTTATTTTTCTATACCTTTATACAATTAGAAATCCCTTGGATAACAATGAAAGTATTTATAAGGCAAAATGAAAAATAAAATCTCAATTGAATTGTTAATAAACTAATTTTTTGACATATTGTCATTGTACTATTATAATATGAAATTTATTTGTTGGGTGGTTAATAATAATAATAATTAATAAATAAGTTGAGAAGTTTGAAACTTTGCAAAACTGTGGTTGAAGTCTACTGACGATTTGGTAAGAAGCGCCAATGAAATGCATATAGACATTGCTTAACCACCCAACAAATAAATTTCATATTATAATAGTACAATGACAATATGTCAAAAAATTAGTTTATAAAAAATTTGTTGTCTCTTCACAGCCGACATTCCGGTTAAAGTGAAAAGCATTTTTCTTATTATACTCATAAGCTGATTAACAAAAATAAAAATTTTCAACACAGCAACGATCGAATCTTCCAATATCCTTTTTAATTTTTTTTATTTAAAAATATTACTTTTTTCATTGGATTAGCTTAAAGTCAAGATAGACATAAAATTTTCGCATTTGATTGCTGAATTTTTAAACTGTTTTTTAATACTTTTATGAATTCTTCTGCTGAATTTAAAAAGACAAAATATCAGTCATGTTACAAAGTACAATTCTGTATAGAAATGAATTTCATTAGGTGATTTAGCTTTTTCAAAAA
The DNA here is from genome assembly GCA_963675445.1 of Linnaemya vulpina. Taxonomy (NCBI): domain Eukaryota; kingdom Metazoa; phylum Arthropoda; class Insecta; order Diptera; family Tachinidae; genus Linnaemya; species Linnaemya vulpina. Next base: position 26,588,062 of record OY776278.1, read on the forward strand.
ACAAATACCGAAAATTATATACGGAATGGAATGATTTATAATATCGTCAAATATTTAATATTTATCAACAAATAAATTGATTTTCAACAACTTTTTTAAAGAAAATCGCTGACATTTTTTTAAAGAAAAAACTATCGTTGAAAATACGTATGAAAAGCGTTTTTTGTTGGGAGAACTTCTCGTATTTTAATTACATGTAATTAAGTGTATATGTACCCCTGCATACACACGTTACAGAATTAAAACATGCACAATTTCACTGTGCACTTTATAAATGCAACTGTAGAACGAACGCTAATTTGTATTGTGTGCATGTACAAGTAATTTGTATTTTATAAGGAATTTTTCATTCCATATAAGTGCACGCTCATACAATATATTTCCCTCTTCAAAGATATTTGCCATTTTCTTCAATAAAAACGAACCAAAGAATGCAACGTAGATTTATTCAAGTACAGGCATGCAATAAATTTAATGGTCTTCAAAGGGAACTGGCATGGACCAGTTATTTTATATGTCAGCCGTCTTACGCTTGACAATAATAGAATGAAAAGGGTAAACTGTGAATGAAAACTGCTGCTGTATGTGAAAGAATCAAATTTGGTGATCTCAAAAGAAGAGGGAAATTCTTCTTGTGTCTGCTGAAACTGGTACAATACAAAATAACCGAAACAATAAATCATCAATCAAATTTGGTTTGGGCAAACTTTTATTTGACATCCAGTTAACCTCATTTCTCGGTTACTTCGCTCACTTAGAAATATCACCAACGGCAAAAGTTCAAGATACTGTTTATGTACATACACATAATGTGCCTCTTAGTATGTATGTATTTCAGTATCTCTGTATATGTGAATGTATGCAATAAAACAAACAAAAAATTATTAAAAGTTTTATGCTTATTTATTTCAGCTTTTTTTCTCTTTCTGAAAAATAAACTTATAAAGTAAATTACAAGTTGACAAAAAAACATTTGTTTTTTTTTTCTTTTTTTTTATTTTCATCTGAAACATTTTCACTATTAATAGACAAGTAAACAAACAGATGAAGACACTGAAATCTAGTCAGCGCTACAGGATAAAAAGAAAAAAACTCAGTTGGCAGGAATTTATTTATTACAAATTGACAGAAATTTCAGTGAAAATCTGAAGGGAAAATTTCTTTGTTAACAAACAACAAATAAGTTTCAAAAGTATTTTCTTTGCGCAATTTTCTGCTGTTTTGTATTTTTGCAACACCTTTTTTAACAAAAGCAGATGGAATCGCAAGAGGAAAATTGTGAGAATGGTATTTAAATCTTGTGAAGGCAGTGTAGTGTTTAAGTTAAGATAATTTCAAAAGTTGGTAGTAGTAATTAAACACTTTAATTGGTATACAAACTTATGTGTTTGTAAAGTTAAAAAACCTTTAGGAAATCAGATTTTCTTTCCTTGCAGTCATGGAGAAAACTTATTTTTTTTACTACATCCAAATTTAACTTTAATACTTCATGTTGGCTCATGCACTTAGCAATACACGTTTTTTGTGCGAGTATTTCTTTTGTTATTTTGTTAAATAAAAATATTTTCAATATGTCTATATATAAATATTTTCTATAGAAATATTTTCTATATTCTATGCACGTATGCAGTCTTAAGAAGAGTTTTTATTCACAAAGATATATTGCGCTTATAAACTGCTTATAAGACAAATTTTGTATAGAAAATGCTGTCTTATAAGCCACTTATAAGCCTAACATATTTTTTGTGAATAGAGCCTTTAATATTTATTTGAAAACAATCTACCGTATGCGCTACTTCAGGCTTACACAGCCACTATGTTGAAGGATTTTTGATTATAATTATTTGTTGTTTTCATTTTGAAAATTTAGAGAGGATTTCTTAAATTTAAGGCAAGTACTGAAAAAGAATGGCAGTGTAGAAAAAATCACACGAAGATCGGGCTTTATTTGAATTCTACTACAACTACTGGTTTGACCCGTATATGCTCTGCATGGTGTCAGAATTAATAAAGAGGTGATAGAGAATGTAAAAGGTTCTCATATAATATTGACTAAAAATTTCTTGAAATGTGAAATAACTGGACGATACTATATTGGTTTCGCAATCAGTAGTGGTCCAGTACTGATTGCATATATAAATACTGCTTCCTTATCAAAAGTAAATGACTAAAAAATTTTAGGCTACTCTAAGACAAACGAGGTAATATGACCGTTGCTCATCATCAGTAGTTTGGCAAAATGTTCATACGAAAAACAAAAGCTCTTATTAAGATTTCATTTTGATAAGAGGCTTATTCCTGGTCTCCATTTAAGATTTCCAATGGGGTACTAAGAAGCATCCAGCCAGAGATATAGTTGAAATGAAATTTCTAATGTTCTTACAAACTATATTTGTACGAGCAACCACATGTTTGAACTTTCAAATACCAGTTTGCTTGTCTAAGCATGTACGTACTTAACGTTAGAGCATGCAAGTGATAACATACAACGATTATTCGAATAAGAATAGCAACGAAGTCCAGATCTATCAGGATTTCGAATAACTGAGTAAACATTTTTATATTAATTCAACTATTAGGAAAACATCTTTTATTTTAATGCGGGCTTTTAATGATCAAAAATTTGTTTCTAGATATAAAGAAAAATGTCTCAATTTTTGTTTGGTTAGAACCAACGGTTTGTTTCTTATTTAAAAAAATTCTTCAGGAGTATTCTTTTTTATTAATTGGTTTAACTTTCAATGTGAACCGATTCGAGTTGGGTCAGTTTAGGATATCTTTAAAACAAATTATAAAATAAAACATTTTTAAAAAGATTTCTTAGAATAAACTTCCAACGGCTTCATCCCTTAATTGCACAGACGAATCTCTTGGTAATTAAAAACCACGTCGTTTACTGTACATCCACTAAAAATCGGTTAATGTGTTCCTGTCATATCGTGAACGAAAACAATTTAAAAAAGTGATGTATTTTTTTAAATCCAAAATCTTATGTTTGATCAGTTAGCTTTCTCGATTCTCTTATAGTAATCGAAAACTACAGCAATCACCACTTATTAAGAGAGAATCGGTTGGTTTGGTTACTAAAATAATACTGTTTATATTCGAATAACTCAAAAGAGTAGAATGGCACAAAAACCACGTTACGACAGCTCTACGGTTAAAATTATCAAGAAGTTACAGGGATAGACTTTAGGGTCAACCGCTTCCTCCGATTCTATAATCGACAAGTCGTTAACTTTTGGCTAACTTCAGAAGGGATGTGTATACTTTGTTATAATATATTCTTCTTTAAATAAAATATTTTTGATTTCAAAGAAGAAGTATTATATCAAAATATAAAAATTCCTGAAAAAGTTTACTAAAAGTTGACAAAATATCGAATATTAAAAACTTATTAATAACAGAAACACTTTAAACTTCTATCATCATCATTATAAAAATCACACACAACCTTTTTTTAATTATTTCGATTGATAACACAAACCATTTTAAACAAAAATTACTAATTCCTACTACATCACACTTTGAATTATTCGAGCAACCATCGTTCGTATGAATACCCTAAACTGTGCCGCATTTACGTATTATTTTACTTCTGTTTCTCTCTTTCATTTTTATTCAACTGCTTAAATACAACAAAGTTAATGAATGATATATCTTTTGAAACTGCTGCTGGTGTTTGGAATTAATTGTTTAGATGGTTTCTTTATTTAAGGTATAGATTAAGGCTTTTTGGTTTTGCTATTAACTTAAATTCATTTAAGTTGTCAGTTCAAATGTTTGTACTTTGAAATTGAAACGATAGACAGACGAGTGTTTAATTGTTTCAGCAGTATTTATTTGTAGAGTAAATAAATGATTAAGCAAAAAAATAAGAATTTAATTACTATTTAATTCCAAAAGTAGTTGAATGTTTATATGGAAGTTAAAGCGTTGCCGCCAGCAATTTAAATCAAAGAAAACTGTACTTCTCTATATTGGCTTCTGTTAAATTTCAAAGTGTTTTTTTAGTGGTCTTCATTCACTTGATGTATTTAACTATTTAACAGGCTATATAAGGAAAATGCCTTTACAAGAAAATTTTGTAGAAAATTTTTGAATTTAGGTAAAGAAGTGAATCAAAAACTAATCTTGGGTCTTAGTAACGAAACTCAATCTTCTTGGGCAACGTTCTTGGAATTTCCAAGAAAATCATTTTGAATGAAAGTTCTTATCTGAACCATTTTCTCGAAAATTGCATTCACTGTCTCAAGTGATCCAATCGTGATCGAATAAAAAATTGAGAGCCAAAAATTTCCATGATGGGTTGTTGGGGTATAAAGAAGCCTTGGATTTGGCTTTTTTAAAAGCCTTATACCACACCCAAGATCTCCGCTAGAAGTTTATTCCATATATGGGCAGTTCTTCCGAAAATCGTGTTCTTTTTATAATGCGATTCGTTGGTCGGCTTTTGAGATCGATAAGTCGTGTCCAAACATACATTTTGCATTGCGTCAATAGCCACAAATTGTTTTTCTGTTCACATAAACAAAATTAAGTTGATTCGATTACATTTTTGACTTGAGAACTCAAGTTACTATCTGAAATTCTTAATCCTTTTTTTTAATTTTCAAATGAATACTTAATATAATATTTGATCCGGAATATATTATATTATAATTTTCTACATATTATTTTAGGTAGGTCAATGAGTTGCATGCTACTGACTAAACAATATTCTTACAGTCCTGCATATCAAGCTTAGCTCAATAATAATTTAACTAAAATTGTTTATATATAATTGAGGTCAATAATGCTGTTAGTTGCGATAAGCTCAATTAAGAAGGACGTGTGAACACCGTATAATACAAATAGCAATGAATTTAATGAATTTAAGGCTTAAATTATATTGCTAATTTAGTGCTAATTAAAATTATTTGAACTGCTAAGAAGCTAGAATCTCATGGTGCATACAACTCAAGATTGTAATGGACAATAACAGAGATGGATAGTTCTTAAAATATTTAAAGTAATTCTAGACGCAAATAAGTTCCTACTTACAGCGCTCGATACCGATCGGAAACTTTTGCCTTAAAAATCGGTAACTTGGCGTTTTTCACTTTAATTTTCCTTTAAGGTTTTTATTCATTTAAGTTTGTAGAAGTTTTCAAACAGAAATTATTTCTCTTAAGCTCTGTTGGATTAATTTCTAATAAACTTTTTCTTTTTAAATGACAGAATGTTGTCATATTAAGATAAAAAGTTTATTGCGCTGTTGCATTATTTAAAAAAAATCAATATTTTTTTAAAATTTGAAGGTTAAGATGCTTCGCATAAGCTGCTGTGAAATACGCCTCGAAACTGGCTAAAACACCTTCATTTATCACTTTGAGTTTTTTTAAATTATGGATGACAAAGAACTAGCACGATTGAAACTAAAAATATAAGTGTGTGGGGGTAAATTACCGTATTCAATATTGATCGGAATTTCCATTTATATATTATTGAAATTTCGATAGATATCGAATACTTTAATTTGGCCCCTGATTTAGAAGTTTGTTTTCAAGCGTTGTATTATGAAGAAAAACTGTACAAAAGGCGTACTCTTCTGAGGCGACGTCGAAGACTAGCCTCTAGTAGTGATATTTCATGCAGCAGGAAAGCTGCTATTCGGGGGTACTGTTGGCTGAAATAGTGAATTTTTCTGATTTGCGTTAACGCATGGTTGCGCTAATTGCTGTCTGCCTGTCCACATTAACCAGGCATATCACTGGTCGCTACACAATGCCGACAACGGTACCTGAAGTAAGAAATTTACCGCCTATATATATATAGTTAAAGCAAATGTTTTACCTTTTAATCTTCTTAAAGCTGTCCACTCGTTTTAAGCTCGGACACAATGCATTACATAACTTATGTAGACGTCATCTCCTGAGTGTTAGTCCAAAAGAAAACAAATGTGTAACCACTTTGAACTGTAGCTGGCGAAGATTATAAATAAACCAATAAAAACTCCGAACATTTAAATCCTTTAGACAAATTTATTACTATTTCATTCAGAGTTGCCCAACATGCCTTAAGTAGAGAAACATATGGCGATAAGTTTTCGTCAAATATCACTTTAATAATAACATAGAAAACTATGGTTAATGTGTGTGTCCGTTCATACAAATAACAACTATTTCTAAACACTTTGAACACTAACTGATATTGCATGTAGTCGTTACATATTGAAAAGGAGGCAATAAAAATACTAAAAATAAGAATTATAATAATAAAAGGAAAACAAAAACTATTTTCCTAAAACTTAAAGGATAACCATAGAATACGGCTGGCTACCGAGTTGGCTGTCTGACATAACGAACAAATAACAGGGAATTGAACAAACGACCGAAGCAACTAAATAAACAATAAGAACACGTCACGTATTGTCAATAAAAATAACAACATCACACTATAAATTTTACTTAAACAAGGCAAAATAGCACACAGACACACAACATACAGCTGTTGAGAAAATAACACAAGAGGCCATTATTTTAAACAATACAAAATGGAGTATAAGAGAAGGACCATCGCCACAGGATACTATTCTACGAGTTAATGTTTATTGATTTGTTTTTTATGTTCCAAAGCAACACCTTCCCAAGGATCTACTAACACCTGAACATTAAACGGAACTAAAATAACAATTCCAATAACAAGGAGAAAATTATAAAAACAGGATATACAGGACTTAGACCAGTCTTAGCTGGGTGTTTTATTTTTTATTGGCAGTCACTGCAACAGGATAGTTTCATTTATAATATTCACACATACACGTAGATGCTTGTGTAAGAACTCATAGCAAATTGAAAGGTTTAAAAAACAGGATTTAGTGTGGAGGACAGAAAGAATACTACGACGACGCTCAATTATATATGAAATAATTTAAAACACATATTTTTCTTAAGACTTTAATAAGTTCTTAAAAAATATAATCATAATTAAATATTTTCATATAACAAATTTTATTGTAATACCGTGGATAGATGGTTTATTTTATATACAAAAATAGATAACACGTGGGTTACTTACTCAATCCAAACTCTAGAATTGAGTTAAAATTGAATATTTAATGTTTTGAATAGTTTCTGTGCAACTTTTTTCTTTTCTAGTCCGGCACAGCACTTTGCACGGTTAGAGCTCATACGCTGAGTGCCGTTCCAATAGAAAAAAGAGAGAGAAGAGGTTGACTCTAAAGGCCATCCCTGTAGCTTCTCACTAACTGTAACCGCAAAACAATCGTAATTTGGGGCCAAATTTCAGCATTCGATATCGATCGAAATTACTAGTTAAATTACGATCGATATCGAATATGATTTCACCCCTGCTTTGGTGCTATTCTAAGCTTTTGAGCTCTTCGAGGAATAACACTATAATTTTAGGTTTCAAGTCAACTGATTTCCGCGTCATAAATGATGTAGTTTTCAGTACTATAAAAGAAGTTTTCAGTACTAACTGATAAGATATAGAATTTCAGAGTTTTAAAAATAAAACACAATATTCGATTTTTTCGTTCACGATATCTCATGAACGGATTAACTGATTTTGAATCAGCTTAAGTTTACCGACTTAATTTGTGGTAGTTTATGAAACCGATTGATGAAGTCAAAGTTATTCTAAGGAGAACGCTTTGAAAAATGGTTCAAGTTCACACGAATTCTGGGCTCAGGAACGCTCTTCAGAACACTATTAGTTTGGCTAAGCTGGTAACATACTTAAATTCACGGCCACTCATAAATAGACATAAAGATGGACTCAGGACCTCAAAAGGTGGAGATTTGATAAGAACCCAATTTTTTCAAAACGGGATAAAACCAATAACTTGCCGATTTCTTAAAATCTCTAATTTTCCTAGCGAGAAGCTAAAAATGTATGTTCAAAGTTTTAGCTATTCAGCATATTTCGTTTGTTTTTTAAGTGACATATAAAGTGATTAGCTTGTTCGGCACTTACCTGATGAATTTAATTTTGTGTAAAGTATTGAAAATCACTCAACATGTTTATGGTTACATGCGGCGATTGTACTTTATTTAACCCCCCGTTGAGCACAATATGCGACTTGGTGAGTCGTTACACCTTCTTGCAGTGCTTTCTGGGGAAAAGATAAGAACTTCAGGTGTAAGGATAGCTGAATCCCGCTATACAAAGGATCAAAAATCAATAGTAGGTTACAAAACGACATTGGTTTGACCTGCGAGTACCTTACACTGATACCACGGGATCTGGTTGAGCACCACATATGAGAATTCGGTTGATTCAGTGGGCAGATGTTGGTTGACGTTTCTTCAATGAGTCCACATGGTGGTTGTGGTTTGATACCAAGTGTCGCTGGGAGAGATGTGGGATAAGGGTTGATGCTCTGCCATATTTATACTATGCTGGGACTTCGAACCCTACTGCTTGTAGTCTTTATATGCTGCTGTGATTCAGCAGACGTTGCGGAAGGGGTGGTGCTTTACTGGTGCTGCGATTGTCAGGAGGGATAAGTCTTATGACTTTGACTTTTGGTTCGTCTTGTTGCTGACGGCATGATTTCTTCGGAAGTAAAAAGGGTTTAAGTTAGGCCCCAACACCTTCGCAAGGTGTATGAATATGGTTTTATGGCGGAACCATATGAGTGAAGTTGCAACCTGTGTAAGACCCTGAGAGTGACAGGGTGGTGGTGGACACCTAATTTCACTCGAGGGCTTGGGAGCACCGTCAGTTAGGGTCGAAAGGCAGGTACTGACGTTAACTTGAGCATTCCCTCTGTACTTTATTTAAGAAAAGTATTTACTGCTGAAAATAATTATTTCTCAAAAAATAAATAACTTTTTAAGTTAAATTTTTTATACCAGACTGGCACTCAGGCTATGAACTTTATTTATTACGAAGCATTGAGATGAGAAAATCAATAGTTCGTTGTAGCTTTTTCATTCTTTGCTTCGCCGGCGCTATATTTTTGTTGCTGCAGTAACGAAACAAGCCCATTGTAACCCGTTCTTTAGTACATTGTAAAGTTATATTTTATAAAAAGTACTTAAACCAAAACCAAGTATCCATAAAACACAAACATGTGTAAACGCTTTTTATGTAAAAGGTTTTTTGAAGATGTGTTCGACAAAATCAAATTATTGAAGCTCTTAAGATAGTGTTGTTATTCCCTACCCTAAACGACAGTGGCACAGCCTATCTTTTGAATAAAAAACACTACAAAAAATAATAATAAAATATACCACAAGAGTTGGCAAATAAAACATAATAATAATACCTGGTGAATCCTTCCTTATTTCATATTTTATAAATATCAAAGTAAAACTTTAAGTGAAATTGTGTTTTTTATTTACGAGCACTATTGCTGGCGCCATCACTCTGAGCATTTAAGCCAAGAGAATATTAAATAAAACATCAACAATACCACAAAATAAAACAGAGCAAAAAACCAGTAAAAACCATCAATATAATTCTGCACGCGCACAGGATACTAAAAATGTAAAAACAAAAAACAATATAATAATAAAAAATTAAACCAGGAATCGAATAAGAACGTTGTGTTTATTTAAGTCTAAAACAACAATCGCAACAAAAGCAAAGAATGAAAACAGCAGTTACACTTGAATACATTTTGATCGAGTTTTCCTCTTTCATCTTCTAACATTTTGCACAAAGAATGGCTGGTGCTGATGATTATGATAGGCCTTTGTAGTCCTTTAGATTTCAATGTGCCAATAACCTATTGAAGAATTTATTAAAAAATAATAACCTTTCTGGGAGCTGAAGCCACACACACACACACACACAAAGCAAACAACGTCAGTAGAAATCTAAACAATAATCATTACAAGCCAGGCTATTCTACAATGGATTCAAATATGTTTTTGCTTTTATTCAAAAGCAACAAATGGATGGATGGCTGCACAAATAAATGCCTGTAAAGATATTAATTTTGTTTACCTTGCGATACTTATTGAACATTTCCCTTTAGGAATACAACAAATTAAAATTGAAATGTAAATTAAACAATAACAGAATCAAACTTCCTAAAACCAGATTTCTATTATTTTCTCTTTTATGTGTTGGGTAGCAGAAGAAAATCTGTATGTGTGTGTTCTCATGTAACTGCTCATGTACTTTCATAACGCAAAGGGATTTCATTTTGGAAAGAAAAGTATTAAAAACTATTTCGAATGGAAGGGTTAGAGATAATCTGAAAATAAAAACTGATTTTATTCGTTCACTATACACATATTTTTTAATTAAGTAGTTGAGTCTACTTCGGACTAGAAAGATTATTTTAATAAAAGGATCAGTTTAAGTGGCTGTTCAGAAATATGATGATGGGCTTGTATTATCAAAAGGGTGAGTGAACTTGAGGTTAGAAATTGGGTGAAAAACAATGTTTTTTTTTTTTGCACATTCAGTTTTGTTAATACAAAGAGTAAGGTAGAGATGTGATACATGAATTAATACTTAAATATGATGTCGGGCAAATGATCACTGTTAGAGCGGCAGAGAACGTCCACTTTTTCTAAACAATTTTGAACGACGTTAAGCTTATCTCATCAAATATTATCTTTCAGAGCGTCAGTTGCATGTGGTTTGTCTTTTAAATACACCCAAAGAACGGTGTTAAAACCCAAGAACGAGGCGGCCACTTCAGAGTAGGCCTCATCACTTAAATTGATTTTGTTAAAGAATTAATAACCTTCTATCAGTTATTCAAGAAGTCAATTCACATCATACAAAATGTATACAATTTCAATTCTTTGCTCATGAGGGTACCATTCCAACCTGCCAACTTTTTACTAAATAAATGTCGCAAGATGACGTCTCAATTCTTTACATATCATCAGTTGACAACCAATTTAGTTCCTAACTTCAGATTTGTCATCCTCATATTTATTTCTATGGACTTGCATATTTTTATGTGAGTTTTTTTTTCTCTTCAATTTATGCGTTCCTTTCTGGGAATATCTGTGGTGAACAGTAATTAATTAAATACTAAAACTAATTGCTTGTGTCCTATTCAAAGAGAACAAATTAAAAATATTATTCTTTATTTAAATACAATTGTCGTGGGACAAAGAATAAATATATTTCTCTACAAAGTTTTATAATTTTATTTACTTTTTGTTTAAAGTGTTCCCACAATAAAGCATGAATTATTAGAAACAATTAAACAATTTCTTATTAGGAATTTTCATTTATTATTAAAATGTCATAACAAATATTTAATGGGAAATAATTGTATGTGTAAGTATGATCGCCTGAACAACATGTTTTCCAGTTCTTTGGCCAAAGAATTTCTTTATACTATCAGAGCAAACAGTCAACCAAATATGTTGTGCGACCACCAACCCAATATACTGTGCATTTAAAAATATTCTACAGAAATATGTAACAACAAATTCCATTCAACTTTGTTTCCAATTTGAGAGACAATAAATTTATTCAGAAATATATCTAACTATGTTGTGCATTTACCATGATGGTAATAATGCGCCCACCTACAGATATAGTGAGGAAGAGGTCTTTCCTGGGACACGTAAAATATATTATAAGCAGTCACGTGTTGGACTTTTCATTGTAAATCCAAATTATTTTGTTCATATTTTCACATCTTCATTCGAAATGTGTTTGTTAATTAAAAAGCATGTTCCTATTACACTTGCGCATAGCGCTAGTGGTTAATTACCACTCATCAAATAATGTCCGAAACAAGCGTAACCACTAAATTCTAAATAAAAAATATTGTGATTTAAATACATGTTTCTTAAGTTTCACAGTTTCAAATAGTCAGTAGCAAAGAATCTAATATATTTTAATCAGTTATATGCAATAAATATTTTTCAGAATTAAAGTTTTTTGATTTAATATTTATTGGTTACGCTTTTTCGGTCAAATATTGGAACAAATATGATTCTACCTTAATTACTGTTGTTCTATAGGATATATTAAAATAATATTTGGTATAGATAATCTACTAGAAAAGACCAAAAATGTGGAAAGTAATCCGTCCACTGCTAAAATTAGTAAGAAATTAGGTTTCACAGTTTTATTGTATTTATGAAAACAAACACCTTTTATCTGTATTTCATTTAAATTTAAAGTTTTAAACATCAAAACAAAAAACATCTCTTCTTGTTTGCGCCAGTTGGTAGTCGTTACTTGTACCTGCAGCTACCAGCTATTGTTGGTTTTTCCAACACCACCGTTTGGTGTCTTTTGCCAGCCATGTACAAACTTTCTTGGCATTCGTTTTTTTTTTTTTTTGTTCTTAAGAATGAAGGCTATTTAAAATGTTTGGTTTTTATTTTCAAAACAAAGTTAATTTTTAGGCAAAAGTAAAACGGCAATAATTTAAATGATAATATTATGCCATTGCCATTCCAGTCACTTGAGAAGTACGTGTCAAAATGGTAATACACAAAAAAAAAAAAGAATATTGTCCTCTTTACATAAACTTAAAGCAAAACATTGGCTATTGGAAAACAATTTTTTAAGTCCAATATCGAACCTAAAGTTGTTGCTTTTAATAACTCTCTTTCATGTGTGTTGAGTTTACAAATTAAATTTGTTTATTTTATTTGTTAAACACAATATCCCGTGTCAAAAGGTAATTAACGGGCTGTGAAATCAGACATGATTAATTTAGAAATCGTCTACCAACAGTTATTTAATATGCACTTTTTATGTCGTTATGTCGACCTGCATATACTGTGGATTTCTATTGTGTTACTTTTGGAATCACTACATTTAGAAAATAAGCTGAGCAGTGATCTAAAGTTCAGTTGATTTCTGATTGCAGTTAAAATTTAGTTTAATACAAATCTGAAATATGAACTTGTCTTAAAAGTAACATTATTTTTACATCAAAATATTTTTCCTTCTTTCTACATTTTTAGCTTTCCTCTGCGAAAAAATTAGAATTTTCAAAAATCGGGATATTAATTGTGTTCTATGGTTGTAACTTAGAAATCTTGTGAATTAGAACTGATTCGAAGAGGTCGATTTTAGAATATCTAAAAAAAAAAAATAATTTTCCGAAGTGATTATTTATTATAACTTTTCGGCTACTTCACTGAAAAATTTCACAAAACAATCAAGTCGTTATGACACCGATCACAGTGTCAAATCCGTTCGAGAGATATCGTTTATGAAAATATTTGAAAAAAGAGATTCTTTTTAAACTCCGAAATTATATTTCAGAAGTTATTGTTTGCAATTTATAGTAACTGGAAGATAAACTTTGGTAAATTTAGTTGTCTTGTTTCAAGAGATCTCGTAATAAAAAATAATTTTTTTTAGAATATTTTTCCAGCGGCTTCACCGTACGATTCCATAAACATATCAGCTCTTAACATTTAAAAACCATGTCGATCGTCGTGAACCGGGTAAAAATATTTTAATATGTTCGTGAGATACCGTGAACGAAAAAATTTTAAAGATGTACTCTTAAACCTTCGAAATTATATATCTGATAAGTAAGTGTTTTCGATTCCTAATAGGTGTGAATCGGTTGATTTGAAAATAAAAGTACTAGTGCTTTAGCTTGGGAAGTTACAAGGATGTCCTTTGATGTCAACAGTTTCCATATATATTTTTTTTTACTTAAATCAGTAATTCTTAGATATGAAATATTTTTTTCTGAGCTGTTTAGTGAAATAATTTTATAAAAGATTAATAAATAATCATGCTTTCTATAAGTGCTCTTAGTTTTGTTACTGTTATTATAATTATAAATTTTTTATAATTACCAAAAATCAATCTTAACTTGCGTACCCTTTCTGAGGAAAATAAAACCTTTTAAATATTTCTTTGGAATCAATATCTTGTTGGTTGCAATAATGCTAGATTTTTTACTCCTAAAATACTTATCTCTAAAATATTCCTTTTTAAATTACTTTGAATAATTTTATTTTAACTTTTTTGCACAAATTACTTAAGAATTTGTTTTCATTATTTATGCAATCTCACAGTCCGGTACTGTGAATTCAACATTCCAACATTTCTGGCAATTTTCCATTACGCTCTAATATTCCTTAAAACAGACATAATTTCAGACTCATTTAAATACCTTAATTGCAAATTATTTTGCCCATTAAAAATTTCATTCACCTACTTTTTGCCAAAATGTCCTTGGAACTTCTAAATCATATTACAAACTTGAGAAATAAGTAAAATGAAAAACAAAATGCTGTAATAAAAAAGGCGTTTGTAATAAAATACCATCCATAATTCATTGTTAAACTAGAAGTGTGAGACGGAGAGTTGTACAACTAAAAACAAAGGAAACGAATATGGCGGAAAACTGACTGCTTAGATGGTTTCTCAACAGGATGGCTGCTTGTCTGAGTAACTGAATAAACTGAAAATGTTAATATATCGCCGTTGACTTAATGTATTTCACTACAGCAGTGTGGCAATAAAAGTGTTTAAGAAAAGCACAGCAAAAAAATATGAGTTTCACTTAAAAATGATTTTTGCTCCTAAAAAGGAGAACAATTTAGTTACAATATTTAACAGTCAACAGATTTTAAACGCGCTTTGTGCAGCTCCTTTTGTTTTTGTTCTCCCAATTTTTGCCTTTTTCTTAAAGGTCTCATAAATCTTAAATAACAAGGAAGAACAATTTTTTTCAATCAAAATCAAGGGAGTAATAGAATGTAAAAGAAAACCGCTCAAGATAAAAACGTAAAATGTGCAATTTATTATATTTAAGTGGATTTTAATTTTGCTTAATATGAAAACGTTTTGGAAAATTGTAAAATATATTTTTGCAGAGAACTGTGAAGCTTTAAGTAGCTCTTAAGATGATTGTCTTTGAAATGTATAAGACAATTTTTGAAATCGATAGAGTTGAAAATTCTTTATATTATTGTTTGTAAGTTAACGATTCTTTAAGAAGAAATATCTTTAAGTATATGTCACAGTCAAATAATAGCCCAAATTTTTAGCTTGTTTATAGTGGAGTTACATAAATTCAATAAAGAAGTTTAATGAGAAAATACTGCAAAACAAAAACTTTAATTTATATTTTTCTATTTAAGAATACTCAATATAACATTTTTAATATTTTTTCGAATTCAAAATAAGAAAAAAAATATCAAATAATATTTCAATGTTGGCCTGTTACACTTTTATTGCAGAATTTTTCATATGCAACAGCAACTTCTTGCAACATATTTGTATTGAACTGGGATGAGTAGGGGACGTGTGCATAACACACATGTTAACTCAATAATACATGCAATCGCATACACTTTTTCGTATAAAAGTTTGTTAAAAAGAAACCACTACCATTCATGATTGATGATGTTATTTATTTATTGTTATCAAGTTTCTACCGAAAGAATAAAGTAACGAAAACCTGTTATGACGGAGTTTCTCACTGTCACACTCAAACGCCTTTATTTATGAATATTGAACACAGTGAAATTAAATACAGTCCAGGACCTTACAGTAGCGTCTGAAATATAATCATGGCATTTATATGTGCAGGTCAGGGAATTATTTCAAGTGATAGTTTTACGAAAAAGGAGGTAAACGGTTGACCACAGAGGCCATCCTTGTAAATTCCTGCTAATTTTAACCGTAAAACTATTGTAACCTGATTTATGTGCTATTCCATGCTTGTGAACTCTTCAAGCTAAACAATTATTTTATTTTCAAAATCAAAAGATTGCCACGCGAAAAGCGGTGATAAATGTAGTGTTCGCTTACTAATCAGATGTATAATTTCTAAGTTTTTCAACAGAAAATTACTTCTTTTTCAAATTTATATATTCAAGATATCTTACGAATGAATTAACGGCGCTGATCAGTTTCAAAAATCGATCGGTGGAAAAGTTTAAAATTTGTTTTTAAATTTTGCTTTGAAAATCCTTTTTTACCAAATTGTTTTTTGTTATATTTTGAATGGAATGGGTTCAAATTCACAAAAGGTCATAAACGCTTTTTAGAACGGATTGAGTTTGGTTTAATTCGGGTCAGCTGTTTACACATATACACACACACACTAACACACATACATGCAGACATAGTGTCGGGCTCTCAGAATTAGTCAGGAAAGTTTCTCAAGGACTTCAAAACGTAAGATGAGAACAAATTTTTTTAAACTTTCCAATTTTCTTAAATCCCCAAGTTACCTGGAAGAAGTTAAAATTTTGAACTTCATTTACCTACAGATCAGTTGTTGGTAAAAATAAGAGTAGAAGTCTTATTCGAACAAACTTATGTTTACGTTTGTGCAATAATAATTCTAAAAGGCATCCAGAATTACATATAAAATGGAAAAATTACAAGTCAGATGTAAAAATGTTGGGACATTGTACTTGCAATTATATGTCCTTTCCAATTAAAGCAGGCGGCTTCACAATCCAACCAAAGGACATAGAGGCTATTGTAGTTAATAATATTTTTAAAATTTACACAAATGTATAGATTTTGTTGGGATTCGAAATTAGGAGGAAATTCCTAATATCATAATGTTCATACATGAAACATTTAAAAAGCCATCAATCTAGACGATACTAAATAAATTCAGAATATGCCTTGACATATTTTCTTTACTCAATCAAGCTAATACCAAGATGTTGATAAACAGTACTGAAAGAAAAATCATTTAGATTTGGCCGATACTGTAGCCTATGTCTTATCTTGTATTTTATTTCCATTAACATTATTCAGTCAATAAAACATTCACATACATTTTTTTATCAACATGACTGCGATTGTCATCAACAATTTTTAAGAGCGTGGGCGTATATGTAAAAGAAATATAAATAATAACTTTTACATATTCCAGCTTGTGAGTGTGTGTGCGTGTGTGAGTTCGTATGCAAACACACGTATATTAAAGTGACCTTTTTAACAAAATATAGCAACAAATAGTGCGATACAAATTGTTTACAATTAAAAATTTTAAAAGCTGGAGCTTGTGCTAATCCAATTAAAGTGTAGCGGCTTTTTAAAATAGCTGCTCTGCTTTTCTTTGCAAATTGAATAATTAAAACTGATGACTTTCTGAATAAAAACACCTTTCAAACAATTGGCCTATAAAATTAAACTTTTCTTTCTCAGTTAAAAATATATGTTAGCGGCTGATCAGCAGAAGTCTATTTACATATTTCATTTCTAGTCTAGTTTTGCTCTTTTAACTTTTTGATTATTTTTTTCATAGTAGGTTATAAAATAAAAATTTTGTGCCGAATTTTTCTTGTTGCCTGCAACATTTAACATGTCTTTCTAAGTATATCGCGTTATGAACTTGGCCTATGTGAAGCACATATTTAATGTGATAAAAAGCCAACTTTAGAAGTCTCACTTGTGCCTGATAGTTGGCATTACTAAATAAATCTTTCAATAAGTTTATGACGTGATATACACAGTTCATGCAGATTTTTTTTAACACACACACACACACACGCAGAACTGCAAACACTCACACACTGAACTGTGGAAAATAATTCAAATTTACATATGCACTGATTTCAACTTCTGTATATCCTCTCACATTTTCGAATATAATCATACTTTCACAAATCTGCAGAATATTGTTTATATCCTTCGGCTATATACTCACACATACGTGCACATTATGTAAATATTTTTTGTGATGTTTCTGTTTACGTACGCGCCATGCATATATTTTTTTGCACATAAACAAGTTTCTTAAAAAAGTTACGAGTTTATATCCTCAACACATGAAAATTAATAAATTTTCTCAAGTTTATTGTAAAATATTTACATAATTTTTTAATTATTAAAGTATCAATATTTGATTTTTACAGGTTTTCATAAAAATTAATTATTAAAGTCGTTAACCTATTAAAACCAGAACTAACGCAGCGGTGATATTTAAAGAAAATGATTAATATTTCTATTGTTTTCATACTGAGTAAACAGAAAGGTAAAGAAATCAGTAAAAAAAACTTGGGGTTGTAAAGGAAGAGATCTGTAGTAAAACGTAATAATTACAGTTCAAAAAATATTTTCAATAAACGTTAAAACTTAATTAAGTGTTACGGATACGTTCCCGGGTGAATTTCTATAAGTTGGAACTAAAAGAATTTTTAAAAAAGTTTTCAAAACGTACTTCTGTTCTTGGATAAGCCTCCCTCTTAATCACCGTTAAGCCAAAGAAGTCAGTAAGACTTCAACAATAAAAACTAATTCGCAGTCATTTCTTCTGGAATAATACAATTATATAAATCCGCCCAGATAGATATATAGTAATTTTCGATTCCATTTAGGACTATTTTTAATTATTGTAAAGCCATCTTTTTATTAGCATTCACTCCAGCTCTTGTGTCCTCACACTCAAAAATACATTTCATCTTGCAAATACAATATGGACGATAACATTTGCTTCAACATTTTTCATATATTTTCTATAATATTTCCTGTTTATGCATTAATAATTCAACATTAATTACTTTGCAAATATTTTGTCTATGAACATGTTGTTGGTAAAATGAAAGAAACATAAAAACATTTTCTTGGCAAACATTCAGGATCAGAAAAGCTTTTTAAACGAACATAAAACTCAAGTAAACACATCCTGATAAGCCATAAAAATTTAATTTATTTCAAGTCTGTGTGTTAGCAAAAGAGGCAACATTTCATGTGCAGCACAAAATATTGATGAGGAAAATGTTTGTTGTTGTTTATGCAAAGAATATTCCAAAATATGAATCGATTATGTACACGCACAGTAAATAAAAGCACTACCACATGATACTAATAAAAACTATATATTTTGATTTCCATTGCAGAAAACCATATAAAGACAGAAATAAGGAATACACGCAATTATATTCATAGTAAATTCATTTACACGTGCAACCAACAAATATGTCAACGATACGGTTAAATAGACAGTCCGTGGCAAAACTTGTGCTTTTCTTATTCATCTGCTTGACATCAATCAATTTCGTGACATGTCGGTCGCGCGATAAAGAAGGCAGAAGACGTAATGATCGCATATCCTCCTCCACCGCCTCCAATCAGTACAATACGTATGGCTCATCGGTACCCTCGTCGGTGGCCTCATCGGCGTATGCTTTGTCATCATCCCTACCCTACAAAGGACCCATCGACGATACTGGCTTTTGTGTTAGACGCCGTGATATGAAGCTCATGTGTTATTGTACACCGGACGAAAATCATGTACCTGTACAAAAAGCCGAATGCTGGGTATTCTCTGATGGTTTACTGCAAAACGATACCACCTGGACCAGATTTTACCAGCAGCCGCGTCTACGTGATCTTAAATTTGTTATACAAAATCATGGACGCCTTGACTATATACCCACCCATATACTGAAACCATTAGAAAATCTAACCAGCATAACAATCGAATATTCACAAGTGGAAATTGTGCGAAGCTACGCCTTTGCCAATCTTCATCAATTGGAACGTATTGTCATGACCTACAATCAAATAATGGCCTTGGATCAGGAAGCCTTTGCCAATCATATACGTTTGAGGGACTTGAACTTGGAACACAATCAGATATTTGAAATAGATCGAAAAGCATTCCGCAATCTGCCACTCTGCGAAAGATTGAATATGAATAATAATAATATTTCTAATTTACATGAGGGCCTGTTTTCCGACCTGGTGCGTCTGATTTATTTGAATTTGGCCAATAATCAAATTTCCGTTTTGACAAGTGAAATATTCAAGGGTTTGGGTAATTTAAATGTCTTGAAATTGACACACAACAACATCAACTTTATTGGCGACACGGTATTTGCTGAACTGTGGAGTCTGACGGAACTGGAACTGGATGATAACAAAATTGAGGTAAATAGATTTAATTATAGTGTTATAGAATTTTCATTGAATGCCTATAGCGATTTTTTATATTCGTTTGACTTGCGGAATCGTTATAGCTTATGTGTATATTTTCTTGGAACGTTTTTACATGTACAATAAGAAATCATTGTGTAATAGATGTACTTGATTTATTTATGTTCAGCAAACAACTTTTGCCATGAAAAACTCCCAAGTTTTCTAATTTCCTATTTTTAATATTTTTCATCTTGGGAGCGAATTATTTCTCGTGAAAATAGACTTCCAGCTGCTGTCAACTGCAACGATAAGTGATCATATCAGTTATAACTCTTTGTTAAGGGCAAGACTCTATTGAATCATGTTTTAGTTTCATAAAAGTAGTAACAAAGTACATATGAAACAAGCTTTTGTATAAATAAAATAAATTGAAAATTTAATCTCTCATCAATTTATGACCTCCTACAGCTTTTACGATTTTACTACAGGTCTTACATTTTGTAAAAAACGCAAGACCTGCATAGAGTTAATCATTTTTCCAAAATGTGTTTATTTTATATTTACTTAAGATACTTGTGTTTCATTGAATACAAATTATTTATTATATAGTACTTACGAATACAAAGTGGTGCACAATTAACCACTCTATCGTCAGTCGTAATAGACTTTTCAAATGCCGTTTCATATCAATCAGATTTGATATTTGTGAACTAGACATCTGCAGTATACAAACAGGCAGACAATGGATCGCTATACTCCGCAATATCATGGAGTGTCGGGGCGCATTTGCAATTGAAGTGCTGTAGGCTGAAGTAGTGAGCACAATACTACGACATTTTAGATCTCAAGTGCGACTCAGTTATATGGTGAAGATTTGTTCTGCTCTGTACTAGTGCATGATCAAGTTAGTTGTTATCGGCTTGTCTCTATGAAGAAGGCACAGCGCTGGTCGCTAAACATTGCCAATAGCGATTAATACCGTCATCCACTGAATGCTTGTCTAAAAGAAATGAACTGTTATGTCAAAAACTTTGTTTCTGAGGCACTGAAAGTCCTCCCGCGATTTCGGAAAAGCCGTAAATTCACTCATGAGTGGGGTGCACTGTTTACCCCAGAGGAGTAATTGAAGCGAATTTTATTGAGAAGGTCATCGACAATACAGTCATCGAGACTGATAAATGTGTGCTTTGCACGAGATGGTGAAACCGCACTCACAGCAGAAGTCACAGAGGAAGCGTCTCCTGGTCGCGTATTTTCTCGTTTTTGGCGATTTGACATGGCCAGCAATATCGCTCGATTTTATTATCGTGAATTTATACCGTCAAGCCGTCCTCTTTGAGGAGAGTATTTGATAGGAACGTAAAGAGATATCACTAGAAATATTGTGGATAGTTGAGGGAAAACACGGGCGGCAGTCACTTGCCTGATATCATTCATATATTCCAATTAATAGAACAAACTTGCTTTATATAATCAAAATGTTATGCAGTAACAATACTAGATGATATATTTTATGCTCACAAATCCATCGATCATAATAGAAATTCTTACTCTCAAATTAATCACGATACCGATATAATAGAATTAGAAGTAGAGCTTTATTTTCATACAGCTAATTCTCGTAATTTTCATATAAGAACATATTTTGGGGAATTGTGGTTTTTTAAGCCTCTTTAGTTTTAATTATGTGCTGATTCTTTTTTTCCAAAATCTTGTTAAAAAATTCAAAGTGATCAGTTGAGGGATTTTAGCTAGTTCCTACTATGCGCTTCTCACTTATTGAAATGGCAGTTTTCAATAAATATCTCTAGTTATTCTAAGAAATGTTGGGTACAGGTTAACTCATGATCTGCATTAGCCCCAGAAAAAAGCGCATGGGAACTAGCTGAAACCCCTCAATTGATCACTTTGAATTTTTTAGTAACATTTTGGAAAAAAGAAAGAATCAGCACACAATTAAAATTAAATTCTCGTAATATTTGCGACAGCCTTGAATCATATAAGACTTTTGTTTTAATCCATTTTCATATACATATAAATACATTCGTAGATCATATGGAAAGCACATTGACACAATATTATCTTAACAAGAAAATTGTGTGTCATGTTAACTTTTAGTGGCCTTACAACTGGCCAGCCGTTCTATTAATTAATCAGGGTTTTGGTGTGACATTTCATAAGCGATTAGTAAATATTTTGCATTATGTAATAAATGCCTATAGAAAAATGATTCTAATAAATTGTGAATACGCAATAAAAGCCGCCTGCGATATCAAAATATGAATATTAAGAAACAGACATTAAAAAAATATTTTCGCTTATAGATCTATACATACTTCCGAACTCGAATTTTTCGTACAGCAGCAGCCTGATTAATACGTGTGCACTTAACATTAAAGCGCTGGGCGGCAACGTCGAGACAACTTTGTCGTAAGTGACACAAAATCCAAGAAGAATATGAAAACGAAATGAAATAAAACAAGTGAAAAAAGTGACACAGTTACATTCAAAGTTAAAATGTAATAAAAATAAGAATAAAAAAATATCAAGAGAAAAACTTTAAGAAAATAACATCCCAACGATAGTCTTACAATTTTCCATAGAAATTTATATTTCAACTCATTCATTCGTTCAACGTGAATGTAACAACTTTGCCTACAAGAAATCTACACTGACACAACACAGATAAGCATAAATCCTTGTTAGATATCACTGCGAGTACAATATGTGGGAATGATTGTATTTCTAGCAGATATTTATATATGGATCTGTCTGTCGGTCTGACACTCTGGCTAAAGCACGCATTCATATATAAGAACATAATGTACGACTTAAAAAGAAAAAAAGAAGCGGGAAAAAGTGTTGAAGATGAAAAGTAAAAATGAAGTGAGAAGAAATTTTAAGTACATTTTCTGTATATGAAATAGAAGAAAAAATTGGAACGCTGCGTTATAAATCGTAGGAGGAATACACCATAAAGCTTAATATCTCTTTTTTCAAGCATTTTTTTTTCTTCCCCATGGTTGGTTGTTGTAATTTTAGCAAAAGTGCCAGAACATCCTGTCATAAACAGTCATACTGGTTTTTTTCTCTGCGAGAAAACATGCGGACAGTGAAGATTTTAAGTTGCTGTGAATGTGTAAATGCACGCCAGTGTCTTAATGTTTTCATCTCAAATTTCAGATATGAGACTTACAATCATCACAAAACTTCGTTCAAGTGCTACGGCTTTAATTCGTCTTGTGTGTTTGTGTGTGTGTGTGTGCGTGTGTATGGGTGTGATATTTTTTTGTTTGGGTCTTTTTATTTTTGCCTAAATATATTGTCATTATTTTTACAGATTTCTTGTAACGCAGGGATGGACGTAGTTCAGCAAACGAAATTTAAAACTAGGCTTTTAAAGATAACTTTTAATTGGGATTTGGTTCATATTGTATATTATACAACAAGATTTAGATATATAATTTCAATATATCAAATTTTTTCGTTCACAATATCTCACGAACCGATTAGGCGTAGAGTGTTTTTGAATAATTAGTTTGTGGAAAGGATCAGTGAAGCCGTTTAAAAGTGCTCTTCAGTGCCCTTGAGATATCTTGAAATCAATTGGATGCAATTGGATCAAATTCAGACAAATTCACAGTTCATACACGCTTTTTTAGGACGCTTGATTTAGTTCAGTCTTAAACAATTTATGAGCGGGTCATGTACTTTCACACACACATACAAGAAGGCATAGTGAATCTTAGCGAAACTTCCTCGGACCTCAAAGCGTGAAGATCTGATGATAACTATATATTTTCGGGTTACAATCATTAACTTACCAATTCTTTTCGGTAATCTACATAGTAATTCTGCTCCAAAATATTTACAATATATCCATCCCTGCTTTCCATTCTTATTTTACACGCTTTTTGTTTTTATTTTTTGTTACTTTTTTTACTTATTTTTTTCGAGCATTACAAATTTACTGAAGCGTTTCAGTGTTGATGGTAGGCGTTTGTTGTGCTATTCTGTTAGTTATTGTTGCCACTTCAACGTCTAATGCCGCTCGTTGGTGCTGTTCCTTCAATACTAAAGTAGAAAGTTTATATAAAATGCACACATCGCTGAACATCGCTTATCTCTTTTTTCTTTTTTGTTTTTGGTACTCCAAAACCATGAGTTTGATTTCTAAAACAAAAGAGAGAACATTTTTCACACCCGTTTTTGTATTGTTTTTTATCAGTTTAGAAGAAATTCGACAAATGTGAGACTTTTAAAAGGAATTCAAGGATTTTGAAAGTAGGAAATATTTGTTTATGTGTTTGTTACACATGCATTGAATATCTAAAATAGTATTTGAGATGTCCTCATACACAGTGAACTGTTGCAGCCTAAACTCTCCTTGGGACTAAAGAATGCATTTTAATAAATTTGAAATAATTTTGTATTTCATGTTTCTAGACTTGTTGATAAAATCAGCTTAATCCAGACAATTATATTATTCAGAGATATAATGAAGTAAATGATTGATGATTTATATAAAGTATAACGTTAACTACAATAAAGCTTTTTTCGAATATTTTAGAATTATTCTTAACATTAACAAATGAAATGGTGCTCAGCAGCCCCCTTCCAAAAAAAAATCTCTGGATTTCATATATCCTCTCAACACTATCCCTTCACCCTACACATGCAGTGTTGGATTTCTGAGTTCATTTCAAAATCAAATAAATGAAAATAAAATATCAAATACTTTCTAGAATAGCCCAAGAACTGCATAACATTTTCAGAGGACATTTTCAAAAAGGCCGTTACATTTTTTACTCACCAAAATTAATAAAAATTTTATAAAGAAGTTTATCAGCTAGAAAATATTGAACAGAAAGGCCATAAAAGCAGAACATTATTATTGACGAAATTCAATTTCACGATTAAACAACAAACTCTTGTTAACATTTCAAATATAATATCTCTATAACAGCCGTGAGATCTTTTCAATGTCAGATTATTTGCAATATCTTATAAGGCCAAATACTAATTATTTTCGTGTAAATATGCTTAAAAAGACGGAAATTTACAGATACTTAAAATATAAAAGCCATGCCGGTTTCGTTCTTCCCTTCTGCCTTAAATGTTTTTTATTTACTGTTTTATAATAAAAATTATTATTATCACAAATTGCTGAGAGTAACGCTGTTAAATAAGTAAATAAAAACATAAAACATGTTATTGCAGACAAGCAGGCATCTGAGTGAAAAGTAATTTAAATCGTTAAGTTTTTCAACTATTTTACGTAGAGAAATGAGTTGGTGTCAGCATGTTATTTATTAAAAATGTAATTCACAAGGGAAGTTCTCACAGAAATTTTTTTCCCGAAAACAAGAGCAAACGAATGCTTTGAAATATTTTATTAAATACATTAAGTATTTTTGCATAACTTGGCAAAAAGAGAAATATTCAAGGCTTAAAAATAAATAAATATTTTCATATATTTCATCACCACGAACATTCGCTATGATTATTCATGGCAAACGGGCACGTGTAACTTTTGTTGTGCAAAAAACTTTTAAGGCGTATCATTGTTTTCTCTTTGGCGTCAGAAGTAGTACATGTTTTTCTTTTACGCTACTTATTTAATATTTTTTTCGTTATTCAATATGCTTATGCGTAGCATGCAAAAAAAGAAAGGAATGGAGAAAAGAAAAGTAGAATATAATACCTGTGAAAGTTAAAAAAAATATTATTTACTTTTATCAGCCTTCTGTTTGGCAATACAAAACTTTATGCCGGTCTTTTTGTTTCCTAAAAAATTATATTTTCTTCTTTCTTATGCTACTACACACGCACATACGAAGGCATCCCGATAATTTTCATTACAATTTTGCTTTCGTATATAATATTCAGACTACACTTAACAAAAACTGATCTCATAATCCGATGATATATATTTGATTTTTTATTTTCGTGCTGATTCTTTTTTTTTCCAAAAATTATATTAAAAATCAAAGTTGATAAATTGAGGGGTTTTAGCTAGTTCTTATGCACATCTCACTGGGGCTAATGCAGATCATCAATCAGGGAAGCTTTACCAAATATTTCTTAGACAGTGGGTAACACGACATATAGGTGCTTTGGTCATATTCATTCCTAAACTTTTCGATGCGGTAGTTTCCTTCAACGTTTTTCTTATTTTGATGGTTGTGGTTAATATCTTTATAGTTACGTAGTGCGTCTTGTGCGGTATATATCTAGGAAATTTAGGGTAGTTTGTTGTTTAATTTCATATCAAAGTATTTGCCAAAACGTTTTGCTTAGCAATTAGATTCAGTGGAGTGTATACTCTTATCAGTTTAAGATTGATATAATAAATTCATTGTAGTTTGCCGCCAAGTGTAGATGGTTCCATGCTATTACGTTTTACCGCAAGTGTGATTCTGCGAAAGAAAAATATGCTCGCCTTATTACTGTATTTACAAACGCTATTAAGGTTCTGCATTCATCTATTTCATAATTAAATACATACAATTAATGTTGTGAAATTCTATTTATATATCTGCGTAAGTTGTACGTGGAGGTTTAATGTGCATCAGATCATGGCACATTTTCGTTACAATATCGATTTTGGATTAATATTAATACACCGTATAAGGTGTCAACTACGTATCCTTATACTTTACGTATAATTAAGGTATTCTCTAGGTCGTTAGAGTATTTGACGTAGTTAAGTGTCGTGAGCTACTCCGTGATCTTTATTTATTATATCACTCGGATTTTTACATATATGATCATAATATTT
This sequence comes from Linnaemya vulpina, assembly GCA_963675445.1. Lineage (NCBI taxonomy): Eukaryota > Metazoa > Arthropoda > Insecta > Diptera > Tachinidae > Linnaemya > Linnaemya vulpina. The sequence continues at coordinate 26,614,646 of OY776278.1, forward strand.
ACTACATGTTCAGTAACTTTCGAAACATTTTAAACTGTGACCTCTTGCTCCAAGTCCTTCTAAAGTATTTTAAATATTTGTAAGGAATAATGAGTCTAATACTTTAGTGAAGTCCAAGAACAGCGTCAAGCAATGATTTTTTTTGCTATGTTGAGTATCAAAGTACGCTAAGTTATCAAGAAGCCCATTGCAGCAATATAATAATAACAATAGTAACAGCAACAATAAAAATAATAATAATAATAATAATAATAATAATAATAATAATAATAATAATAATAATAATAATAATAATAATAACAATAATAATAATATTGAAACTGTAGCAGGTCTATAGAATTTTGAAAGTTTCTTTTACGTATGAGTACTATATCAGTACTATATCAACAAATATTGCCCATACGTCTACGATATCTCCTTTTTTGCGTGTGAAGATGATTTAAAATACCGTCACACTTAAAGTGGCCGTCGCCAGCTGCGTCGAGTGGTGTTTCCACTAAAACAGTCCCCCCTCCTTTTCTGGTGTTTGCTTTCACGGAACCGCTTTCTGCATTACTTCTTGAACACCCAGAATCAACGCCCTGAATTAGAACCCTTCCTTATGTTCCCACATCTGTTCCCGCCATACGCAGCCGTTGTGGTGCTTCTACAAGTTGCTCAATGTCCCTTTTCTTCCTCCGTAAAATTGATTCAACGTAGTTGCTTACGGCAATACATTTATCACTTTCTTCAAGCATTTTGCCAACAACATTTTCAAAAGTAATTTCACCGATTTCACAATACCATTAAGAGTCTTTTAAATTAGATTTTTGAAAAATACTTAAGCCATAATTTTAACAAACTGAACTATAACCAAATATATAAAACAATGATTTATACGCCAAAATGTGGCAGAAAATTTTTCGATTAGAAATTATTCAAGCACAAATTATGGTAATTTTATAAATAAAACATTCTACCATCCGAATAGTTCTTATGCAGAGATTTACACCACATATAATGGAATTGGAAATATTTTACATGAAAGTATTAATGAAAAAAATATTTCAACATAAGACGTTTGATATCATTATTGCTTAATATATCAAAGTTTCTATTCATTCCTGCTATTTCATTCACAAATGTATCATAAAATGATTACGCTGATCTTCAAAACAGGAGAAACTGCTTAAGGAGAACGTAATATTTATTTTATTCACTTAACAAACAAAAAAAAAACTGTCTACATAAAAATCTTTTTAAAAAGAGAATTTCAATGTAAATTATATTTGATTTGATAAAAAGCTTGTCCGGCATTTAGCAAATTTTAATACCGCCCTCCTGCATATGCAAAAACTGTTTATACTTTTAAACGTGTTTATATTTTTTAAAGGATATTGATTTCTATTGACTTTAATAACGAGAATGCTGCTGTTGTCGAATATGGCAAGCAGCAGCAGCACGGTGTGGGCAACATGATGTTGACAATAATTGTTATCTTTTTTTAATATTTTTCCTGTTTAGTAAAAACATCACATAGCTTGAGAACTTTATTGTGCGGAAGTAACCGTATTAGAGTTTCTTTTATTATTATTTTTTTAGCATTTTTCTCTTGTTTTGTTTCAGTAATTTTGTATATAAAATGTTGTTTTTTTTGCGTTTTGTGTTATTCTCTGATTAAATTAAATGTGTTTAACGTTAAGGAAAATATTAATATGCAGAAATAAAACAAACAGAAAATATATGTTGTTGTTAATAGACCAGCGAGCGTAACGTACGTACATTCATATGTGGGAGTCAAGCATATGGAAAATTTAATTGGTGTAAAAAGTAGATAATGTTTTCTTCTTTTTCAATTTGAGATATTTTTAAGGGTCTTCTGCTTGATTTTGGCTTTTAATGATGTTGAAGTGATTAGAGAATTTGTTCAGATTATTTCTCGCCTCTTTGTGTTATCAATCTTTAAAAGTTTTATTATTAAGGTTTTGAAAAAAACGGTATGAAAAGATCAGATAAGTTTTGATTCGCAAAGATATAGTGAGAACCTATAAATGGTAAACATTTTGCCCAGGCAACCAAAATGGTCTAAAATGGTGAACGATGCCAAAAGTCCGTAGTATCGTGTTTTCTTGCGCTGTCAATTATAATTTTTATACGCTTTTTAATGGCTTCACTTGGTTTTATCTAAGTGGCCTTTTGTGTTGTGCTTCCATGCGTATACTTAATATTGTTGATGTTGTTACTCATACGTCAGTTTGTATTAACAAAAGTTTGTTGGTGTGGTTCATGTTCTTAACTTCTCATAATGTGTAACTGTTTTTCACTAAAAAACAAAAATCAATATGGTTTGAAGGTAAAAGTAAATTTTCAAATAAACTTTTTATTATAAATTATTTTGGAGAAAAACGTCGGCACTTTATGCACTGTTTTTCGTATATGGAGCGCTCAACACTTTTTTCAACAACAAATTTTAAAATTTATTCCTAAATAGTTGAATTTTTTAAGCGTGATTCTTTAAAGGTTTTTTAATTAAAAAACAATTTATAATACATCTATATAATAGAAATCTGTAAATTTCTTTATTCATTATAATTTTTTTGCTGCTTAATATTCTTTTGGACTTCCTGATTGTTTTTATAGAATTTCAAATTTACATCCTTAAGTTTTTCATGACAACTTTGCGTAAACGATACTTTACAACATGCATTTCGCACCATAAATAAGGATATAGGCAAGTTTCTAGACGAATTTATCTCGAGGCTAATGCAGATTGAATAAATTAGATGGTTGTATGTTTTAAATACTATTTTAAGGTTGTTTTATATTCTTATTAATTTTTTGCGCTTTTAATATATTTATCAATTTTGTATTCAACTAATTTTATGTCTTAATAGCCTACCAATTTGTTTGTTGAATGCAGTAAGAAGGCAGGGCTATAAACTTTTATTATGTTTAATAAAATTAAATATGTAAAAGGATTAAAGTTATAAAAACTTAAGGCGTTAAAGTAACGTGTTATACTGTCATTAGCATTCAAGGACTTAAATTATAATTATGGCACTAAAACTAAATACTTGAAAATGTTTTTAATTCGTTGTATATAATTACTCATGGCCATAAACAGAGATTATGCTACCCCACTCAACATTTATTTTATTAAGGTCTCTATTATATAAAGTAACGCTGATATTAAATCACAAGATATAAAATTCTTTCTAGAGTTTTAAAGATATCTGGTCCTTTGAAACCTATAAAATTTTGAGCTGCATTATTCATTACGAGAGAGATATTTTATATTGTCATGTGATTTCAAAAAATAAGCCCCACTGTTTGCTTAATTATCAAAATAATGTTGTTTATTATCAGTTGGCTTGTACCGCATACATTTAAGATTTTGTTTAATATTCTAAATTAAGAGTGTTTTAGGCTCCTATTAAAATTTTTTAATGTAGCTGATGTCATATAAAAGCCAGCACGGTGGGTACTGCCATTTTCCATTTAACTAAAACGTCATCAGGTATGAAAATTTTGTTCACTTCGCTGGCATAATTTTATACAGACAACGTGTTTGTGTTTTTAGTTAAAACTGCGAAACTACTTTTTTGTAAAAATATCAGTGTATTAAGCAAACAAAAAACTTGTGTATTATTTCCTGTTCAGCTCAGCCCAAATGACTGACCGCATTTGAACTTTTCCATATACTGAAATGGAGTGGTAAGAATAGGGACAGTACACATATTAAATTGTGGGAGCTTTAGGCAGGTGTGTTTTGCATTCAACCGTACACACACACATGTATCGTATGCAGGACTACTCAACTGTCATTTTCTTTCTTACGACTTGTTTTGTAAAGTAATAAAATCTATAAAACTTAATTATTTATTTACATGACTTTGAGCAATTAATATAAATTCCCGCATATATTATTGCACTCAGTATTAATTAATATGGAAACTTCACAAGAGCAAAACCAGTAGGAAAGGCAAATTCTCAATGCTAAAATTTTTATATGTAAAAGAAAAGCTTATTAGAGCCAACTAAAATTACATGTTTTTTTGTTTTTATTTTTACAGCGTATCTCAGAGCGGGCCTTAGACGGTTTAAATAATTTGAAAACTTTAAATTTGCGCAACAATCTTTTGAAAAAGATCGATAATGGCCTGCTACGTGGTACACCGGCTCTGCTCTCTCTCAACGTGCAAATGAATAAATTGGAAACATTGACATTTTATACCTTTCAGCCAATTATGGATAATTTGGTCAACAGCACTAGTGAACTATTGGTAAATGGTAAGTTGAATCCGAACTAGTTTACATGCATACACAAAATAAATAAATAATAAAATAAATGCATAAATAAATATTTATCTTTGTACTCCTTGTTTGTGCATTTAATACTAACATTTTAAATATATTCAGCTCAAATTTGTATCTGCTTCAGTCTTTTAAATAACAAAATGTGTCAACTGCTATTTAAATATTCCACTTTAATTAGTCCCATTGCGAAGTCTATATATTCGTTCTGTTGAATAGATGTCAATACATTTAAGAATGAAAATAACAATTTATACTTAAGCATTTACAAAAAAAAGAGCGCAGACAACGTGTTAGAAATTAAAAATACTCAAACTATTTCAATTGCAAAACAGCTGTGATTGCAATTTTATAGTGGGCTTGGGATATGTTATATTGAGGGATATATAATGCGCGCACTTTCGTTAAACACCTGAAAACTGAATTTCAATTTTTAAGCTGCGATATATGTGAGATATACAAAATATCAACGAGGCAGCTGACCACGAAGAAAACTCTTCTGTCTTCGGCCCAAAATTTGCTATAAAGCAAGAATGTGGTATAACAATATAGCCGAAGGTAGTTTTTCATGATCGCACCGCGTCTGTAAGACCGATATTAATGTTCAAATAAAGTTATTTTTTCTCATATTCGGCTCAAAGCATTTCTCTCAAACTATTTGTCTTTGCATTTAAAAAAAAATTTTTGAAGACTTGAAAACACGACGAGACTTACACAACTTTTCTCCAAGTTTTATTTCACAATATCCCAAAATAAAGATAATTGTATCACGCGTTTTGAGTGGATGTTGCTGATGGTCATATCGAATAATGTGTTCAGTAGTATTGCAGAGATTATATATTTTGATATAATAGTTTTTAACGAATATGTTTATTATTGAAAACGTTTGGGTTCGTGATATTGTACTGGAAATATGTATTACGACGGGCCAAGGAAGCTCAACATCATTCGATCGAATAAGTGATATATAAAATATAAGTTTCTTTTCTAGTTTTATTGGAAACGGCCTGAAATTTCCACAATAAATCATTTTCAAAAGCAAAAATTTTGCATGAAATAAATTTTAAAAATTATTCTTGTTTGTTTATTCTCTCGGCCTGCGATATCGGAAAACAGGCAATTATTATTTTAATTTATATATTTTTTTTTGAAACATTTATTCGACCCAAAATGTTTTTTCTAAAAACTTCAATTAGAAATAAGCCAACAGTATATTACAACTTATTCATAACAATAGTTCTTTCTTAAATAATCTACCCGAAAAAATAGAGAGATATTTTGCAATGAAATATCTTTAAAAAGAAAAACTTTTTTGTACGAAGCATAACTTTGTTATTGCAACGATTATGTGTTTTCTCTGTGTTTAATTGCTGACAATGTTACACGATTACAGAAGTAGAAATTATCCGTTCGTACCAGGGATTAGTTCTATGTGGTAGATAATTTCGAAACAGCCAACAAACAACTGAAACTGGATTGTCAAAAATCCTTGAATTTTTCTATGAATCCCTTTTTCCTTTTTGTTCCATCTAGACCCACTGTCTATCTTAGACATGCAATGAAAATGTAAATATTTAAAGTTTTATCTCTGACAACTGGTGTTGTCTATCTAATAATGACTTGCATTCTTAATGTACATTTTTATAAATATGTATGTTTTTTTGTCTCTCCGCTCTACGTTGTTGCCTTCGTCCGGTTTTATTTGATGCTTAACTCTGTGCATTTTTCTTCCAGCTAAAGTGTAGCATTATACACACACACACACACACTCACAGATCTGGCTTTGATAGCAAGCAAGGAAGCTTATTTTTCCTCTGACTCTTTTTATAATTTTATGTGTACAACAAGTAAAATGTTTTGTCATTAAAGATAATTTAGATAGTCATAGTTCAAATGCACATTTCCGGTGCTTTCTTTTCACTATTGTTTTTTTCAACGCTGTAGAAATTAGCACTTTTTATAAACAAATATGTAAATCTATCCTGGCTAAATGCTAAATATGCATTCACAATGAATGCAAAAAGAGCAAAACAACAACTATATAACATGGACTGGGTACAGTCCCTTTATCAAGAGTCATTAAATGTATTCAAGCACCATCATTAATATGCCAGCACTTTATGTAAATTAAATTTATTATTTATTTTATTTGGCTTGAGTTTCATTAATAATTTGTAATATAACAACGAAAAATAAATCAAGGCTGATTAGTATACAATTTCAATTACACCATGCACCACAGATTTTATGACGAAATAATTTATTGAATATATTCTAAATTACTAATTAAAAAATTTTCATATTAAGAACTACAACTAATTTTGTAAAGTATTGAATACCTTACAAAGTCCAACATAATATATGAGAAAGAATATTTGTTGCCGTGTGTTATTGTGCAACTTATTATTCAATGCACAGAAAACAAAATAAATCAAGTGTATTAAAGGTGCCATGTTTATTACCGCAAGTACATGTAATTATAATTTTTGTTCAGGAACAATTTACTTCTTTTTTCGCCATTAATTGTTTAACTTATTTATTATGAAAATTATGGAAAAAGGTTGAATAAAAAATAACACAAAGCGAGCAGTACAAGAACAAAAATATGTTTATATATAAAACGGAAGTATAATAATGTAAATGGTCATTAAAACGAAACACATTAAAAATAGATAATCACCTGTGTAATTAGAGTCCCCAAAGTGTGGAGTTATTATCTAAAGTTCGTGTCCTACACAGTTTGTGTGTTATAGAATTAACAAAATAGTATAACAAGGAAGGGCCAAGAAGAGGATAATAAAAACGAACTTAAAGAAAAGTATTAGTAAGATTTGGAGTACTACAAGAAAAGTTTCAAGTTTTTCTTTAGAATGTTAAAAAACGTTTAAGAAAAAAGTACTTGTAATTTAGCCTACATTTTAATTACACTTAACGTTTATATGAGCGACTAACTAAACGTAATTTCAGTTTAAATAGCTTCATCGCAAGCAATTAATAACTAACTGAAACTTGTATCCAGGTTAGATACTTAAAAGACAACTAATTTATTGGCAGTTCCTCAGTTCTGACTCTGTTATTCGGGTCGTCGTTGGCTGTGAACAACAAAAGAAACTATCAGAGGAATAAAATATACGAACTTTTAAAGTTAACAAAATCATTTCATAAATCAAATATGTAGATTAAACCTCATGTGACATACATGCACACATACACATGTGCGTTTGTATATGTGCACTAGAATTTTAATTAAAAACCAAATTTAATAGTTAAAATAAAGTTTCAATGAAATTTTATATGTGACATGCAGCAACAGCCCATCTTATCATTTACTCTTGACAAGCCATGAAAGGGATTTGGGAGATTTTATGAGCTTATTATTCCCGTAATGATTAAAAAAGGTACACGCACACACGCACACACCCATTCATACATATATTAAACAAGCAAGAGAAGAACATGGGTAGAGGAATAAAAATCAAACAAATAATTGACGTTTACATAGACAATAATAATAAACTGACATAATTGTTACATTCACCATTTTACCCAGGAGCTTTGCAGCACATAAGATGATTGATGATAATATGAGACAATGTATCCCTTTTGCCATAACCGGCCAACATTTGGTAAATCCTTGTAGCCAACACATAGTAACAGAACATGTTCGGTTCGTTCGTACTGTCTGCAAGTGTGTGGGGTATGATGCTTTCAGCGTTTGTGTCCATCTTTTGTGTAGTCCGTTACTGACTTTATTGGTCACATGCAGACTACAAAACTATTTTATTGATAAATTGAAATGAATTGCTGTGACCGAATAATATAATACATGAGTGCAAGTATGTTGGTGGAGCATGTGTATGTGTGCGTGTTGTATATTGAAATGTCAAAGTGACTGAACGTGTGTATGTACATGATGGTTGAGAATTGCGAACAAATGCCAGTATGTTTTGTACTTCAACTATACGATGAAGGAGATGAGAATCAAAATAAAAATAAGCAAAAGTTCCTACAACATTTTGTGACATTTAAGCACTAGAGTGCAAGTACCGAAATACGAATATCTCTATTGAATGAATGAATGTCTGCTGCCAATGGCTCTTAGCAACAAGTACCAATAAAAAATAAATTACTAATACTCAGTCACTCGTAAATACATACATACTAATAAATTCGCAAAAAAAAAATAAAAGATTTGAAAAAAATAACAAAATAAAACGACAAAAATATTTTCTGTGCTAACAAAGACAATTTTTGATTTTATTTCATTTCAAGTTTATTTCTTCCTATAATTTCGTTTATTTAATATATATTTGACTGCATTTGATAAAGTGATGGCAAAAGAATATATTTTTGTAGTGCGAACAACTTGAAATGAAAAAGTCTATAAATATTTAATATGTTTTATATATTTTCAAGCAATTTTTACTTAAAATATATATATTTCTGTGAAGTATCTATAGTCATATTTTATTAGTACATTGAAGCTCAATTTGTCTGCTGCATTTCTATAACAAAAATAATTATAAAACATCAGAAATTCCTTAACAATATCTTAGTAATTGATTTTGAAGAGATCTATACAGACGATGTAAATAAAATATATCATTTCCAAGAAATACAAGTGGTTATTGCCAATAAACAATGCAAACTATTGCGGAAGGAAATGCTTGCATTGTATCTGATGTATTTGATATCAAAGACTAGTCTTTATAGATCCATCGAGAGTTGTAAAATAATTTGTATTAATTGTGTCTTTAAATTTTAGGAAGATTTTAGTTTCATTGAACTTAGTCCTTCTGCCAATTGAAAGCCCAGAATGTTAACTGCCATACCAGGGCGATATCCCAGATCTTCCAGAAAAACTCCTAGTCTCAGAAGAAGGAAGGTAGACCCAGATAAGAAAAAAATAAGCTTTACACTAGATGCAATAATTAAAACAAGGACGCACAGCACAAAATGAAAACGCGACAGTGTTTGCCTGCTGCAGTAGGTCTGTTGGAATGCAGTTGCAAAACATGTCCTTGAAGGAAGCAGTAAAAACAGTGGCAGCGATCCAAAATATTTCGATTAAAAAATTCGAATTAGATATGTTACTGAGCCAGCAATGGTTAAGGCCAACATATTTGGATCCGCAATATAATCTATTTATGGCTTAAAAAGTGTTTCCACAGATAAAATTTATTAAAATAGTGTATTAAGCCTAGTACCAGGCAAATTTTTATTGAGTCAAACGTTATGACTGACTCTTTAAAAAGTCGTTGGCCAACTACTTAATTGTCTCAGAAATTTTTGATCATTATATGAGAAGCATTTAACTGAAACAAAATAATATCTTCAATAATTTGTAATTTTCTGACAAATAACTTTGATCAATTTCGTGATTCTTGTTACATTTTGAAATTTTAATTGAATAACCATATATTTGGTAACATATGAAACTACTACTGGGAAGACCAAAACTGTATTAATAACGTTATTAAAAAACATTTAAAATTTTATTTTATTGAAAATGATTTTAATATAAATTTAAAAAAAATTATTCAAGATTGAAATCTATTAGCAAATGTTTGCTTAATATTCTTAGGGCCATTATTACAACTTCATGCTAGTTAAAAGTAGATTTTCACAGGGCGTATAAAAAGTTCAACTATATTGCCACGTTTTGTAGCCTACCAGTACGATGAACCTGCCTTCTAATAATAGAAAATTTTTTATACGTATGACAATATTCCACTTTTAACTCAGAAAAAGAAGATGTAAGAATGGCCCTTAAAATTACAAACTTCGCTTAAATATATATCTGTGTATTTTTAAATTGAAATCTTGCATGTGTTAAAGTTATCTTTATGTTTACAACTTTTTGTTTGTTTATAATTTCAAACATTGTATGGTAAAAATTATGATTTTATATGTTTCTTATTTTCTTTATACTATATTATTAATGTTTAAAATTTTTGAAGGTTAGTTCTTTCATATCAAATGAAGAAAGTAACGATCCTTTTACAGAAAATGTATGTAGTCTTTTTCTACTACTATTTTGTTTCGTTAACACGGTGTTCAGACATATGAGCCTAGTAATTTGTTGAAGATCTTGTGCCAAAAGCTTTCAATTTACATGTATAAGTTTATGTTAATAATTAGGAGATAATGTTGCAAAAGTAGTACTAAAAGCATGCGAATGAGTGCATGTTGATTTAAGAAAAATGTTTCCAGTAACACTTCTATACATTTGCGAAAGAACGAAACATACGAGTTCGGTTTACACACATAAAGCGAAGTTAATCAAGGTTTAGTAGCTAAAATTTAGAAAAAACTAATAAATAAACCACAAACGAAAAATTTAAAGGAAAAGTTCATTATTTTATCAATTAATAATGCGAAAATTAAAAAAAAAAATTATTTATAAAAATAGTACTCCTGGATTTGAACTCAGGTCCTCATGATTACAAACAATATGATACAAAGTTGTCTTACGACAATTTAATTAATTTAATTGTGTTTATGTAAATAGGAAAATAATTTAGTCAATAAAGTGCATACAGGCGAATTCCGGTATAACAAACGATTTAATATCAGGCCCATTCTTTATATATCAAATTGTTTTAACTGTTATTTTAATTATTATTATTGCAGGTATAGAAACCAGAGTTTGTTTATACTTTTTATTGTTATTCAGTTTATACATATTATAAACAATTTTGGATTCTATGTTCCTTACTGTGCATATTGATGGTTTGAGTATACCTTGAGTATCACAACAGCTTATGTATATCTTTTCTACATTCATCCAAAATTTTTACTTTTTTTATATGTAATTCATTATCTGTTCAGTTTTTTATTATTCCCTTTTACACTTGTACAGCTTAAAATATAATAAAACATTTCTTTATTACATGATAACGGCACCTCTTTTTTTATACATACTAACTAAATTAAATATGTATGTCTGAACCCCGTGTAAGGAAACATTGTCTGTTGATTAGTAAATAATAAATCTTACTTCATTTCTATGAAAAAAGCATGTTAAAATGTAAAAGAAAAAATGCATTGATAAAAGCATCATTTAAAATCAGAACTCGATTTAAGCAAAACCAAGATTTTTATTAATTTTTAGTTTGCCATTGTTAATTTGATTTAATATGTATAGTTTATTTTAATTCTATTATAAAAACGTATGACTACTAATCATTGATATAAGAAACGGGAAAAAAAACCTCTTGGAAATAAGAGCCGGCAAAATCGGAACAACAATATTAATTTAAAATATACAGTAACTAAATTCCTGTTTTTCCCTCAGAGAACAAAACGTGACAATAAAATCAAGAAATAAATAAAATACCGTTTTGTTAAAAAAAAAATGTATTCGTCATTATTTTGTTAGCGATAGGTGAGAATTTAACTCGGCAATCTAATAAAATTTATTCCTTTCAGGAATATTGTTGTGGTAGCGTTAGCGTTACTACCAAAGTGCTGGACAATCAGAATAATAAAAGGCATGTTTGGATAATTTAAGACTTTTAAAAGCATATATATATTATGATGCTGGAAATTTTTTTCATATCAAAGAATTTGTTAATTTTGATTAAAAAAATACTATTTTTATTGAATTTGCTAGTTCATAAAGATTCTCCTTAATTTCATAAAATATATTCTAAATATCTTGCATTAAACTGCATTAATTTTGAGTTCATAAAATAAAATCTATTATATTGCTCAAAAATCATTTAAAAATTCTTAAACTGTAATAATATTAGGATCATCTCTAGTGTCATGCATGTAAAATAAGTTGTTTGTATGAATACAATTTTAAAACATGTTGCGACGTTCTCAGAAAATATCTGATTGTTGCTAAGTAAGTATACATAAGTTGAGATCAAAGTATTTGTTTCATCCTGTTCTAAAAACTTGCACAGAGTGACTCAGAGAATTTCTTAAATATAAGCAGAGCTTTTCGCAACAGCTTAATATGAGTATATATACTCTGTTCAAGCGCACATTGTTAACTAGCTTTGGTGGATAACACAGTAAAGGCGCGGGCGCATGCAAATGCAATTAATATGGAGTGATTGTGATGGATCAACTCCTGGATCGAACTTTAATAAAATACAAAAAAATTTCTTCCCAAATTAAAATCGAACACTGTGTGATTTATCAAAATATTAGCACAAACAAAATCCAAGTAAATATATCATATTGAGCAAGAAATAAATAATTACGCAAAAACTAAACAAACAAAACACTAAACTCTTCATGCGCAGCGAAAACACACAACAACCACGCATATAGAAAACAATAAATAAAACGAAACGGGAATATTTAAAACAAACAAAAACAATACCAAAGCAAGTGAGTAAGCCAAAACACAGCTAGCGCAGCAAAAACAATAAAAACAAAGGTGAAGAAATATTTTTGGACAAAATAAACACTGCCAGCCACCGTATACATACTTTAATAGGCTTATTTAAGAGTATTGGTCCAGTTTTGCATTTTGATCGACTTTTTTGTCTCTTTTTAATAAAGCTGAACACACTGGATGAAATATACTGAATATAGATAGGCAGCTTTCCTGGACATTTAAAAATGAAATGAATGGGCCTCTTCTTCTAGTCTGACGAACAGGGAAGGGTGGGTTTAAGCAACTAATAGAATAATTCGTTAAAATTGTAAAATTATTCAAAAAAATCATACAAATGTACTTTGAATGAATGTAGTATGTATCGGTGCCAGCAAGAAATTTTTTATAAGTACATGTGTATGTACATATGTATGTATATAAATTTTAGGTGAACAATTACTACACTAGTCCATTAATAGATATTTTCGTGTTCATATTGATAAAATAACAATATATGACATGTTTCAGTTGCAAAGCAAGAAAATAAAAATGCTGAATAATTTTGTATATGAAAGCCTATATTCTAAAAAAATTTTCCCATTTTTTTAATATTGTTTATATACGAGTATATGTTATATATTAAACACACATATATATATATATATATATATATATATATATAAATATATATATATATATATATATATATATATATATATAATATATAAATAAATATATATATATATATATATATATATATATATATAAATATATATATATATATATATATATATATATACATATATATATATATATGTATAATGAAACTATTTAAAATATGTGTATACCAAATTTACTAAATATGTGTATAATGAATAGATTTAAACCATGACCGGCATAGCTTATATATAGTCGCGCTGTATTTGTATTTATTGCTGTCAGAAATATCGAATGATTAGTGCCAATATACATGCCAACGTATTATTGCAAGCGAAATTTTGAAATATTCCTTGTTCTATATGCGTAATACAGTGGCAAATGAATGGTGCCAGCAATAGCACGGTCGGCGCTCATCCCCCGACCGTTCTGTAAGTCGTAGCAAGTTAATAAAACCGATTTTAGTGAAAATAAAGATTTGCCGTCGGTCGGAAGCCATCGGCCAAAAAAAAAGTTATTTATTTTTTTTTCTGTTTTATCTGTTTTGTTTTGTTGATGAGTTTTTTTTATTATCGTTTTTGTTATCTATTTTTTTCATTATACTTTTTTTCTGTTTATTATGAGGGGAACTTTTGTCGTTGGTGTTTTTTTGTTTATAATTTATATTATTTAATTTACATAGACAAATTTAATTTTTTTTCTAAATTGTTTTTTCCCTCAAGTCTCGAACTCGCTTCCTTCTGTTTGCAGAGTATGTGTTCATTCCACTCAGCCACCACACCACATTAATGGACTAGCATTGTTTGGGATATAAGAGCCACTATATTAATAAATAATTGACATACTGGAAACAGCCTGTGTAAGCTTTTATATACATCCCCAAAGTATGCTTTAAAACGATAATTACACCTTTTTTAGCTTGCTGGCAATTCCTTAACAAAGTGTTGTATTTTTTTTTGCTTTGATTCATTCAAAGAGTTGATCTTTATAGTTGAACATGAGGTTATATGAATTACTCACCTTTTACCATATATTCCTTTTAAATAAAACTAGTTGTTTTTGGATTTATACATGGATATTTATTTATTAAATTAAAAACTAAATTAAATAAATTTTCATTTATATTTACATTATTTCATACTTAACTTTAATTTTTTTTTTCAATAATATATAATACGATTAAATGAATACGGCAAACTATATAACAATTAATACCAATAAATTTTGAGCAGCTGCTTTAATAACTAGATAGAATTAAAAATATTGTCTTCAAAATAGATAATTAACATTTCTATATGCATTTTCTTATATTCTCTTGGAGAAGCTGAATTTTTGTTGGTATCCTAATTTTTTTCAGTTAAACTTTGCCGTCAAATTTTTGATACGCTGTAAATCGTTCTAATATAAATCTGTGTAGTTTCAGCGTTGAGAGATATATTGTACGCATTTGTTGCAAATACTTTTAAGATATTTTTGTATGCCAAAACTGTTTTACTGAAATCAAATCAAATGTCTAGTGCATATGACAGCGAAGTTTTCATAATTAAAAAGACTAGAGAGTAAATGAAAAGGGATTTGCTTTCCACTATTGATGTGCTATCGTATATATAATCTTAGTTATATTGTATCTTAAATTAAATGTTCATAATGTAAAAGGTCCACTAAAAATTTATTGCAGATAACATTTTCCTTTATATTTATTTAACTCATAATAATAACAATATAATTGTGATTGAGATGAAAGTATCGGTATGCGCAGATGTAGTTCTTTCTAGCGCTGCAATTGTATAAAGTGGCAATTGATCAAAAATACCTGCCAAAGAAAAACAAAAGTCAATACCTTTCATTCATTTTCAAAAATTGTATGCCAGAAGTGGCAAAAGTTATAACCAAATAACCACAAATAACAAATATTTTAGTTTTCTATAACCAACAGTATGCATGTTTGCATCAAAAACAAACGAATAAATGAATGGGGGAACGTATGCTTAATTTTAGTGGCCTGGAGCTCCATGCAAACGTCCTTAAAATACTACCAAAAACTGGAAATAAATCGAACAACTGTTAACGACCACTTATTGTATTTAAAAAAAAACACTAACAAATTCAGACGGTCTACATTTTTTGATACAAGTTTTTTTGCTTAACTTCCAGTGGAGAGACAGATACATATAATAAAAAAAACAAAAAAAAAACATACAGACAGACAAGTGCACTTCTACTTCTAACATTTCTATATTGAATAGTTAACATGAGTTTTGAATTCTTGTTATCCTATTTTACTAGTAGCGTTAGAAAAAACCTGAAAGTTGTGTCATAAGGTTTACTAGGGAATTATAAAAATAACCAAAGGATATGTGTCCTTTGCAATGTACGGTCGAAAATAAAATCTAAACAAAAATATTATTCACACAATGTCAAGTCATTCAAAATAATGTAAAATTAATAAAATACCATATAAAAGATATGCAAGAAGAACTAACTTTATATACTGGAAAATACTGGCAAAAAGGCTGTTAATTACAAAAAACTAGGCTTTTCTAAGAAAATTTTTGAAAAATCGATTTTTTGAGCAAAGAGGTACCCCTTATGAAATTTTCGATTTTTAGCAATTTTTCCATAAATTGAAAAATCGGCATGTTTGCTTTCTAAAATGTTTTGTTATGGATAATACTGGCAAAAAGGATGTTAATTACAAAAAACTAGGCTTTTCTAAGAAAATTAATGAAAAATCGATTTTTTGAGCAAAGAGGTACCCCTTATGAAATTTTCGATTTTTAGCAATTTTTCCATAAATTGAAAAATCGGCATATTTTTTTTCTAAAATGTTTTGTTATGGATAAACTGGCAAAAAGGATGTTAATTACAAAAAACTAGGCTTTTCTAAGAAAATTTTTGAAAAATCGATTTTTTGAGCAAAGAGGTACCCCTTATGAAATTTTCGATTTTTAGCAATTTTTCCATAAATTGAAAAATCGGCATATTTTCTTTCTAAAATGTTTTGTTATGGATAATACTGGCAAAAAGGATGTTAATTACAAAAAACTAGCCTTTTCTAAGAAAATTTTTGAAAAATCGATTTTTTGAGCAAAGAGGTACCCCTTATGAAATTTTCGATTTTTAGCAATTTTTCCATAAATTGAAAAATCGGCATATTTTCTTTCTAAAATGTTTTGTTATGGATAATACTGGCAAAAAGGATGTTAATTACAAAAAACTAGGCTTTTCTAAGAAAATTTTTGAAAAATCGATTTTTTGAGCAAAGAGGTACCTCTTATGAAATTTTCGATTTTTAGCAATTTTTCCATAAATTGAAAAATCGGCATATTTTCTTTCTAAAATGTTTTGTTATGGATAATACTGGCAAAAAGGATGTTAATTACAAAAAACTAGGCTTTTCTAAGAAAATTTTTGAAAAATCGATTTTTTGAGCAAAGAGGTACCCCTTATGAAATTTTCGATTTTTAGCAATTTTTCCATAAATTGAAAAATCGGCATATTTTCTTTCTAAAATGTTTTGTTATGGATAATACTGGCAAAAAGGATGTTAATTACAAAAAACTAGGCTTTTCTAAGAAAATTTTTGAAAAATCGATTTTTTGAGCAAAGAGGTACCCCTTATGAAATTTTCGATTTTTAGCAATTTTTCCATAAATTGAAAAATCGGCATATTTTCTTTCTAAAATGTTTTGTTATGGATAATACTGGCAAAAAGGATGTTAATTACAAAAAACTAGGCTTTTCTAAGAAAATTTTTGAAAAATCGATTTTTTGAGCAAAGAGGTACCCCTTATGAAATTTTCGATTTTTAGCAATTTTTCCATAAATTGAAAAATCGGCATATTTTCTTTCTAAAATGTTTTGTTATGGATAATACTGGCAAAAAGGATGTTAATTACAAAAAACTAGCCTTTTCTAAGAAAATTTTTGAAAAATCGATTTTTTGAGCAAAGAGGTACCCCTTATGAAATTTTCGATTTTTAGCAATTTTTCCATAAATTGAAAAATCGGCATATTTTCTTTCTAAAATGTTTTGTTATGGATAATACTGGCAAAAAGGATGTTAATTACAAAAAACTAGCCTTTTCTAAGAAAATTTTTGAAAAATCGATTTTTTGAGCAAAGAGGTACCCCTTATGAAATTTTCGATTTTTAGCAATTTTTCCATAAATTGAAAAATCGGCATATTTTCTTTCTAAAATGTTTTGTTATGGATAATACTGGCAAAAAGGATGTTAATTACAAAAAACTAGGCTTTTCTAAGAAAATTTTTGAAAAATCGATTTTTTGAGCAAAGAGGTACCCCTTATGAAATTTTCGATTTTTAGCAATTTTTCCATAAATTGAAAAATCGGCATATTTTCTTTCTAAAATGTTTTGTTATGGATAATACTGGCAAAAAGGATGTTAATTACAAAAAACTAGCCTTTTCTAAGAAAATTTTTGAAAAATCGATTTTTTGAGCAAAGAGGTACCCCTTATGAAATTTTCGATTTTTAGCAATTTTTCCATAAATTGAAAAATCGGCATATTTTCTTTCTAAAATGTTTTGTTATGGATAATACTGGCAAAAAGGATGTTAATTACAAAAAACTAGCCTTTTCTAAGAAAATTTTTGAAAAATCGATTTTTTGAGCAAAGAGGTACCCCTTATGAAATTTTCGATTTTTAGCAATTTTTCCATAAATTGAAAAATCGGCATATTTTCTTTCTAAAATGTTTTGTTATGGATAATACTGGCAAAAAGGATGTTAATTACAAAAAACTAGGCTTTTCTAAGAAAATTTTTGAAAAATCGATTTTTTGAGCAAAGAGGTACCCCTTATGAAATTTTCGATTTTTAGCAATTTTTCCATAAATTGAAAAATCGGCATATTTTCTTTCTAAAATGTTTTGTTATGGATAATACTGGCAAAAAGGATGTTAATTACAAAAAACTAGCCTTTTCTAAGAAAATTTTTGAAAAATCGATTTTTTGAGCAAAGAGGTACCCCTTATGAAATTTTCGATTTTTAGCAATTTTTCCATAAATTGAAAAATCGGCATATTTTCTTTCTAAAATGTTTTGTTATGGATAATACTGGCAAAAAGGATGTTAATTACAAAAAACTAGCCTTTTCTAAGAAAATTTTTGAAAAATCGATTTTTTGAGCAAAGAGGTACCCCTTATGAAATTTTCGATTTTTAGCAATTTTTCCATAAATTGAAAAATCGGCATATTTCCTTTCTAAAATGTTTTGTTATGGATAATACTGGCAAAAAGGATGTTAGTTACAAAAAACTAGGCTTTTCTAAGAAAATTTTTGAAAAATCGATTTCTTGAGCAAAGAGGTACCCCTTATGAAATTTTCGATTTTTAGCAATTTTTCCATAAATTGAAAAATCGGCATATTTTCTTTCTAAAATGTTTTGTTATGGATAATACTGGCAAAAAGGATGTTAATTACAAAAAACTAGCCTTTTCTAAGAAAATTTTTGAAAAATCGATTTTTTGAGCAAAGAGGTACCCCTTATGAAATTTTCGATTTTTAGCAATTTTTCCATAAATTGAAAAATCGGCATATTTTCTTTCTAAAATGTTTTGTTATGGATAATACTGGCAAAAAGGATGTTAATTACAAAAAACTAGCCTTTTCTAAGAAAATTTTTGAAAAATCGATTTTTTGAGCAAAGAGGTACCCCTTATGAAATTTTCGATTTTTAGCAATTTTTCCATAAATTGAAAAATCGGCATATTTTCTTTCTAAAATGTTTTGTTATGGATAATACTGGCAAAAAGGATGTTAATTACAAAAAACTAGCCTTTTCTAAGAAAATTTTTGAAAAATCGATTTTTTGAGCAAAGAGGTACCCCTTATGAAATTTTCGATTTTTAGCAATTTTTCCATAAATTGAAAAATCGGCATATTTTCTTTCTAAAATGTTTTGTTATGGATAATACTGGCAAAAAGGATGTTAATTACAAAAAACTAGCCTTTTCTAAGAAAATTTTTGAAAAATCGATTTTTTGAGCAAAGAGGTACCCCTTATGAAATTTTCGATTTTTAGCAATTTTTCCATAAATTGAAAAATCGGCATATTTTCTTTCTAAAATGTTTTGTTATGGATAATACTGGCAAAAAGGATGTTAATTACAAAAAACTAGGCTTTTCTAAGAAAATTTTTGAAAAATCGATTTTTTGAGCAAAGAGGTACCCCTTATGAAATTTTCGATTTTTAGCAATTTTTCCATAAATTGAAAAATCGGCATGTTTGCTTTCTAAAATGTTTTGTTATGGATAATACTGGCAAAAAGGATGTTAATTACAAAAAACTAGCCTTTTCTAAGAAAATTTTTGAAAAATCGATTTTTTGAGCAAAGAGGTACCCCTTATGAAATTTTCGATTTTTAGCAATTTTTCCATAAATTGAAAAATCGGCATATTTCCTTTCTAAATGTTTTGTTATGGATAATACTGGCAAAAAGGATGTTAATTACAAAAAACTAGGCTTTTCTAAGAAAATTTTTGAAAAATCGATTTCTTGAGCAAAGAGGTACCCCTTATGAAATTTTCGATTTTTAGCAATTTTTCCATAAATTGAAAAATCGGCATATTTTCTTTCTAAAATGTTTTGTTATGGATAATACTGGCAAAAAGGATGTTAATTACAAAAAACTAGCCTTTTCTAAGAAAATTTTTGAAAAATCGATTTTTTGAGCAAAGAGGTACCCCTTATGAAATTTTCGATTTTTAGCAATTTTTCCATAAATTGAAAAATCGGCATATTTTCTTTCTAAAATGTTTTGTTATGGATAATACTGGCAAAAAGGATGTTAATTACAAAAAACTAGCCTTTTCTAAGAAAATTTTTGAAAAATCGATTTTTTGAGCAAAGAGGTACCCCTTATGAAATTTTCGATTTTTAGCAATTTTTCCATAAATTGAAAAATCGGCATATTTTCTTTCTAAAATGTTTTGTTATGGATAATACTGGCAAAAAGGATGTTAATTACAAAAAACTATTCTTTTCTAAGAAAATTTTTGAAAAATCGATTTTTTGAGCAAAGAGGTACCCCTTATGAAATTTTCGATTTTTAGCAATTTTTCCATAAATTTAAAAATCGGCATATTTTCTTTCTAAAATGTTTTGTTATGGATAATACTGGCAAAAAGGATGTTAATTACAAAAAACTAGGCTTTTCTAAGAAAATTTTTGAAAAATCGATTTTTTGAGCAAAGAGGTACCCCTTATGAAATTTTAGATTTTTAGCAATTTTTCCATAAATTGAAAAATCGGCATATTTTCTTTCTAAAATGTTTTGTTATGGATAATACTGGCAAAAAGGATGTTAATTACAAAAAACTAGCCTTTTCTAAGTAAATTTTTGAAAAATCGATTTTTTGAGCAAAGAGGTACCCCTTATGAAATTTTCGATTTTTAGCAATTTTTCCATAAATTGAAAAATCGGCATATTTTCTTTCTAAAATGTTTTGTTATGGACAATACTGGCAAAAAGGATGTTAATTACAAAAAACTATTCTTTTCTAAGAAAATTTTTGAAAAATCGATTTTTTGAGCAAAGAGGTGCCCCTTATGAAATTTTCGATTTTTAGCAATTTTTCCATAAATTGAAAAATCGGCATATTTTCTTTCTAAAATGTTTTGTTATGGATAATACTGGCAAAAAGGATGTTAATTACAAAAAACTAGCCTTTTCTAAGAAAATTTTTGAAAAATCGATTTTTTGAGCAAAGAGGTACCCCTTATGAAATTTTCGATTTTTAGCAATTTTTCCATAAATTGAAAAATCGGCATGTTTGCTTTCTAAAATGTTTTGTTATGGATAATACTGGCAAAAAGGATGTTAATTACAAAAAACTAGCCTTTTCTAAGAAAATTTTTGAAAAATCGATTTTTTGAGCAAAGAGGTACCCCTTATGAAATTTTCGATTTTTAGCAATTTTTCCATAAATTGAAAAATCGGCATATTTTCTTTCTAAAATGTTTTGTTATGGATAATACTGGCAAAAAGGATGTTAATTACAAAAAACTAGCCTTTTCTAAGAAAATTTTTGAAAAATCGATTTCTTGAGCAAAGAGGTACCCCTTATGAAATTTTCGATTTTAACAATTTTTCCATAAATTGAAAAATCGGCATATTTTCTTTCTAAAATGTTTTGTTATGGATAATACTGGCAAAAAGGATGTTAATTACAAAAAACTATTCTTTTCTAAGAAAATTTTTGAAAAATCGATTTTTTGAGCAAAGAGGTACCCCTTATGAAATTTTCGATTTTTAGCAATTTTTCCATAAATTGAAAAATCGGCATATTTTCTTTCTAAAATGTTTTGTTATGGATAATACTGGCAAAAAGGATGTTAATTACAAAAAACTAGCCTTTTCTAAGAAAATTTTTGAAAAATCGATTTCTTGAGCAAAGAGGTACCCCTTATGAAATTTTCGATTTTAACAATTTTTCCATAAATTGAAAAATCGGCATATTTTCTTTCTAAAATGTTTTGTTATGGATAATACTGGCAAAAAGGATGTTAATTACAAAAAACTAGCCTTTTCTAAGAAAATTTTTGAAAAATCGATTTCTTGAGCAAAGAGGTACCCCTTATGAAATTTTCGATTTTTAGCAATTTTTCCATAAATTGAAAAATCGGCATATTTTCTTTCTAAAATGTTTTGTTATGGATAATACTGGCAAAAAGGATGTTAATTACAAAAAACTATTCTTTTCTAAGAAAATTTTTGAAAAATCGATTTTTTGAGCAAAGAGGTACCCCTTATGAAATTTTCGATTTTTAGCAATTTTTCCATAAATTGAAAAATCGGCATATTTTCTTTCTAAAATGTTTTGTTATGGATAATACTGGCAAAAAGGATGTTAATTACAAAAAACTAGCCTTTTCTAAGAAAATTTTTGAAAAATCGATTTCTTGAGCAAAGAGGTACCCCTTATGAAATTTTCGATTTTAACAATTTTTCCATAAATTGAAAAATCGGCATATTTTCTTTCTAAAATGTTTTGTTATGGATAATACTGGCAAAAAGGATGTTAATTACAAAAAACTAGCCTTTTCTAAGAAAATTTTTGAAAAATCGATTTTTTGAGCAAAGAGGTACCCCTTATGAAATTTTCGATTTTTAGCAATTTTTCCATAAATTGAAAAATCGGCATATTTTATTTCTAAAATGTTTTGTTGTGGATAATACTGGCAAAAAGGATGTTAATTACAAAAAACTAGCCTTTTCTAGGAAAATTTTTGAAAAATCGATTTTTTGAGCAAAGAGGTACCCCTTATGAAATTTTCGATTTTTAGCAATTTTTCCATAAATTGAAAAATCGGCATATTTTATTTCTAAAATGTTTTGTTATGGATAATACTGGCAAAAAGGATGTTAATTACAAAAAACTAGCCTTTTCTAAGAAAATTTTTGAAAAATCGATTTTTTGAGCAAATTTTTCGATTTTTAGCAATTTTTCCATAAATTGAAAAAACGGCATATTTTCTTTCTAAAATGTTTTGTTATGGATAATACTGGCAAAAAGGATGTTAATTACAAAAAACTAGCCTTTTCTAAGAAAATTTTTGAAAAATCGATTTTTTGAGCAAAGAGGTACCCCTTATGAAATTTTAGATTTTTAACAATTTTTCCATAAATTGAAAAATCGGCATATTTTATTTCTAAAATGTTTTGTTGTGGATAATACTGGCAAAAAGGATGTTAATTACAAAAAACTAGCCTTTTCTAGGAAAATTTTTGAAAAATCGATTTTTTGAGCAAAGAGGTACCCCTTATGAAATTTTCGATTCTTAGCAATTTTTCCATAAATTGAAAAATCGGCATATTTTCTTTCTAAAATGTTTTGTTATGGATAATACGGGCAAAAAGGATGTTAATTACAAAAAACTAGCCTTTTCTAAGAAAATTTTTGAAAAATCGATTTTTTGAGCAAAGAGGTACCCCTTATGAAATTTTCGATTTTTAGCAATTTTTCCATAAATTGAAAAATCGGCATATTTTCTTTCTAAAATGTTTTGTTATGGATAATACTGGCAAAAAGGATGTTAATTACAAAAAACTAGGCTTTTCTAAGAAAATTTTTGAAAAATCGATTTTTTGAGCAAAGAGGTACCCCTTATGAAATTTTCGATTTTTAGCAATTTTTCCATAAATTGAAAAATCGGCATATTTTCTTTCTAAAATGTTTTGTTATGGATAATACTGGCAAAAAGGATGTTAATTACAAAAAACTAGCCTTTTCTAAGAAAATTTTTGAAAAATCGATTTTTTGAGCAAAGAGGTACCCCTTATGAAATTTTCGATTTTTAGCAATTTTTCCATAAATTGAAAAATCGGCATATTTTCTTTCTAAAATGTTTTGTTATGGATAATACTGGCAAAAAGGATGTTAATTACAAAAAACTAGGCTTTTCTAAGAAAATTTTTGAAAAATCGATTTTTTGAGCAAAGAGGTACCCCTTATGAAATTTTCGATTTTTAGCAATTTTTCCATAAATTGAAAAATCGGCATATTTTCTTTCTAAAATGTTTTGTTATGGATAATACTGGCAAAAAGGATATTAATTACAAAAAACTAGCCTTTTCTAAGAAAATTTTTGAAAAATCGATTTTTTGAGCAAAGAGGTACCCCTTATGAAATTTTCGATTTTTAGCAATTTTTCCATAAATTGAAAAATCGGCATATTTTCTTTCTAAAATGTTTTGTTATGGATAATACTGGCAAAAAGGATGTTAATTACAAAAAACTAGCCTTTTCTAAGAAAATTTTTGAAAAATCGATTTTTTGAGCAAAGAGGTACCCCTTATGAAATTTTCGATTTTTAGCAATTTTTCCATAAATTGAAAAATCGGCATATTTTCTTTCTAAAATGTTTTGTTATGGATAATACTGGCAAAAAGGATGTTAATTACAAAAAACTAGGCTTTTCTAAGAAAATTTTTGAAAAATCGATTTTTTGAGCAAAGAGGTACCCCTTATGAAATTTTCGATTTTTAGCAATTTTTCCATAAATTGAAAAATCGGCATATTTTCTTTCTAAAATGTTTTGTTATGGATAATACTGGCAAAAAGGATGTTAATTACAAAAAACTAGCCTTTTCTAAGAAAATTTTTGAAAAATCGATTTTTTGAGCAAAGAGGTACCCCTTATGAAATTTTCGATTTTTAGCAATTTTTCCATAAATTGAAAAACCGGCATATTTTCTTTCTAAAATGTTTTGTTATGGATAATACTGGCAAAAAGGATGTTAATTACAAAAAACTAGCCTTTTCTAAGAAAATTTTTGAAAAATCGATTTTTTGAGCAAAGAGGTACCCCTTATGAAATTTTCGATTTTTAGCAATTTTTCCATAAATTGAAAAATCGGCATATTTTCTTTCTAAAATGTTTTGTTATGGATAATACTGGCAAAAAGGATGTTAATTACAAAAAACTAGCCTTTTCTAAGAAACTTTTTGAAAAATCGATTTTTTTGAGCAAAGAGGTACCCCTTATGAAATTTTCGATTTTTAGCAATTTTTCCATAAATTGAAAAATCGGCATATTTTCTTTCTAAAATGTTTTGTTATGGATAATACTGGCAAAAAGGATGTTAATTACAAAAAACTAGGCTTTTCTAAGAAACTTTTTGAAAAATCGATTTTTTGAGCAAAGAGGTACCCCTTATGAAATTTTCGATTTTTAGCAATTTTTCCATAAATTGAAAAATCGGCATATTTTCTTTCTAAAATGTTTTGTTATGGATAATACTGGCAAAAAGGATGTTAATTACAAAAAACTAGCCTTTTCTAAGAAACTTTTTGAAAAATCGATTTTTTGAGCAAAGAGGTACCCCTTATGAAATTTTCGATTTTTAGCAATTTTTCCATAAATTGAAAAATCGGCATATTTTCTTTCTAAAATGTTTTGTTATGGATAATACTGGCAAAAAGGATGTTAATTACAAAAAACTAGGCTTTTCTAAGAAACTTTTTGAAAAATCGATTTTTTGAGCAAAGAGGTACCCCTTATGAAATTTTCGATTTTTAGCAATTTTTCCATAAATTGAAAAATCGGCATATTTTCTTTCTAAAATGTTTTGTTATGGATAATACTGGCAAAAAGGATGTTAATTACAAAAAACTAGGCTTTTCTAAGAAACTTTTTGAAAAATCGATTTTTTGAGCAAAGAGGTACCCCTTATGAAATTTTCGATTTTTAGCAATTTTTCCATAAATTGAAAAATCGGCATATTTTCTTTCTAAAATGTTTTGTTATGGATAATACTGGCAAAAAGGATGTTAATTACAAAAAACTAGGCTTTTCTAAGAAACTTTTTGAAAAATCGATTTTTTGAGCAAAGAGGTACCCCTTATGAAATTTTCGATTTTTAGCAATTTTTCCATAAATTGAAAAATCGGCATATTTTCTTTCTAAAATGTTTTGTTATGGATAATACTGGCAAAAAGGATGTTAATTACAAAAAACTAGCCTTTTCTAAGAAACTTTTTGAAAAATCGATTTTTTGAGCAAAGAGGTACCCCTTATGAAATTTTCGATTTTTAGCAATTTTTCCATAAATTGAAAAATCGGCATATTTTCTTTCTAAAATGTTTTGTTATGGATAATACTGGCAAAAAGGATGTTAATTACAAAAAACTAGGCTTTTCTAAGAAACTTTTTGAAAAATCGATTTTTTGAGCAAAGAGGTACCCCTTATGAAATTTTCGATTTTTAGCAATTTTTCCATAAATTGAAAAATCGGCATATTTTCTTTCTAAAATGTTTTGTTATGGATAATACTGGCAAAAAGGATGTTAATTACAAAAAACTAGCCTTTTCTAAGAAACTTTTTGAAAAATCGATTTTTTGAGCAAAGAGGTACCCCTTATGAAATTTTCGATTTTTAGCAATTTTTCCATAAATTGAAAAATCGGCATATTTTCTTTCTAAAATGTTTTGTTATGGATAATACTGGCAAAAAGGATGTTAATTACAAAAAACTAGGCTTTTCTAAGAAACTTTTTGAAAAATCGATTTTTTGAGCAAAGAGGTACCCCTTATGAAATTTTCGATTTTTAGCAATTTTTCCATAAATTGAAAAATCGGCATATTTTCTTTCTAAAATGTTTTGTTATGGATAATACTGGCAAAAAGGATGTTAATTACAAAAAACTAGGCTTTTCTAAGAAACTTTTTGAAAAATCGATTTTTTGAGCAAAGAGGTACCCCTTATGAAATTTTCGATTTTTAGCAATTTTTCCATAAATTGAAAAATCGGCATATTTTCTTTCTAAAATGTTTTGTTATGGATAATACTGGCAAAAAGGATGTTAATTACAAAAAACTAGCCTTTTCTAAGAAACTTTTTGAAAAATCGATTTTTTGAGCAAAGAGGTACCCCTTATGAAATTTTCGATTTTTAGCAATTTTTCCATAAATTGAAAAATCGGCATATTTTCTTTCTAAAATGTTTTGTTATGGATAATACTGGCAAAAAGGATGTTAATTACAAAAAACTAGGCTTTTCTAAGAAACTTTTTGAAAAATCGATTTTTTTGAGCAAAGAGGTACCCCTTATGAAATTTTCGATTTTTAGCAATTTTTCCATAAATTGAAAAATCGGCATATTTTCTTTCTAAAATGTTTTGTTATGGATAATACTGGCAAAAAGGATGTTAATTACAAAAAACTAGCCTTTTCTAAGAAACTTTTTGAAAAATCGATTTTTTGAGCAAAGAGGTACCCCTTATGAAATTTTCGATTTTTAGCAATTTTTCCATAAATTGAAAAATCGGCATATTTTCTTTCTAAAATGTTTTGTTATGGATAATACTGGCAAAAAGGATGTTAATTACAAAAAACTAGGCTTTTCTAAGAAACTTTTTGAAAAATCGATTTTTTGAGCAAAGAGGTACCCCTTATGAAATTTTCGATTTTTAGCAATTTTTCCATAAATTGAAAAATCGGCATATTTTCTTTCTAAAATGTTTTGTTATGGATAATACTGGCAAAAAGGATGTTAATTACAAAAAACTAGCCTTTTCTAAGAAACTTTTTGAAAAATCGATTTTTTGAGCAAAGAGGTACCCCTTATGAAATTTTCGATTTTTAGCAATTTTTCCATAAATTGAAAAATCGGCATATTTTCTTTCTAAAATGTTTTGTTATGGATAATACTGGCAAAAAGGATGTTAATTACAAAAAACTAGGCTTTTCTAAGAAACTTTTTGAAAAATCGATTTTTTGAGCAAAGAGGTACCCCTTATGAAATTTTCGATTTTTAGCAATTTTTCCATAAATTGAAAAATCGGCATATTTTCTTTCTAAAATGTTTTGTTATGGATAATACTGGCAAAAAGGATGTTAATTACAAAAAACTAGCCTTTTCTAAGAAACTTTTTGAAAAATCGATTTTTTGAGCAAAGAGGTACCCCTTATGAAATTTTCGATTTTTAGCAATTTTTCCATAAATTGAAAAATCGGCATATTTTCTTTCTAAAATGTTTTGTTATGGATAATACTGGCAAAAAGGATGTTAATTACAAAAAACTAGGCTTTTCTAAGAAACTTTTTGAAAAATCGATTTTTTGAGCAAAGAGGTACCCCTTATGAAATTTTCGATTTTTAGCAATTTTTCCATAAATTGAAAAATCGGCATATTTTCTTTCTAAAATGTTTTGTTATGGATAATACTGGCAAAAAGGATGTTAATTACAAAAAACTAGGCTTTTCTAAGAAACTTTTTGAAAAATCGATTTTTTGAGCAAAGAGGTACCCCTTATGAAATTTTCGATTTTTAGCAATTTTTCCATAAATTGAAAAATCGGCATATTTTCTTTCTAAAATGTTTTGTTATGGATAATACTGGCAAAAAGGATGTTAATTACAAAAAAACTAGGCTTTTCTAAGAAACTTTTTGAAAAATCGATTTTTTGAGCAAAGAGGTACCCCTTATGAAATTTTCGATTTTTAGCAATTTTTCCATAAATTGAAAAATCGGCATATTTTCTTTCTAAAATGTTTTGTTATGGATAATACTGGCAAAAAGGATGTTAATTACAAAAAACTAGGCTTTTCTAAGAAACTTTTTGAAAAATCGATTTTTTGAGCAAAGAGGTACCCCTTATGAAATTTTCGATTTTTAGCAATTTTTCCATAAATTGAAAAATCGGCATATTTTCTTTCTAAAATGTTTTGTTATGGATAATACTGGCAAAAAGGATGTTAATTACAAAAAACTAGCCTTTTCTAAGAAACTTTTTGAAAAATCGATTTTTTGAGCAAAGAGGTACCCCTTATGAAATTTTCGATTTTTAGCAATTTTTCCATAAATTGAAAAATCGGCATATTTTCTTTCTAAAATGTTTTGTTATGGATAATACTGGCAAAAAGGATGTTAATTACAAAAAACTAGCCTTTTCTAAGAAACTTTTTGAAAAATCGATTTTTTGAGCAAAGAGGTACCCCTTATGAAATTTTCGATTTTTAGCAATTTTTCCATAAATTGAAAAATCGGCATATTTTCTTTCTAAAATGTTTTGTTATGGATAATACTGGCAAAAAGGATGTTAATTACAAAAAACTAGGCTTTTCTAAGAAACTTTTTGAAAAATCGATTTTTTGAGCAAAGAGGTACCCCTTATGAAATTTTCGATTTTTAGCAATTTTTCCATAAATTGAAAAATCGGCATATTTTCTTTCTAAAATGTTTTGTTATGGATAATACTGGCAAAAAGGATGTTAATTACAAAAAACTAGCCTTTTCTAAGAAACTTTTTGAAAAATCGATTTTTTGAGCAAAGAGGTACCCCTTATGAAATTTTCGATTTTTAGCAATTTTTCCATAAATTGAAAAATCGGCATATTTTCTTTCTAAAATGTTTTGTTATGGATAATACTGGCAAAAAGGATGTTAATTACAAAAAACTAGCCTTTTCTAAGAAACTTTTTGAAAAATCGATTTTTTGAGCAAAGAGGTACCCCTTATGAAATTTTCGATTTTTAGCAATTTTTCCATAAATTGAAAAATCGGCATATTTTCTTTCTAAAATGTTTTGTTATGGATAATACTGGCAAAAAGGATGTTAATTACAAAAAACTAGCCTTTTCTAAGAAACTTTTTGAAAAATCGATTTTTTGAGCAAAGAGGTACCCCTTATGAAATTTTCGATTTTTAGCAATTTTTCCATAAATTGAAAAATCGGCATATTTTCTTTCTAAAATGTTTTGTTATGGATAATACTGGCAAAAAGGATGTTAATTACAAAAAACTAGCCTTTTCTAAGAAAATTTTTGAAAAATCGATTTTTTGAGCAAAGAGGTACCCCTTATGAAATTTTCGATTTTTAGCAATTTTTCCATAAATTGAAAAATCGGCATATTTTCTTTCTAAAATGTTTTGTTATGGATAATACTGGCAAAAAGGATGTTAATTACAAAAAACTAGCCTTTTCTAAGAAAACTTTTTGAAAAATCGATTTTTTGAGCAAAGAGGTACCCCTTATGAAATTTTCGATTTTTAGCAATTTTTCCATAAATTGAAAAATCGGCATATTTTCTTTCTAAAATGTTTTGTTATGGATAATACTGGCAAAAAGGATGTTAATTACAAAAAACTAGCCTTTTCTAAGAAAATTTTTGAAAAATCGATTTTTTGAGCAAAGAGGTACCCCTTATGAAATTTTCGATTTTTAGCAATTTTTCCATAAATTGAAAAATCGGCATATTTTCTTTCTAAAATGTTTTGTTATGGATAATACTGGCAAAAAGGATGTTAATTACAAAAAACTAGCCTTTTCTAAGAAACTTTTTGAAAAATCGATTTTTTGAGCAAAGAGGTACCCCTTATGAAATTTTCGATTTTTAGCAATTTTTCCATAAATTGAAAAATCGGCATATTTTCTTTCTAAAATGTTTTGTTATGGATAATACTGGCAAAAAGGATGTTAATTACAAAAAACTAGCCTTTTCTAAGAAAATTTTTGAAAAATCGATTTTTTGAGCAAAGAGGTACCCCTTATGAAATTTTCGATTTTTAGCAATTTTTCCATAAATTGAAAAATCGGCATATTTTCTTTCTAAAATGTTTTGTTATGGATAATACTGGCAAAAAGGATGTTAATTACAAAAAACTAGCCTTTTCTAAGAAAATTTTTGAAAAATCGATTTTTTTGAGCAAAGAGGTACCCCTTATGAAATTTTCGATTTTTAGCAATTTTTCCATAAATTGAAAAATCGGCATATTTTCTTTCTAAAATGTTTTGTTATGGATAATACTGGCAAAAAGGATGTTAATTACAAAAAACTAGCCTTTTCTAAGAAAATTTTTGAAAAATCGATTTTTTGAGCAAAGAGGTACCCCTTATGAAATTTTCGATTTTTAGCAATTTTTCCATAAATTGAAAAATCGGCATATTTTCTTTCTAAAATGTTTTGTTATGGATAATACTGGCAAAAAGGATGTTAATTACAAAAAACTAGCCTTTTCTAAGAAAATTTTTGAAAAATCGATTTTTTGAGCAAAGAGGTACCCCTTATGAAATTTTCGATTTTTAGCAATTTTTCCATAAATTGAAAAATCGGCATATTTTCTTTCTAAAATGTTTTGTTATGGATAATACTGGCAAAAAGGATGTTAATTACAAAAAACTAGCCTTTTCTAAGAAACTTTTTGAAAAATCGATTTTTTGAGCAAAGAGGTACCCCTTATGAAATTTTCGATTTTTAGCAATTTTCCATAAATTGAAAAATCGGCATATTTTCTTTCTAAAATGTTTTGTTATGGATAATACTGGCAAAAAGGATGTTAATTACAAAAAACTAGCCTTTTCTAAGAAACTTTTTGAAAAATCGATTTTTTGAGCAAAGAGGTACCCCTTATGAAATTTTCGATTTTTAGCAATTTTTCCATAAATTGAAAAATCGGCATATTTTCTTTCTAAAATGTTTTGTTATGGATAATACTGGCAAAAAGGATGTTAATTACAAAAAACTAGCCTTTTCTAAGAAACTTTTTGAAAAATCGATTTTTTGAGCAAAGAGGTACCCCTTATGAAATTTTCGATTTTTAGCAACTTTTCCATAAATTGAAAAATCGGCATATTTTCTTTCTAAAATGTTTTGTTATGGATAATACTGGCAAAAAGGATGCAAAAAGGATGTTAATTACAAAAAACTAGCCTTTTCTAAGAAAATTTTTGAAAAATCGATTTTTTGAGCAAAGAGGTACCCCTTATGAAATTTTCGATTTTTAGCAATTTTTAGCAATTTTTCCATAAATTGAAAAATCGGCATATTTTCTTTCTAAAATGTTTTGTTATGGATAATACTGGCAAAAAGGATGTTAATTACAAGAAACTAGCCTTTTCTAAGAAAATTTTTGAAAAATCGATTTTTTGGGCAGAGAGGTACCCCTTATGAAATTTTCGATTTTTAGAAATTTTTCCATAAATTGAAAAATCGGCATATTTTCTTTCTAAAATGTTTTGTTATGGATAATACTGGCAAAAAGGATGTTAATTACAAAAAACTAGCCTTTTCTAAGAAAATTTTTGAAAAATCGATTTTTTGGGCAAAGAGGTACCCCTTATGAAATTTTCGATTTTTAGCAATTTTTCCATAAATTGAAAAATCGGCATATTTTCTTTCTAAAATGTTTTGTTATGGATAATACTGGCAAAAAGGATGTTAATTACAAGAAACTAGCCTTTTCTAAGAAAATTTTTTGAAAATCGATTTTTTTGAGCAAAGAGGTACCCCTTACGAAATTTTCGATTTAAGCAATTTTTCCATAAATTGAAAAGCGGCATATTTTCTTTCTAAAATGTTTTGTTATGGATAATACTGGCAAAAAGGATGTTAATTACAAAAAACTAGCCTTTTCTAAGAAAATTTTTTAAAAATCGATTTTTTGAGCAAAGAGGTACCCCTTACGAAATTTTCGATTTTAGCAATTTTTCCATAAATTGAAAAATCGGCATATTTTCTTTCTAAAATGTTTTGTTATGGATAATACTGGCAAAAAGGATGTTAATTACAAGAAACTAGCCTTTTCTAAGAAAATTTTTGAAAAATCGATTTTTTGGGCAGAGAGGTACCCCTTATGAAATTTTCGATTTTTAGAAATTTTTCCATAAATTGAAAAATCGGCATATTTTCTTTCTAAAATGTTTTGTTATGGATAATACTGGCAAAAAGGATGTTAATTACAAAAAACTAGCCTTTTCTAAGAAAATTTTTGAAAAATCGATTTTTTGGGCAAAGAGGTACCCCTTATGAAATTTTCGATTTTTAGCAATTTTTCCATAAAAAAATCGGCATAAATGTTTTGTTATGGATAATACTGGCAAAAAGGATGTTAATTACAATAAACTAGCCTTTTCTAAGAAAATTTTTTGAAAATCGATTTTTTTGAGCAAAGAGGTACCCCTTACGAAATTTTCGATTTAAGCAATTTTTCCATAAATTGAAAAGCGGCATATTTTCTTTCTAAAATGTTTTGTTATGGATAATACTGGCAAAAAGGATGTTAATTACAAAAAACTAGCCTTTTCTAAGAAAATTTTTTAAAAATCGATTTTTTGAGCAAAGAGGTACCCCTTATGAAATTTTCGATTTTTAGCAATTTTTCCATAAATTGAAAAATCGGCATATTTTCTTTCTAAAATGTTTTGTTATGGATTATACTGGCAAAAAGGATGTTAATTACAAAAAACTAGCCTTTTCTAAGAAAATTTTTTTTAAAACGATTTCTTGAGCAAAAAATTATCGATTTGAAAGAACTTTTAGCATCTCTTTAATTATACCATCTAAATATCTTATATTTTCTTTAAGTTAAGGGAATAACTTTTAAAGGCAAGAGTCTTATTCCCGATTGCTTTTAACCTTTTCGTTTTACTACAATGGATTTCCGTTGTCACAGGACATCTTCCATGTAATAAATCAAATGTATAAACGTTTTCTTTACCTGTCTCAAACTAAAGATTGTTTTGATCTACGATTGCTGTTAAATAATTTGGATGACTAAAGAACACTCCTTTTGAACTGCAGCATGTTAGAATAGTTTGCGTTTTGAAGTTTTCTTCTTTGCAAAGTCGTCAAGCAAACAAAGAGTACGCAGTTGAAATGGTGAAAAAAAGTTCCGTTATCATTGTTATACCCATTCGGACGTTCTGCAGTCTTTATTTCTTCCATATTTAGTAGGCTATAATTCACTGAAAATATAATAAGAAAAGTTTGGAATTACAATAGGATTCGCTTCTTAATTGTTCTTTCTATTAAAACCACGAAATTTAATAAACATGCTTTTAAACATGCCATTCCCCAGCCTTGTTTCATCGCTTGAACTTGTGTTAAAACAGAGAATTGCAAACAAATAATATGTTGTAAAATTATTTTGTTTTGAAAAACTTTAAAGACAACTTATATCATAATATTAAAAATAATAAAATAAAAATTGTACTAAATTGAAAATTTTTTCACAGGATCGCAATTCAAATCTGCGGTCTTCATTTATTAATTTTTTTTTTTTAATTTTCTGCTGGCTGATGTAGTAGAGCACAAGACTGCGATGTCTAAGGTCTCGAGTTCTACTCCGCTCTCAGGCTAGAATATGGAGTTGCATTTTTATTATCTGCTTTAGCGCAGAATTATAGAAATATTTAAAAATATATAAATGCTTTAATAAAAACTAACAAAAAAATTAGAATTTGCACAAATTAAAAAATACTATCACGCCGCAGATTTGAACTTTGAGCCTATTAATTATTTGCAACTGAGTGACTTACAATAAAAAAGTTGAACTACATACAGTCATAAAATTTTATTTTTTGAATAAGAGAAGTCTTCTTTTTTCTTTTTTTATAAAAAAAAATTATGTTTCTTACGCTTTTTAATAAAAAAATAGCAACATTGTGTCACTTGAAAATAAAATATTTTCATATAAGCAATTAATCCAACATTCCTTAGTAAATACTATTTTGTTATAAAAGTCCTCCCAACTGCCAATTTTAACACACGAAGTGAACAAGTTTTACATGATTTCCAGAAAAGAAAACGTCATTATACGACAGCAGGCTACGCGACTAAAAATACCGTTGGCTACAATTGTGACCATGTATCCAGCAAAATAAAGCTTCATAATAATTATTTATTTATCAGTGGTGTCACGGCAGATATCTTAATTTTCGTTGTTTGCTACGAACTTTAAACACATACAAAGATTACTTTACAAAACTCCTAAAAGTTAAAAAAAACTTTAAGTTTTATCGTCTTTGGCAGGCCTTAAAAGTTGAATATATATATATATATATATATATATATATATATGAAATTAAAGCTTATAAAAAGAAGGAACTTATAACGATACATCAAAAACTTGGACCGATATATGTCATCTAAGGGGGAAGGAGTTCAATGCACGATATATTTTTAACTTTTCTGAGATAAAAACAAGAGAATCAGGTATAAGGATATAGTTTCTCCATATATGATTAAAGTAAAGCTTTCATTATTCATGAAAGAATAATTCATAAACTAAAGATATAAACCTGCACTAATAGGACGCACAAAATTCAACGTTGGCATGGCTGAAAAACCCTACAAATTTTGTTAAAGCGTTCCCCTTTTCCAATTTTTCTTTACGAAATGTGGTTGCACAAACTTGAGACTTAAGTTGCACAATAGCTTCCTAAATTTAAATGAGGCAGCTGGTGCAAGACTCGTATTCTTAGAATATATAATAACATGACCTGCAGCCAAGACAATTTTATATAAAACAAGTCTGTTACACTAGAAGATAATTAATAACAGGATATGAAAAATTTGTTTGCCACAGTAATAATGTGTGGCAGCAAATATTTAACATCAGCATGTTTCTGTGGTTTTGACCAGGTATTAGTTTAACATTTTGATCAAAATGGAAGAAATGCAAAACCATTATTGAATAATTAACTAATAAACTTCTAAAATACATGTTGATCAAAACCACAATGTGTATTTTTCCAACATAAATTTAATGAACATGTTTTCCTAGCCAGAGATGACAAAGTGCATTTTTGTTGGAATATCCAACTATTAATCAAAAAAATATAATTATGAATTGACAGTTTAGCAAAAACTAAAATGCTGTAACATTATAAATAATTTTAACATTTACAAATTACAAATATTATTACAACATTCGAGCATGTGTGCAGTAGAATGAACACAAGCAATTAAATAATATGTGACAAGAACACTTGTCAAAGTGTTGTGTCATTTTGCATACAAATACTGTCATGAAATTGTGTATCTATCAAATATGTGAGTGAATGAAAAATTAAATTGAATGCAATGAATTTAAGTGTTTAAAAATATGAATGCAAAGCGCAGGCAATTTGATATTAATGTGTCAGCAATTCGGAAGTGTGAAAATTATATTATTAAGCCATCAATTGTAATAGAAAAGATGGCAGGAGTTTTTGTATTTTGCCCGATACCAGAGAAATGGTTGTACCAAAAGTGTACCAGCAAACAAATTAGCTTCACTTTAAATTGTTAATTGCTGATAATTCAAAAAATTTCTGAGCTGGTATTGCTCGATATGAGGAGATGCGTTAGAAGCTGAGGAATAATTTAACGTTAATTTATGATAACACTCCTACTTTAATTTGTGACAGTAAGAACACTATATGTTTTATTATTGTTGGATGTCTTTTGTAGCTACTAGACTAAAGGAGAAGGTTCAGAGCTACGACTTGTGTCGCTGTAAGTCTGCGATCTCTCCAACTTGAAGGATTATATTTTTGCAACATTTATGTGATATACAAAAGTTCCAGATTCGCTTATATGAAATATAAATTTTTTACTATTTCATGACTATAGATGTTCATTGGGAAACACAGTGTGCATTATTTTCTCACATACAAGGATACAAATATTTCGCACAGGATTGTAGGTGCAAGAATTGATGAGACTTATTTGGCTTTACTTTGCAACTTTGAAATACTTTACCTCAATTATTTTTCTATTGGAAAATGCAAATTATTAATTGTTGTAGATAAAATTATATTTCAATCAATATTCGAACACACAATTTCCTTTAATTATTTGTGGTTTAATTGGTTATTAATTATTCTATAATATTTCGTTTGAAGTGATAAATCTCAAAGGACTGATTATTTAATAAAATTATTTTAATAGAATTTCACTAGAAAACTTCTGTTTGCTCTATTATACACATCAGTTGATTAGTTTTGAATAATTTTCCATTTATAAAGAACATTGAATTATTTAATTAATAAGCCTGCAGATCTATTAATTTATTATATTTTATAGAATCATATTAAATAATTAATATGCAAAAGGAAATGGCGAATATGTGTCAGAATGTTTGGGACAGCAAATGCAAAACTTTGCATTGAAAATGCAAACTGACAGATTTTAAAGTACGAACGGTTTTCACTTTTCGAAAACTCTATTCATATGAAATGGACCACAATTCTAGTTCATAGAGAGCAATGCCCGGAATAACGAAAAATGCACGAAAAATGATATTATAAAATTATATATATAAGTAACTTTTTTATTAATTGTATACTGTTTTTTGAAATAGCACCATTCCTTAATATGAAGAACTAAAATAAATTAAAACCCATACTGTTTTGAATCTTAATATTTCACTTACACATACACTATCAAATTCCAGCACACCACTACAAAAACCGCCATGCCTGCAAAAGTAATCAATCGATTGAAATTGTTGATTTATTGTGCGTTTGTAGTTCAAGTGTGTTTTTGAGGCATCATTTTCGTTTCTCTATCTAAAACCAAAATTTGTCCATTGTTTTATTTTATTAAGTTATTTGCTAACCCACGTATAGATGAGTAATTCCTCTAATTGGTGTTTTTGTTATTTATTTCTAAAGCCATTAACAATATCAAAAAAAGCCGTTTTTGGTTAGCAGGAAATAGCTAACAACATTCCCAACAGATGGCCTAGTTTATTTTTAATTTTCATTATAAATTTCCTCCATAGTGGCTGATTTTCTCTAAGAGCTACAAACGCACACGCACAAACACTAACGTACACGTATAAATTTGGCCAAAATGTGTACGAAACAAGAGGGCTTTAGTACGTTATATCTCTATCTGTGTGTAAGAGGTTTTGGGTTAATGTAAAACAGCTTGTGTGTTGGTATATTAAATATATTCCTGTCCTTTAAATAATATAATTTATATACCTAAACAATGTATATTAATTTTTGTTGCTATTTCTTTTTTTTTCAAGTCAGTTTATTTACAATAAATTTTCGAGCATATCGTCCCATTTTGTGGGAAATTATACTATGTGACAAAATTTAAAATTGATTTAAATTTATTTCACTAAATTGCTTGAACATCGGTAATACCCATATTATCAAGAAAGATTATCAAGTGCATATTTTTAATAAGCGAATTTATTTACATGTTTGGTGCTACTAAATACTTCACATTACTATTCTTATTTCCTGAATGTGTTAACACTTTTCTTAAAGAAAATGTGTCTTATAAGTAGCCAAACAACGGCCATTTATACAAATACTTATTTGTAATTTATATTTATCAATTACTTTGATAAACAAATATCATAAATGACTTTTAACTCGAGTGCGTTTTTATAAATTAACAAAAAATTACAGATAACTTCCACCTTTATGCAAGCAAAATAACTTCTTAACTAATTATATAGATATTGATAGTAATTGATTCCCCATAGAAATCAAAAGAAGCGACAGTGTTGAGAGGAGAGATCAAGAAAGATGAGAAGTTAGAGAATTTCTTGTAGTTATCATTTATTTCTTACTTCGCCGGTGAACTCAGTACTCACAAAGAAAGACGTCAAGTAGGTTTCGCAAATAGAACAGTTTCATATTTGTGTCATTTCATTGTATGGGAAATATTATACTGACAGTAACACTGAGCCAATACCGGTCTCATGACAAGCCAAAACGAACGTGCGAAAAGTCTTCCTTAATTAAAACAAAAACTGAGAAACAGAATACAACAACATAAAATATCTTAACATTTTAATTTCGTCAGGCCCTGTTTCGATTTAAGAAATTGAGGAAATAATGAATCATTGTGCTAAACACAATTTGCAGTCACATCTGCCGAGCATTCACCCAAAAAAGCGTAACCACTATATATTAAACAAAAATATTTTGAATTAGAGACCTGTTTTGGAAGTAAAACATTTTTATTCATACTTGGTTATCAGTGGCGTAGAACCAAGTATGATTGGAAACTGATTAGCTCAATAAACATTGTTCTAAACCAAATTAGTGGCTACGTTTTTTGGAGTAAATATTTGCCAAATATGACTGTGTAACTTCAGAATTCAAAACACATATTGATCGCAAACTAATTACCAAGAGGCAAACTACGGCATCCAATATCAATAAAAATTTCAATACAATTTACACAGAAATTTCGATTGATATCGAATGTGGTAATTTGGTGCCAGGTTTTGTTTTTCATTATATTTTGTTTTAAAATTATATGACAGCTGCGATAATAGATAATTAAGTAATTGGAAAACGCTTTTAAGACATTAGCAATTATTATTTCCATTAAAGTAAAAATGGTATATAAGACAATTTCGTGCAGAATACACGATACCGTAGATATGGTCATGTGTGCTCAAGCGGCTACACACTGACTACGAGATACCCACTCGTACGAAACATTTTGGCCCTTTAGAGAATGTTATCATTTTAGCCGTTATTTTATTTTCTATTCCCCTTAGCTTACGTCCGCACTTACACACGCACACTAACGTATCAGAATACTTGTGTTTGTGTTGTATTATTATTCCCCAAGAGTGTTATATATGCAAATTAAGTCACTAGTTTGTTTTTATGTTCGCACATACATTCCGCTTTTTATTTTTCCTACGTAGTACGAGCGATTTTATTCATATATTTTTCTGTTATATATTTATATATAAATATGTATATACATATATTATTATATACATATATTCTTTTTACTACAAGTTACTAACTGTTTACTTTTAGTTATGAGTGTACAGTGACTATTTATGCTCATATTTTCATAATGAGTTTGGGTTTCTTTTATTATAGTTTCTGAAAGGATCCTTTTGTTTAGCACTTGTTGGCTTTTGTAAATTCATTGAATAGCAGAGAATGTAGAACATTCGGTACATGACTAACGACTTGTTACATAATATAACTATTTTTGGAGGGTTTATAATACATAAATCAAAGTATCATTTGATACGGGTAGTGCATTAAAAATTATTAAAAATATCTTTAATGACATCAAAATGAAATTTATTATATTAGGGAATGATAAAGAACGGTTACACACATCCAGGCAATGAGTTAGTGGAATATAAACCCTTGTAAAGTATTTAGATCAAATCGGAAACTTAAATACGGGAAAGTAAAAATTAAAGTGGCAGTTTTTTTTTTCTAATTTCAATATTCCAAAAACTTAAAGAGTTTTAGCATTCCCTATAGTTTTCTTTTATTTATCGCTTGTTTGAAGCTTATTTTATTTTAATTTTTTGTAGCATTAATATTAACTGCTTTATTCCTAAGGACACCTATTGTGGCTACACGCGAAATTGAATAGTTCGTACATTTTGCACCTCTGCTCTATATATTATGAGATGTATTTAGTGAAACAAAGTCTCAAGACTATAGAATTTCTAAATACATTATTAAAATCGACACAATCTGTATTATCTTTATGAGGTTTGTATTGTTATTGCACCATGGCCATCAATTAGAGGCATGTCTTATTTCAACTGAAAGCCAAAAAAAAACCTCTTTCTGTTGCACATAATTTTACTGTGTCCTTAAAATTCGTCTTAAACCAATATTACTGCCAATTTTATTTCGCTTCCCTTATTTTCCATTCATTCACATTTTTTCCATTTTGCTAAAATAGTTCATAAAATTTCTTTCATATCTTTTTCTTGGCTCTTTAAAATTTCTATTAGGAACATTTTTATTTCAGCTTTTTCTTTTTTTGTTAATGTTCTTGCCATGGTTCTTCTGACTTGTTTGTTTTCTAACAAGTACGAAAGTATAGTTGGTAAGTAGGTACTTGTTAAACTAGGCAACCATGCTGAATTGAGACCTTTTTAGGAAAAAGTGTATGAACATACAGCCACCGAAAAACTCACACATGTCGACAACTGCATGCAGCCATGAGAGAAAATCAAATGGTTTATTTTTCCGCATTGCTGAAACATTTTATACCAACAAAAGCCATAGTGTTTGATTGTTTAAAACTGTAATGAGAGGAAAAAAGGGGAAAAGAGAAAAAAACAAGGACTCAAAAGAAAGAAAACATTTAAGAAAAATCAAATTGACTTTGTTACCTTACATTGTTATCAAACATTTGAGAAAAAAATTGTACAAAATTTAAAAAAAGGTTAAAGTGTATGGCTGTGCAAATGAAAATTTTAACTTGGGGCATCTTTGAAAGTCATACAAACTATAAAATGGAAAACAAGGGACCATTTTTTTTTTATTTGTTTATTGTAGTCTTAGCCCTTTCACAAAACTTAGTTGCTGCCTATTGTTGCTTTGAACGTGCTTAATAAATGTCGTTCCCCCGTGATGGTTTGTTCAACAAACACAACTTTTCCCAAATGAAATTAGTTTATCATCAGGAAATATATATAGAAAGCGTAAGGTTGTAGAAATTAGGTTCTTTTTAAAAACTAATTTGAGCTGTTCCTTGGGCGAGATGACATCAAGTAACATCAATGAGAACATCTTTAAGCCATGAAGGGGATGTGCGGTTAGACAAAAGTGAGACTGGAAGGCTACCATGTTAAGTAGCATGCTAGGAGTAGGAAGAAACTCCATTTTAATATGCTAAACTAACGCTAAATCAATTAATGCGCTTGTGTTTAGGATTTACATCAGTATGACGGTTTAACTTGACGGTGCTCTTAACACTGAAAAGTTAATTGTTTGCAAATACCCGTGAGCGTACTCGAACCACCGTGTGACCAGGCACATATGGGTGGCAATTGTCTCGGGGTGTTCGAGCCGACGATTGAAGTAAATAAGCAGCAATCACTTCGCCGTAAAAATTACTACAATCGGTTAGACCGAAGACCGACAAGTCACTAACCCATATCAAGCTTCAATGGGTCCTCGACATTTCTTCCAGCGATTTTTACCAAAAAACCACAGGCACCATTTGAGCTCCCGAGGGAAACCTTTTCAATATCCGGTCATGCTCACAAAGACGAGCATCATTGTTATCATGATCTTGCCTGCACATACTCACAAACCTCTGATTAATTTGTTGCTGGCGAATATCATATTTTTATAAGCCGGAAGTCATTTCTAGTGTGAGAAAGTCGGACTCTATGACCGGTGTTTTAGGTCAGGGACAAACAAATTTTATGGGTTTTCAGCGAAAGTTATTTCTGGGAAAACTGTGTAATACCTTCGTTCAGTCTATACTGCGAATAATTATAGAAATCACGAAGCCCGGGAGAAAACCGCAAGTTTTGCATGTTCTTACCATCAGCCATTTAAAATTGGAATCATCAAACAATATCCAGAAGATAATTTCAATCCATATTCAATACAAAATCATCTCACGCATATTATCACCTTAAGCATATCCATAAGATGGTGCTGTTTCAGCATCTTAAATGCGCACGTCATCTATTAGATCGACACTTAATGTGACATCAGTGTACAGATACTGTTAATAAATTGAAATGAACTGGCACGCATCTTGAATGCCACTTCTCGTGTAAGCAAACTATTGTAAGAAATTCACTCCCTTTTAGAAAATCCCATCAAATTGATAAGTTAACCTCAGCTAATCGTGTTGTTTAAGACGGCAGAGTCACAGGACATACATCAAACATTAAAGGAGCATTTCTCTGAACAGTGAAAAGTGTAGATTGAAATGTATAATATCGCACGAGTTTCATTTCATAAAAATAGCTCGGAATTTTTGAGACTGCGTTTAGCATTTTGGTAGCTAGAAAATAAATCAACTCTATGATCAACTGTTTAGTTGATAGTTTTCATATTATGTTAAAATTTAAATATTTTTATTTAAATTTAAAAATATCTTAAACTCCATATAAAAATGGTAAAAATATGAAAGCAAATGATTTCTTAAAGGAAGTTCATATTGTTTTTTCTGCCGTCTCTTTGGTTTTATTAAAAAAATGCAGGGATTTGCATACGTGTGCCCGTATAGAATCTGCGACATGAATTTTCCGTTTCCATAATGACATTTTCATTGAGAAAATTACACAAGGAAAGAAAAAACGAAACGAGGAAATTTTAATAAAACTGAAAAGGAAAACAGGATAAATAAAATGAATAAATAATCTTTGCTTGGCTATACTGCGTATAAATAAATTTTATTTTTCCTTCATTCTTTTTTTTTTTGTATTCTTCCTTTCAATTTTCAATCAGCAAACAATTACAAACACTTTTTTTCTTCAAATTTTATTTTGCAATAAATAAAATTATATGTTTAAGTCTTCCGTTAGAACAACATCAAAAAGATTTATTCGATGGAAAAAAATTCGAATAGGAAAATAAAATAAATAATCAAAATCCCCTTATTGCCCTAACGCAGCAAGTGAATGCAGAGTATCTTAATACATACTCATAATGGCTAAGAACACTAGTATCTACTCGTATCTCAGTCTCAAATTTACATCCCCCTTTTTTTCAATTTAAATGCAATAACAAATCATTTGATATTAAATTCAAAAATCAGAAATTCGAGATTTCAGATTGCAAACCAACTGGCAACATAAACAATTATTTAGAAGGAATAACCAACCCACCACTACACATTCCATACCTTTTTCCCTGTTTGATTGGAAATATCCCACACTAAGACTTTTAGGCCTCAATGCTGATGAAAATCACTCATACTTATTAAAGTACTTACAAGATATAAAAAACGATATATTGAAAGTAGCATTACATGGGAGTAAGAGAAGTACTCGTGTGTAGTTGAAAATAAAAAAAGAGTATCTTACAAACGATTTAACATTCACTAGTTAATATGACGCTGGGGGATACAAAAGTGATTGTGTAGTTCTACTTACAGTTTTACAAACAGTCAAATATATTTGAAGAGACCGACAGTCAAATAAATATTTTGATTTGGTATATCTTTTTTTTTTCTTTCATTCGCTTGTGTTTTTTTTTTCTCATCTATAAGAAGCTTTCCAGTTTCGCTTGTATTTATTTATTTTCATGGTTTGTTTGCAAGCAAGTAATGAAATAAGAAAATCAAATCATTTCTTAGAGTATATTTGTTATATTTTTATTGATATTTTACGCCCCCCTTTATGTGATCATTCAGCCGTAGATATTGAGGCATATAACGAATAAATTTAATATTTTTCTGAATGTCTTAAGTATGTTTTTCCAAACATTTGATGGTAATAAAAGCTAGAAAGTAGATATTTGTCGTCTATTAAGGAAAATAAAATTATTTATGTTGCAATTCTATTAGACTATTTTGATGGAATTTAATACTTCTGAAGT
Organism: Linnaemya vulpina; assembly: GCA_963675445.1. Lineage (NCBI taxonomy): Eukaryota > Metazoa > Arthropoda > Insecta > Diptera > Tachinidae > Linnaemya > Linnaemya vulpina. The sequence goes on from OY776278.1 coordinate 26,658,473, forward strand.
TAAATTAAGCAAAATATCTCATTTGAAGAACAATTATAAAGAAGTTGAAGTGTCTTTTACTCTGAACTTGTTTAACTCAAGGATATGAGTGGGATGCATTTGTTGAACCTATTCCATTCTCAAAAGTAATTCTGATTGTTCAATTAATAGGATTGAAAGCAAGTCACAAAAAAGCCATAGAAACAATTTGTTATTCAAGTGTAGCAATTTCAATTGAATAGTTGTTTTTAGAAATAAATTTGTAGTCGATAATTTTAGTAATAAACTGAGCTCTTTGCAAATGGCAAAATTCGTTATTGAAACAAGCCGACTAAAATTGGCATATAACTAATGCCGGTGAGGAAAATGGACAGAAGCCGAGTCGTGTGTTCGCTTCATCAGCCACCAGCATCCTTGCATTTGATAAGACAAATCCTTCCCAACTAATTAAACATATTACAATTGATTTTGTTTAGGCATATATGTTTAGAATTGAAGTATATAAAAGAAAAGCTAATTTTTTACGTGCTCCTTTTCTATATTGATAATTTCCTTTATAATTTAAGGAATTCTTAAAAGTTTTGGAAATGTGCCAATTTATTTTATTAAGTCGATTTAAGTTTCGTGACTCAGATCAACAAATAATTATATATCTATAGATATGAAAACTTATCATAGGTAGAAACAATATACAAATAAATAATGATGATAAAGTGTAGCGACTTTCGAAAACAGTACTGCTCTGCACTGCTGTGTGAGTTTAAAATAAAACTGATGCTGATTTTCATATTATTCCCTCGATTATTGATCATGCCCCGAGGACACAATGGGCAACTTGATCATAACGCCTTGTTGCAGTGCTTTCTGGGGAAAATATAAGAAATACAGGTGGAAGGATACCTTCCAGAATTTTTATAAAATTTGTGAGTTCTTGTTATGACTTTGATGTTTGTTCACGCTTCCAATTTATTAATGTAGAAGTTTGAAATAAATATCTCCAGTTATTTTAAAAAATGTTGGGTAAAGGTTTCCTGATGAGTTTTAAACATCGAAGACATTAGAAAAATATTATGTTAAACTTAACTATTATTCTTTGATAAGTACAATTTAATTTATAAATCAAACAACGTGACTTTTACTATCCAGTAAAACTTATTTTGATACTTGTTATCTAATTTAGTCTAAAGTTATTCAAATTCTAGCGCAAGACTAGTAGCATTCGATCTAAATTTATTGTTTACATCATCGAGAGATCTCTGACGTTGATTCGGTTAATGGTTCGAATATCAATTACGAAAGATTATTTAAATAAATTATATGCAGATTTGATTAACAACAGCTTTTAATTATAATATCCACAGTGTTCTACGAGTCTTTTTAAATATTGTGAGAAATAGGACCTTCAAGCCAAGTATTTCATTCAAATTAATTCCTTACGCGCAAAGTTTATACTGAAATTGTTTCTTTGCTCAAAGTTTCATATTGATTACCTTTCACTTTCAGCACACTTAGATAACTTTTAAACGATTAAACAAGTAACAGTTTTATATGGTACTTAATTACCAGTATCTATAAATAAGCTTTCCATTAATTAAACTTAAAAAAAATAAATATGATGGTTTCTTATCCTTTTGACTGATGAATTACGGTCTTCAGCATTTTAAATCGACGCCTGGTGTTATTTGTTTTAAATGTCTTACAGCACGTAGTTGATTTACTTGGCGCTACTCACTCCACTGCATTAAATGAGAAATGCTACGCACTTTGAAATAATCTGTTCATTGCCAATATTGATGACACAATTACGAGTTTTGGTTATTTCGGTTATAAATAAAATTTTTGTAATGTGAGTGTGTGCGTGAAAACAGGAAAAATTAAAAATAAATTAAGGAAAACCCAGCCATGGTTGTGGAAAATTAAATTAAGGCGATATATTAATTAAGTTTTAATCAAAAGTTGCTGAGTTATTATCTTCACTTAATGCCTCTTGTATGGTTACAATTCAACTGTAAATGCTGCTGTTGAAATTTTTAAATTTTGGTATTATCGCTTAAGGCTTAATTGGTAAAATATCATTAAAGTTGAATTTAAACATGTAGTTTTGCAACTCTTTTTTCTTGTAAAACCATTTATAAGCTTTTGTTAATATGGTAAAAGGCAATTGCTTTGAATTAATTATTTAAAAAATGGTGAGCAGCGGTTAAATAAATTTTTATTCCACTTGCTTTTCATATTCGATTGGCTTGGTCGGGTTCTTATAAACAACGTACAAAGTTTATGCCATATTTCTTTGCTTCATATAAAAAATTATATTCAATTTATGACGTTTTATTTACTGAGTTGGTTGGAAAGAGTTCGGTTGCTTTAACTACTTGGCGCAATGCAACTTCAGTATTAACAACTAAATTAGCGTTTTATATCTGTTTGGAGTATATAAAAAATTAAATATTCATGCATTCCATCATTAATTCAGTAGGTTTTTTTTATTTAATTTTTTTTACATCGCCAAGGCAACTATCTATCAAACTTGTGCACTTGCGTTTATACAAAAATAATTAATTCCTTCTTCTTCCAACTGCCATTGAATAACATTTCCATAATATGGGGTGTGCGAAATATCTTCTTCTTTTTTCTCCTTTATATTCAATTTAAGCTTTATAGAGCCTAGACAGACAACTGACATGTTAGCGATAATGGCAAGTTATTGTTGATAATTTAATTGTAGTGCAAAATCGACAAAATCTATAGAATCCAACGAAAATTTAAAAACATAAAACAAAAAAAGACTCAAAGTGTTTTTCGTACAGATCTGTACGTTTTCATTAGGTGCATCTTAAAGAAGAATTAAGATTTTGTTAAAACTGCACTTAATAAATATATGAAAGAGGAAAAACTACTTTGTAAAAGCCGCTTTTGGAAATCGAGTTTGGTAAAATGGATACAAAAATAATTCTATAATTTTCCAAAAAGTTAGTATTTTATCGAATATTTCAAAAGGTTATCAGTGTTGGGATTGTGTAAAATGAACTTCCAATAAAATTCGGTTAAAATCCCAACTTGAAGTTTTAATAACGACCCAAAACCATCACATAAATAATAAGAGACCGGCACACTTAACGTTGCAATGTCTTCTGCGGTAAAATTTGTTTTGAATTTAATTTTCGATGCACTAAATATTCAGCCATGTCTCAGATTCCGTTCAGAATATTTCCGTTTTTAATTCTGTGCAAATATATTTGTGATGTTTCATGTTCCAATCGTTTTTATCAATCCGAAAATAATGTCTTGGCATTTTATCGAGTTTTAGAAACACTATAATTAGTTAGTAATTTGCTTTTTAATGTCATTCAATAGTTGAATTTAAAAAGGAGTTAATTACATATTTATTAGCAATTAGCAAGTGAATAAAATTTTACGTTCGTAAAAAAGAAAAAATAGCCCAATAAATTAATTTCGATAAAAGATAATTTAAATTATTTATTTCCCTGTAAGACTAGGAACTACTAATTCCATTCCTGATATTAAAAATGATTTTATTCCGAAATAAATTTTCTGTTTTGAAGAGTCAAACTATTAAATGAGATCCGTTTCCAAATGGAGTTGTAGCATACGCAGAAGAAATGTTACGATAACCAATTTTTTCGTAACCATGAATGAAATGCGGCCTTAAGGGTTGATTTCAATAAGAGTTATATGAGTAGTTTAATTTGTAATATATCTAAATAAATAGAAGACGGTGTCAGATATAAGACATACACTACAACTGATCGCGTTGCGACAAACCACATACAATCGCTTAAAAATTAACTCAATACGATCTCATTCAAGAAAGGGCGAAGAAACTAATCGATTGTAGCACTGTGCCAGATCTATGCTTTTCGCTGTGCTACCGCTGCTATAATCAAATATGCTCGAGTTAAGTTGCGTAACTTACATCCAAAATCCTGTCCTTTTTGCAAGCTTTAGACTCTTCACTCAGAGCACATCCTATTGTTGTTGAGGTGTCAGTGAAACAGAAGGAACTTCCAACACAAGTCGTTTATGGCACATGTAACTTGGGAAAGTTCAAATCGAATGCTAATAAAAACTACTCTCTCTATGGTCCCTTTGGAAAAAAGTACCCTCTGTGAAAATGAATTATTCATACCAACTAAAAAGGAGTTGAGCCAATGTATGTCAACAACAACACACTGATCGAGCGAATGAGTCAAGTTAAAGACTTTTGTTTACTTGCTGAAGGTGCCATTTTAAAACTTTAATTTTCCCCAAGTTTCTTAAAATTCAAAATAGATTTCTTAAGAAGAAGCGTATAATTTATATAAATTCCAGCGCATAACTAAATAGCAGCTCTCCTTCTTTGACAAATTTTTTAGAAATTCGTGCGATGGTTGGGTGTGTTCTTGTGTACGCGCGTATGTGTGTGAGATTAAAATTGATGATTGTCATTAAATTAAGTTAATGTGTTTGAAGTTATTTACTCATTTCTAAAGCACATTCATTTTCTTTCTATCATCACATTTCTCAGTTCAAGCAAATACACACAGTCATAATTATCCCTGCACATACAATCATACATCTATCTATACTTTATACACTAATACATTTGCACATTGGCGTTTGTATTAGTTACTAACAAAACAATAGCATATTTGAAATATTTTCTTACTAACACAACTTTAAGTTATCGTTCTTTGGGAGCTCTTCGTATACGAGCACGCAATAACTTGAGACATTTAATTTTTGTTGTCTAGTGTGTGTGTGTGTGTGTGTGTGCTCTTAAGTATTTATTGCGGTTTAGTGTTGATACAGATAATTATAATAAAAGTTCATGCTTATCAAAAATAGAAATAAACAAGTTAATTTTTCATTCGACTGCTGCTTGCAGTCTTGTTTGGTGAATATACGAATTTCATGTCCCTGAAAATTCTTAACACTCAGAATATTTAGCTTTTATATAGGATTAGGGAAACTCTTAGTAAGTTGTCGTCTTAGAGTTTATGTAAGAAAGTGAAGCCGAACATGAAGAGTGAGTGGCACAGTTGAAAAGGACACAGTGTGAAGTGGTAGCGTGTTTTATAAATGTTGATTTATATTAAATAAAGGCTTTATGCCAGAACAGATGTGCGAGTTATATTTAAACTTATTCTTAACTGTCGGAATACGCACTTATACGCGTATATATTTATGTGAACCGTTAAATATATTTTCAATCTTAAAATCTTTTTAAAGAATTTGCACAAGCTCAAAATCACTTTCACACATTCACATTGTGATATAAATAATGCATGTTGAATCCAGGCATTTACAAAAGAATTGGATTTTGAAAACATTTGAAATTGATGTTAAATTATATGCACAATTATAAAAAAAGGCTTTCCAAATATAAGAAATACTCCCATGCATGATTTTCGATTGCTAATTTAATTGATATAAATATTAATTTAATCAGTATTTTTAAATTATGTATTGATATTGTTTTCATCAAGAAAAAATTACTGAACGTGTTCTTTTTTGCCAAAGACTCTGCCCTATCTTAAGAATATTCGAACCAACATTTCCAGTTAATATTTAGCCCTTTTTATTTTTATTTGAGCTGCGAAACTTGCATCGTACCTTGGAAATTGGGAAGACGCAGTGGGTGGCAGTTGGCAATAGTATTCTATCAGTACAAATACTGTAAGTTCTACTTTCACCGATGCGCTTGGGATTTTTTCGCGGAAAAGTAAACCGATTTGCAATCTGTGAGAGATCTCAATGAACAACTTTGAATAAATTTGCAAGCAAAACAATATAACCTGAATTTCATAACCAGCAGAACATCCTACCAATATATTGTTAACATTGACGCAGTTGTTCATTGATAAAAGACTATTATTAAAGTCTTTAAGATTAGTTTTCATATTGACACTATAAGTTTCCGCAGCAAGAAATAATCATGTCGCTAAATATAATTTGAAGCAAAAATATGAGAATTCACTTTATTTGTTGTTTGTCTTGAATCAACATTCAGTACATTTGAGCACAACTAGAAAGGAGCGGCTAGTGCTAAGATCACAGTTAAAGACAGATTAGAAACTAGAGAATTTGTTACAGTTATTTTTACTCGTCGGCACTTAAGAAGTAGAGTGCTTTGGCTTAGCCAAAACAATGATAAAATATGCAAATTTCGGTGTATAACAGTTTCTCTTAACAATACTGCGACTATATCATCCTTTTTTTATATGAAAATTAGACCGACCTAAAATACTCCTATAAAAACTTTGGACTATTTCTTTTTCCCAACTGCAAATGACATAGAAGAAATATTTCTGTTTAAAATCAAACACTACACTTGCCTTATCATATTCGGCATAAAAGTCCTTCTTTGAGCTCATAAGGTTTTTTGGTTAATAAATTTCCATCATTATTAGTTAACGTTCATTGAATAATCCAACTGATTAGTTTTACTTTCGCTTCCATTTATCCCTCTTTCTTTCACATTATAAACAACAACAAAAATTCTAATCATCGGTTTTGGTTTTTTAGCAGATTTTCATATAAAATATTCTCTTCTTAGAAAAACACATTAAAATCTTAAAATATAACAATAATGGAGTTTGAGTGTTTGCTGGTTTGTTGACTGGTTGGTTGGTTAGATTCTATCTGGTGTGTTCAAATTACAAAAAGTGTAAAAAAAGAAAATTGAAAATGTGTTTGCTGCTCATGGTGTGTATATACGTGCGTTTATGTTGTGTGTGTTTCATGTGTAATCTTTGCATGTTTCTGAGATTAAATCACAGTCATCTTATGATTTCTGGTGTGTACCCAAATTATTGATGTGGAAATTGAAGAGCGCCAAACAGCAAACATATAAGACAAAAAGCCATTTGGCTTATTAAAGGAAAATGTATTAATAAAAGTTAAAGCAGAAGAAACCCCAGTACGGCGGTTAGAAATACTAAGTGAAATAAATTATAGATTTTGTGGCGTTAATGTTTGTAATAAACGAAAGAAGTTGAGTCTCTGACAAAAACATCCTACATTAGCTGGCAAATAAATGGAGGGCAACTATTTTTACTTTTACGTTTCTCTAGCCGAGATATAATTCTGTATGTGAGTGTGAATATGCTTGTGGGATGGTTATGTAAACGCGTTTATCATCTTATAGCACATATGCTATCATGTCAATAGGTGCGTGCGTGTTCGTGTCTGAATGTATGCATGTGTGCTACATGATATCCTGGCGGAAATTGAATTCTCTTGCTGTAAATGTATGCGTGATCGTTTTTGCTTCATGCGCTTGAAGCGAATTGTATGAATATTAAATATGTAAATGCAGATTCATACGTCCTGTTCTTTTTTTTGTGATGTTCGTGTTTTTATTTTCAATTGTAAAAATACAAAAGTTGTATAAAAGATATAGTGAATATATTTTTTAAGTGTTGGCTTTCCTTGGCTAATACGTGTATGTTTATTTAAATATTTTTCATATGTCAAAAATATAAAGACTTAAATTGCACTTTTGCAAGGAAAGAGAAACTATTTTTGATTAAAGAGGAAAGTAAAAAACAAAAATTAATAAATTGATGAATATAAAACTTTTCATTTAGTTGGACTTGTAAATCATGTACAATTATTATATGGCTACTAAAATAACTCATTTTCATGTAAAAATTATTTTAAAAAAGTTCTCAAAACGTTTTGATTATTATGCCGTTTTGGGCTCAACATATTTTCTGATTGCCCAGTTACTTTTGTTTGCAGCCTTTAAAAAAAATTTTTACATGAAAGATTGACTCCATAAGTCTACGACATTTTGAATAAACCACAGGTTCTTGATTTAAAATGAAGAATTTCATTTTGCAACATATTTTCCTTTGCATTTTCCACATTTTGTCTATGCTTTGAGAAATATATATATATATATATATATATATATATATATATATATATATGTATCAACAAAATGGTTAGTTATTTGCGATTTGACTTTACGTTAGAGTGAAATCTCCTTTTCCATTTATTTAAATAAACTTTTTAAAGTATTCACACATCACAGGATGTGCTATAGAGGAGCAGTGTGAATGGTATCTACAAACTACTTTTCCAGTGTAGTGAATAAGAGAAACGAAAAAAAAACTATAATTAATTTTATTATACAAACAAAAAGTATCAAAATAGTTCAATAGCCAATTACAGGAATAAATAGAAATCAAACTTTTCGGCTTTCTAAGCAAACTGTTATAACAAAATTAAAATGTCTCATTATTCTCTAACAAACTTTAAATTACTATTATAAATTAAATTATCGTTGTCTATGTTAATGTGTATCCTGAAAGCCTTGCAACAATCAATTATCCATACATCTGTGAAGAGACATAAATATGAGTATCTTAGAGATGACTTTAAATAATTTATGGCATCACTTAACATTTCAAATGATTTACAAGCTCCTTCAGTGCAAAACAAAAAACCAAATTGAATATAATACTTTCGAGCTTATTTGCAATAAAACAAAGAGAGGAAATAAATTAGGAAGTGTTGCATTATAAATAGTTTCTGTTATTGTTGTTCCCAGTAAAATGGCATTGAAACGTAATCAAGTGTAACTTAATGTAACATGACTGTTACAATATTGTCCATGTCTTTGGAATTAAGTTAGAAATTGAATTTCTCATTTAAAGCTACGCAAGATATAATTTAACCAGAAAATTACAAATCAAGTGGTCAGAGACAAATATTTACAAGTCTATTTGTGTTTAAAGTTTGTCTGCATTAACAAAAATAAATAAACTACCGGAGGAAAAAAAGGAAAAAATTAAAATATCTAAATTTTGAATTGAAACAAAGTTTAGTTGGTCAATGTATAAGTTATTTATAAGCAATTTGTTTTTGGTCTTAATGGAATAAAATGAAGGACATAATAATTTTACAAGAAGTTTATTTACCATTCAATTATAAAAATATATAAGATTTTCTCTGGCATGTAAACTATTATTGGAAGTCCTTTGCTAAATGAAAGTAACTTTCTTTAAGCCTTAATAATGAAACTTCTGTATCGGTGTACGAGAGCAGTTTTCCTACAATTTCCAGCCGCAATTCATTTCATTCTGACCAAAACTCAAATTATCCGTTGTGTTGTATGCCAACAGTATAAGAAAATATATTCCAAAGAACTTTTATTACTGGCACACACTTGAAAGCTTCCTTTTCAGAATTTTTGGTTATTACCCTTGGTTTGGCATTTTTGTTATATCCTGCTTATGTAATTTTAAGTGGTACATGTGTTGTATATAACTTGTAGAAACACTTGTGCAACAGAAATGTATGTCATTTCATGTTGTGAAGTCATTTGCCCATTTTATGGGATCAATCATTTGTTCGACATTTGAATGAGTTTCTAATGGCAAACTGCACCATAAATTTACAAAATGAAAATATTAACAAATTCGTCAATGTGTGTGTGTCTGTTCATGTATTCATTTGCATGCACATGTAAAAGCAAAAGCATAGAAATAATTACACATAAATTTCTCATTCGGTCAACTATAAAAATAATATGCATATATTTTGACATACAAACTTAGTTTCCTTTGACTAACTTAATATGTTTGTTTGCATTTCAAGAACCGAAATGAGAAGCAATTCTATATTTAGTCTTGTGGTCTTTGCTTTACTTTAAACAAGATGAAGTTCAATAAAGCTTTTGCAGCTTAAAAAAGAATAGTTTTGACTTCATAAATTCGATAACAAGTTTTAATATATTTTCTTTTGTGTAACTGCCAAGATTGACTGTGTATCCCATATCAGTTTTGCTATTTGGGAGACCGAATTTTATTAAGAATTAATTACAACTTATTGGGTTTATTTCTTATAATACAATTATGGGGATATGCGGCATACTACGAAATGCGTGGAGTATAAACATATTTCTTGAAATGATTCCGCTACATGAAGCAAAATATATATATACAATAATGTTCGGCTTTAAGGACTAAGCTAAGAGACGAATTTTGACTTTTTGTTATATCGCAATAGCATAGGATATCCCATAATCCTTACGTTTTTGGTTCTGAAATGTGCTTAAATGAAATAATCATTCTTCTCGTGGTTGGACTATTCGCCTTTGGAATTCTACAATTTCTTATAGATGAAGTATAAAAAGTAAAACTTTTATTTATTCTATTATTACATGGATTCAAAGGAATTTTTGGAATGCGTAAGAATTTTTGCGTTGTCCTGCGTGTGTATGAATTTCACAACTCACTTTTTATGATATAAATGCTACGAAATTTAAGGATGTCTCCACTCTAATCGATAAAGGCTGACAAGATCTTAAACTACAGCAAATTGTTTCTAAAGCTATTGTGACTGCAGGTACTAAAAGCAACAGCTTAGAGAAATATTAGAAATATATAATCTCGGATATTTTCAAGACATTTGAAAATCATCTGTTACGATCTAAAAATCAAAGTAAGATTTTGTTTATATGCTTAAACGCACTTGTTGCAATGACATGATATAACAAAAGAAAACAAACAGTTGAAGCATCACTTACAAATCCTACTTTTAAACTTCAAATCTATTATCTTTTATTTCGATCATACTGCCTTGCAAGTCCTTTCCATATATTCTATAATACTTTTGTTATTGTTGTAAATGTAGCTTAAAAGAAATATAATAACAAGGAAATTTTATTGCTTATTTTTTGCTTCACAGCAGCAAAAGGTTACATCAATAAACATAAAATGTAATAAACGACTTTCAAGGCATCGTATTTCTATGGACTTTTTTAAGTTAAGATTACCAATACATTCGCCAAAATAGACTTCTTATAAAAATGATACGCATACGTGTAACCAGTGTATTGGAAATGTTGCTGTAGCGAAAACATTTGTATGTGTGATTGTGTTACTAGTTAATGCACGTGTGTGAGTGAGAATTTATGATACTTGTTTTGTCCATAAGTAATATGACTATCAATTTAATCTAAAATAAAAGGCAGAATAATGTTTTTAAAATAAAGAAAAACACATTTTTATTTGAAAGAAAAATACTAACAAACGCCATACAACAGCAAATGACTAACAGAACAAAAGATGCTTAAAATAGGCTATAAATTTGTTTTTAATATATATTTTTATTATAAAGTAAATTAAATGGAAATAAAAATAACAGAGACAATAGTAGTACAAGATAAAGTTCATTAATCAAAAACGAAGTAAATTGGAGCTGCATTTTCTCATTTAAAATAATCACTTTGAATCGAAAATCAGTTTAGCATAGAAAAGTGCACTCATTTTAAAAAGATGCGGTTTTTTAAGTATTATAAAAAAACTTATTTATAAAACAAAAGTTAAAATCGAAAATTTCATAAGTTTGTTCAAAAAATCGAATTTTTAAAAATTTTCCTAGAATAGGCTAAATTTTTGGAAGCACCCTCCTTATATTCCGAAATAAATCATTTTCAAAGGTAGAAACATATTTTTTAATTTATGAAAGAAAAGTTTAGATTTAAAATTTCATGAGGGGTACCTCTTTGTTAAACAACTGATTTTTTTAAAATGGCAAACTTTTTGGTAGCACCCTCGTTTTGTCCAAAATATATCATTTGCAAGAGCAGGGAAGCTTATTTTGTAATTTATAAAAGTAAAATTGAAATTCATAACTTCATAAAACTACAACTAATTCGAATTTCTTAAAATTTTCTCAGAAAATTGTTCCCAAAATAAATCCGTTTCACAAATTAAGCATCTTGTTTTTTTATTTTATGGGGTTTTAAATTTTAAAATAACATACATAGAAAAATTTGTGATTGCAGAAAACTGGTAGTTTGAAAATTATATATTTAAAAAACTATAACAAATTTTTGTTTAATTTTGATTATGTTTTTTGATTTTTTTTTTTGGGCTATAGACTGTTTTTGGAAACAATGCAAAATAGTTTAAAAAAATATTTTAATAAAAAAAAAACAAAATTTTTCATATAAAGTGAACTCAAGCTTATTATTGAAAACCATAATATTGAATATGTTTTCTAAGATTTTATAAACTTATGTAGAGTGAAATGAATTTATTTCCGCAACACCCTGTAAATTGAAAAGCAATATTAATAAATCAAGGCCTAACAAGTTGTACACAAACTTTAAAAAGAATCTTTAAAACAATTCTTCACACAATAAGAGAGAAAAAAAATTAAAATTGAAAGAAAAATAAAAATAAATAAAGTAAAACCACAAACAAAGTTTTAAAATGTCATTAAAAGTCCTTAAAATTTATAAGCTTTTGTATATCAAGTTTTTAATTTGTACCATTTTTCATGCTTGTAATATAGTTTTTCACACACACACACACACACACACGAACACATGTATATTGTATATATATAAAATATATAAAAAAATAACTGATGGGGGGTTTTTGTGCACGAGTGTATGAAGTGTATTAAAACGATACTGCAAAGGATGATATTTTTAAAGCGAATTTTGTTTTTGACAGCTGTCAAAGATATAAGTGTTAAAGTCATTTTTGCAAAGAAAAAAAAATAAATATGTTTTTATATAACAACATAACAAAGAATAGGGGCAAACTTTAAGGAGATTAAAAAAACTTATATTAAA